>VYXC01003154.1:972073-1000502 GCA_013397175.1 Platysteira castanea | reverse complement strand
CGCCATTTTGGCTGGTGCGCGTCGCTTCCGCCGCTGGAAGTAAACAGAGCGCGAGGCAGGGACGGAGGGAAGCAGCGACGCGGGCAGGACGCGACGGGCCGGACGGCCGGGCAGAGGAGGCGGCGCTGGGGTCGACTTTGGCGGAGAGAGCTGATGTGGCCGGAGCGGAGGCGCCAGCGCGGCCCGAGCCCCGGTTAATGCGAAGCGCAGCAGGGAGCCGCCAGGTGATGGGGCGGGAAGGGGCGGCGGCGGCGCAGCGGGACCATCCGCAGGGTCCCAGGCCCCAGGAGCGGGGTCCGAGCAGCGGGGGTGGAGGAACTTGGGGCCTCTGGGGCTGTCGGAGCCCCGCGCCCGGGGCCAGGGCTGGGCCGGAAGGAGCCGATCCTGAGGGGAGCCTTCTCCGGGAGTAGCGGGCGATCCTTAAATCCTATCCGTCGTGTTTGGGGGTCGCTGCCTCGCAGCCTTCCCGTGATAGCGATAATAAATGGTGAAACCCTCGCTATGTCCAGCGGAACAGGTTGTTCGCGGCAGGGAGGGGTTGGGCTCGCGTCCGATCGCCCCCTCTTTCAGCCCGTGGTCCCCTTTAGAGCATTCCTGGTGTTCCTAGAATAGCCTTTGTGCGGGGGTGAGGCTCAGCGAGCTCGGCTGGGCAGGTTCCTGGGCAAGCGTTATCAGTAGGGTGCAAACAGCTCTGCACATTGGTTTGTTTTGTTTGGTTTTGGTTGTGGGGTTTTTTGTTGTTTTTTGTTTTTTGTTTTAACTGCCGTTGTGGTCTGGCTGCACCTTAGTCGGCAATAAAAACAATGTTAAGCACGTGCTTTGCTCCTCCTCCTCCCCGATGACTGAACTGTGCGATTAGGGTTGGACACGACTACTGCAAACAAGATAGCGTGGGTTGCGCCCAGGTGCGGAGTTCAGAAACAAGTCGTAATAATAGGTGGAGAAATTTACTTGGAAGGTCTGAATTGAGTCAGGCACCCGGCTTTCACCCATCTGTCTGCATCGGTAGAGTTGGGTATTTTTGTTGGGTTGGAGGTTTTTTGGTTTTTTTTTTTCCCCTTTCTGCCAAGATCTTGGCTTCTAAAGCAAAGTTGATTGTAGCAGCAGTTTGGAAAACAGTGATACGTGTGTTTCATGCCAGAGAGAGTTAAAAGCGAGATTGATAGTTCATGCATTGCTAACAAGTGATAAGCAATCAGCCCTTGAAAAGTAGGTTTTACTCATACAGTAATTTGCTAGCATGGAATTTTGCATCCATGTCTTCCTTGTTGAAAAGCTGGCCTTGGATTTCAGATGGTCAGATCTTCAAATTACTGGATACGTAAAGCAAAGTTAACTGAACTCTTAATTGTATTTGCCTGTTCTTATGTTAGATATGCAGAAAGGTTTACTCTCTTAAGTGGCCTTACTTTTTAAAATAAATATCTTTTCAGATGGCTCTGCAAACTTCTGCAGGCAAATATTCGTTCTTTAAATTTTGTATTTGTTTTATTTTTAGGCATGTGAAGAGGTTGAAAGCAGTTACATTTTTAAAAAACAGTTCTGATACTATTAAGTTTTGAAATGAGATGCCAAAAATTAGCTGAACAAAAAAATTAGAAATGAGATGACAAAACAGTCATGCAGTTCTTAAAAATCATATTTTTTAGTCTTGAGCTTGGGCACTTTTTTCCTCTTTGATAAATGTTTGCCAAGGAAATATTTTTGAAAGGTGTCTTTTTAATTACAAGAGCATCCAAGATGTCAATAACAAAAAAAGTTGTCAGGAAATGGTGGGTTTTTTTCCTCGTCCCTTGCTTTAAGTCATGGCATTTAGAATATGTAACGTCTTAGTTTCTTGGAAGAAGAAATCATCCTCAGTATACCTCTCGTGATGGCTGTGTTGTCTGTTTTTTTTTAAATTGTCTGTTTATAAAAATGTGGGACAGTATGCCACAAGTACCTGGAGTGGGTTTTGGTCTGTAACCAGCACATATTAGCTACTTAGAGCTCATCCCAGTTAGCTCAGAGGTGCAGATGGGGAGCTTTTGATGACCTGGTCCATTCCTATCAGCACGTCCCAGAGGCCTTCTTTCCAGAAGAAAAATTAATACAGTTTTGTCAGTGGCAACTCCCTCCTGGACTTCACTGAAAGGGAGGCAAAAAAGAGGGAAAAAGACTCCAAACCCTACCTTAATGCAGTGATAAAAGTAGCATTTATGCAGGTTTACTACCTTGTTAGCAGAAGATGAGACAGGATCTCTCTAAAGGAAGACTTGGGGAGCCAGGTCTAACAGTACTTTGTGTAGCTTTTTACCAATGGCTTTGGAAAGACTTAGACATCAAACAGGCAAGCCTGAATTTGGCAAGTTAATTGCTTGCCTGTGGTGAATGCTCATTGTAACCTAGTTGTTTAGAAAATCTCTTTAGCCTAAAGTTTAAACTAATGTTGCATTTCAGACTAGCTTATTATAAATATTGTTGCTGTACTATGCTGAGTTATTATCATGACAGTCTTGCGGTGGATTTGCCAATTAATTCTTGATTAATTTTAAGTTGAATTCCATTTTCACCGTTGCAAAATCCAGTTTCTTTATATCTTTGTTAGTTGCAGATGGTTCTGAGTCACTGTTGAGTTTTCTTGCTTTTCTTCACTGGTGAGGTGGCTCAGCAGCAGAAGTCTGTTTCTGGCAGAAAGATTGTTCCAGCACAGGAATTGTGTCCCATAGTTGGGACTGAATCACGGAAAATAGTTCTCAGGAAGCAAGTAGAGATTTTTGCCCAGTACTGTTTTCATCCTCTGCTTGCCTCCAAGTGCTAGTGGGAGTAAAAATAGGAGTTGAAAAAAGTCAAGAGACCAATTTTGTTCATCAGTCTTTCGTGACCATTCGGGTTTGTCTGCATCATCTTGTGAGTGGCTTTAGTCCTTAAGTGATAGCTTGCTTCTGTCATGTGAGTAGCTAGGATTAAAGTCTTTTAAAGATAGGTAGGGAGGTGCTGGCTTTGAGAAAATAATCTATGAAGCATTGGATTATGAACAGTATGATTTTTAACTTGCATTTTGTTTTAAGAAGTACTTCCAAACTTTGTTGCAATACATAGCAGGGAAACTTAACTTTCCAGATCCCAGAAGGACTGGTCATATGATAGTCTTAGACGTGTAATTGTACTTGAATATTAAACCAGGATGATTTTGCTGTGTATGAAGTCCTTGTTTATTTTCTAGAAATCAGGGAGGCTGAGGGTGCTTTATGTGTCAGGCTCACGCCACCCCCAGATTCTCTCAGCTCTTTAGAGACTAGAATTGAGCTCATTGTAGTTTAGCATGAGGTAGCACAGCCCTTTAGGACATGATGTGCATCACACTGAGGCTTTTAAAAATAAATGATCAGATGTGAAGTTCAGTTGTAAGATGGCATGTACAAAAGAACACGTTTGGATCAAATCCCAGTGAACCCTAGATGTATTTCTGATATATGTAGTGGTGAGGGTTTTCTTCTCTCTAATAATGTAATATAAGGTAGAAGTTAAGTAACATCATTATGGAAAACATATATGCTTCAACTTTTTGCCTCAGGCTTGCTGAATTTAATACAATTTTGAAGAAAGTTTTCTGTCCTTCTGTAAATTTTTGTGGTGGGTTGAAACTTCCTGACTGTTACTGGAAGTCTTCTGTAATCCCTATTTACTAGTTAGTTGGAAAAATGAAAGCACACCAATGGACTTGATGAAATATATTTTCAAGGACACTGATTTTAAAAAGATGCCTGTGAAAGTAATGTATTTTAAATAAATAAATTTTTAAAAAAATATTATTTGAGAAAGAATTATTTGGTCTGATAGAACATCTGCAATACGCAGGGCCTGCAAGCGTGCATACAGTAATTATTTACTTCCTTGCCTGATTTTTATCTTCACTGTCTCAAGTGTTGTTCCTAATAAATAGGACTGGGGCAGCAGTATTTATGTCAGTGTTCAAAAAATTGTTTGGAAGATTATCCTTCCATTAGTAGAACAGTAGAGTGATAACCAACAGCACAGTAAAACAAATTAGGTTCAAAGTGTTCTCAAATACACAAATGAAACACTGAAAGGAGAGTGACTGTTACAAATGGGTTGGCACTGTTAATGATTAAAGAAGTAATATTAAAGATACCAGTTTAGATGATAATGTTATTTCTGGACTGCCACTTTGGTTTGTTACATGGGTTTTTTTCCTTTATATATGGCAGGAAAAAAATCCTGCCAAGGTGTTGTTGCATAAAATATCCTTTTTCACCTCCACAGTTTTCTATTAATATTGTTCTCGGCTCTGTTATGCTTACCAAATAAATAGATTTTTTTTTTTTATTACTTCCGTAGAATGAAACGAGGAAGGAAAACTAATGAGGCCAACAGTAGTTCATCTGAAGACACAACTGAGAAGGATTCCAAGAGACACAAGGTTGTAGAGCAGAAAACCATAGCTGTGCAGAGTCCTGACTGGGCAAACCTGCTCCAAGACATTATCCTGCAGGTGTTCCAGTACTTGCCACTTCTGGATCGTGCTCATGCATCCCAGGTCTGCAGGAGCTGGAACCAAGTGTTTCATATGCCTGATCTCTGGAGGTGCTTTGAGTTTGAACTGAATCAACCAGCCACATCTAACCTGAGGACTACACATCCCGAACTAATCAAGCAAATAATAAAGAGGCATTCCAATCACCTGCAGTATGTTAGCTTCAAGGTAGTGTGTTTTACAGGCTTTTAAAAAGTAACTTTTATTCTAAAAGGAATAGGGCAGCTGTCAGTGTGTAAGTGGCCTTGTTTTCAGGCTTACTATACTGAAGAAATGGATTTTCTAAATGAACATGTAAACCTGGGGGTTACCTCCCAGTTAATTTGTTTGGGTGTATTTTCAGGACCAAAACTTGGAATAACAGTATCGAACATACCTTTTCATTGCCTTATTTCTGTTAGATGGGAATTTTTTTGTTTAGTGGTGTGGTTTTTGGGGGTTTTTTTGTTTGTTTTTGTGGGTCCTTTGTTTGTTGGGGTTTTTTTGGTTGGTTTTGGCTTTTTTAATTTTTTGAGGGTTTTTTTGTAGCAGTTTAGCTGCTTAGAATTCTGCTTCATGAAGTGGACAGAAATAGTTCTGATACGGCTGCATGTGTGGGTTCCTGCCTCAGAATTTTCAATCAGAATACATAAGTTGAGCATTTCCCCATTTCACATCCTCTAGGGACTTGGCTCCAATATTCCTGATTAGAAAACATCTAATGCACAGTGAGTGATTTCAGTGCTACTAGTCAGCAACTAGCAGTTTTAATATTAAATTGTATGGGATTGTCTGTACTCAGCACAACTGTGTTTCAGGGGACTGAAAAAGTACGTGGGATTTGCATAGGATGGTGCACGCACTGACTGTGCTTGGCTGAGAAATACCATGTGATGAGAATCGGTTCTGTTATCACTGTGCAATAATTTTCAGCAGATGAAAACCTTTAATGTGGGCTTACATGTCAGTGTGTTTTGGAAGGGTGCTATGAATCTCATGGCAGCATATGCATCAGCTGTGTGAGAAATTTGGAAAGGAAATTACTTCTGCAGCAAGTTCAGCATACTTGTTTCTGAGATCAGTTCTAATGCTGGAATTATCAGCATGTGAGTAGCTGAATCACCTGCCTGCTTGCTTGCAGTACCAGATACAAACTGTTATCACAGGGTTTGCAGGGCTTTTATCAGCATCCAAATAAAGAAAACTTAGGGCTATAGTGGAGTGACCTCCCAGTGTCTTATCTCCTGTCTATGTTGCTGTACACTAAGTGATTTTGAAGAATTTCAGGTGCCCTTTGCTCGTAGGGTGATCTGTCATTTCTTTAATGTGTCTCTTCACTTGTTCTTCAGTGCTGCAGAATACACAAGGAAGTGGGTGTAACACTCAGCATTCCTCTGTAAAGGCTGAAAACTTGTTTTCTGTAGGCAAAGAAAGATGGGATTGTTGAAAATCAAGGTTTTTCAGCTTGCATTTGAGCAGAAAATGAACATTTCTTGGACTTAATCTGTTGCTGCCAAGGTGGTGTGACTTATGGTGCAGTTAAATTTGATCCTCTGATCAAGCTCTATACTGCTCTGTAGGTTTGCAAAGCTGTCATGGCTGCTGTACATAAGGGGTTATTCAGAAAGCACATCCGAGTGTCAGGGGAAGTCCACTGGAGGCACACTTAGTGAATTGGTTGGGTAGCGGGCTGACTAATGAAGGTTTTGGGGTTTGTGTTGGTTTGGTTGTGTTGGTTTGGTTTTTTTAGAGTATCCATTGCGTATCTGTTGTGGTTTTAACAGTGAAGGGCCACTCATACAGGTTCATATGATAATGCTGTTAACTCTCCAGCAGCTCAATTTTATGAGCTGAGCCACTGTAAAAAGAAGCAGCTTTTGCACATAGTAAAGGATTTCTAGAATTCTTGCATTTTGGTAAGGAGGAATGTAAAGAGGAATTCAAATAGGCTCTGGACCCTCCACATCTTATTATTTGATGTGGAATGAGTATCTTGGAACAAACTGTTTAGCTGACCTCTCACCATGCAGTATTTTACCAAAGTGTTTAGAAGAGTAGTAAATTTACAGCAAATTGTCTTGGATTTTTGGTGCATACTTTTTGGGGGAATAAAGAATAACATTGACAGATTCACAGTGAGGTGTTTCATCATGGGGTATTTTTTTGACATCACATTTCAGAAGGTAAAGTGGAAAAAAAAAGTTAAAAGTGTGTTTGCAGTGCTTTCTGAACATGAAATTCGTTTTGTTTTAAGGTGGACAGTAGCAAGGAATCTGCAGAAGCAGCTTGTGATATTTTATCACAGCTTGTGAATTGCTCTCTGAAAACACTTGGGCTAATTTCAACTGCCCGGCCAAGCTTCATGGATTTACCAAAGGTATTTTATTATATATATTTTCTATTGCAAAGTATTGCAATGTTTCATACAGTACTTCTATAACTTTATGAACATTTCTATCATAGAAATATGAATCTTTGGTAAAGAAAAGTTTATTAGTGGTCTGGTCTCTAATAAAGCAAGGAACTGATACATACAGTAATGGGTATCTAAAGTTCCATTCAGTCTCACAATCATGTGAGAACGTAGGCCTGACCTTGTTCTCTCAAGTCCTCCTGTCTGTTGACCTCAATGTAGTGCTGAGCAGCATGGTGCAAGTTGAGAGGCTAGACAGTTCAGGTCTGTGTAATTGTGTTGTGGGGTTTGATTAGGAGACAGTTATAATCAAATGAGTGGTAGAGTTTTATCCATGTGAACTTGCCATAGGGCTTACACGATCAATGAGCTCTCTTCAGAAAGAAATAGGATCATGACTTGCAGGGCTTCATGTCATGCAATCAAGCATCAGTGTCCTTGGTGCAGTGCACTGTATTTCTGAAACTTTTAGTCAAGATTTTTACCTTGCACGTTTACCAAAAATCAGATCTTGTTAGAAGGCATTTAACCTGGAAGACAACAAATCTCTTACATGTGCTTCTAAAGAAGCATTCCTGCTAGTGAGGTGGAAGTGTACTATTGCTAAGGAGCAGGGGAGTGGTTGTGAAGGGCCAGATACAAATAGGCTATTAGCTAGATCTCAGTGATATCATTGCTGGTGATGGCAGTAAGGACAAGGAAGAGCTAGAGACTGCCTCAGGAAAGGCTACAGGTAAGGTTAGCTACAGAAGGATTATCAGTTGTTATCCTTGGCAGTGGTTACTGCAACATCATGTAGCTCTCTTGAATATGTATTTTTAATCCATAATTTTCAAAGAGGCTTTTCAGATATTTAACTAGTTTTGCTATGATTTTTTTCCTTCTCTGATGTTCTTTGAGATGTGATGATAAGAAAACCTGAATGTAGTGAAAACAATGCACAGTGTTTTAAAAATACTTTGTCCTTTCAGCTCTTTCTTACTGTTTTCTTTATTAATCTGAATACTGCTTTAGCTCTCTTACTTTTCACTGGAGGGGCATATTGGGGTCCCGTTCAGCTTGCTGAGTAATTACTTGTAATTGTTTGTGCTATGTTCTTATTCAGCTTCCAGGCTTATAAAGCACAGGCTTCCTTTTTTTGTTGTTAATAAGTTCACATTTGACCTTTAAAAAAATAGATTCAAAATAAGCAAAAATTAGGTCTAAGGATAATTTGCCTTTTGCTGTTTACAACTTCAATAGTTTTGTCACTTTGGCATAAAGGACAACTAGTGAAACTAAAGAATTGGATTTGGCCATGACTAAATTCTTGTTGGAAGCTGTTAGTGACAGGACCAGTAGATGAGAAGCAGACAAAGCTGAATTAATTTGGAAAATGGTTAATACTTTGCTGTGGTTTTGGATTTTTTTGTGGGGGGTGGTGGAGTTCTTATTTTTATCAGACTATATAGGAAGTCTGAACTACTTGGCATTATCTTCATAAGTGCTCTTCTGTTCTCAAGTGACCTGACATGTGGCAAATATCTGGAACTCATATTTAGCATTGTGTTGCCTGTCTTTTCACTAAGTACATTCTACATGAGTAGAATCTTTTAAAGAATCATACTGCAGACTACAGATGTGGCGATACTGAAAAGACCAGCTTTTATGTGTTGGGATATTGCCTGTTTCCCATTAACTCTTCAAACCAGAAGTATCAAGTTACCTTTTTTAATAAGTGTGGTTAACTTCCTTCGCCTTTCTATTTAACAGCCTTCTTTTTCTAAATACAGAGAATAAAAACGCAGTACTAACACTCTCATAATACAGAGTTGAAATAATATTAAAGCATCTTTTCTTCTGTACATAACATATATAAGCAGCATATTGTCAGGATAATTGGAGTGGTCCCTAAAGCCAAAGTGTGTAAAGATTCTGAGTTGAACTTCCTGTTTCCATTTGCATGAACTGACTTTGAAAGTTTGTGTTAACATGAAAGCAGTAAGTCCTATTCTAAATCTAATTGTGTGGGAGTTTTATCAAAAACCACAAATATATCGCCTAAGAATGAACAAATATTGTTGTCAGGCCTTCTCTCATATAACTGTATTCAGGATATGTACCTGTGGCTCAGAGTGAAACAGGCTTGAAATCCAAGTAGTAGGTCATTTTTTTAATGATACTTAATGTAGTACATGGAGAAAATACTTTTTAATAAAAGTCTTCTATTTGGTCAGTCTTGTAAGAAATCAGGAACTAAGTATTCACTTCATACCACCAGTGGTTTCTACAATCACTGCTGTATCTGCTACTTAGTCTGTTTCTCAAGTTCAGGTTCCCTGAGCTCTGTCTTTACTGCTAAGTTTCAGTGCTTATGTAAAAATGCTGAGCACTTGTCCTACCTTATCTCTGCTGCTTATTCAGTAATGAATTGATTTCCTGCTCCTTGGCTCTGTTTGGACCACTCGAGTTAGCTTTCCAGGAAATCTGTCCAAACCCTAAATACTCTTGTGTGGGTGGTAGGCTGGCAGTACAGTAATTTGGCTTTGGATACAAACACTCCTGACTATGTTTGCATCTCACCAATGCAGCACAACTTGCCATGTGGGAATTCCTCTTCTGGAAGATGCTTCCTTTAGAGTGTGACTTGCCTCATCTGTTCAAACGACATTAAAAAAAAATCCTCAAAATTAGGACTTCTAGGGTTTCCTTTTGCTCCTGGTCTTTCTGTAGATTTAAATTTGTGCAGTGGATTGTCCAGGGTCTTGATTAACATCTAATGCTAAACATTTTGATTCGCCCAATTCATAGCCGGATAGCAAAAAATTACTACATTTCCTCTACTAAAAATGTCAGTTTTAGTATTATTTTATAATTATGCAGTATCAAAAGAATACATTTTCAACAAATGCTGTCAAGAATTAAAAACTAGGACTGCTGTGTACAGTGTAAGACCATTGAGATTTTTACTTCAGATACTACTCTTTCATTTAAACTTACTTTTTTTTTTTCAGTCTCACTTTATTTCTGCACTGACAGTGGTGTTTGTGAACTCCAAATCCCTCTCTTCACTTAAGATTGATGACACACCAGTAGATGATCCATCTCTGAAAGTTCTGGTGGCTAACAACAGCGACACGCTCAAACTGTTGAAAATGAGCAGTTGTCCTCATGTTTCTCCAGCTGGTAAGCTACTGTGGTTTTGAGGTTAGCTCGTTTGGGATTTTTTGGTGTCTTGGTTGGTTTGGATTTTTTAATGTGTGCATTACATTCCATCTGAAATCGGTACACCCCTGAAAAAATAAGGGTGGGGTAAGAGGGAAGATGAGTATGGTGTTACCTGCAACTGTCACTGAATAAAGTCCTTTCAGCTGGTGGTCAATCCATCTGTCCTATCACTTCACAGTGAGTACTGAGATAATAATAAAATAGTGCATGTCTATTGTGGGCAAATAGTGAAACTCAAGTGGAACTTAATGAGTATATATTGACTTGATAGTGCACTATTTGTGCAATGACTAAGCATTCCAATACCATTAAGCTTTTTTGGAATAGGAGTTTCTTTTCCATATTTTGTTATGTGTGGGTTTTGACTGTTGGCATGCCATGGATTAGGAAGATGCTGGTTTAGTCATTTTGAAAGAAAGTCATTGCTGGAGAATAACTGCAGACAGCATCAAAAAGGGGAGATGAGACTGAGCTGTGCAAAACTTCTACTGTCACCAGATGTACTTCTCTAACACTCTTAAGTATGTCTGTAACAAGAATGAAGCCAGCTCATGCCAGAAATCACTCAAGGTTGTTGAAGATCACAGAATTAACATTTGTGATAGACTTATGCAATGCACAGCAAGTTTGAGATTTATTCACAGCCCATCAGCTTAACACATACAGTTTTTCACTGAGAAATGGAAGAGGAATTGTAAATTAAATGCTGGCAACTTAGTATGATTCCTCTTCTGAGGATGAGTAGAAACTATAGAAACCATAAACACCATAACTTTCTTCATGCAAATATATTGCAGCTATAAATGCTAGGTTTATTATCTGTCAAATTCACCAGCAGAATTCCTAGAAGGGGAAATGGGAAAGCAGTACTGTTGCAGAGGATGTGTTATTGTAGTGATAACAAACAAAACAAACTTAATACCTTTTGCAAGTGTAGGTCTCAGACAAAACCTTGTGTTTGGTTTTGTGTAAAGTCCTGAAAATTCAGGACTGATGTTTTGCAGCAGCCTGGTCCAGCAAAGTGTTCATGGAATTAACTGGAATGCTTCCTCCAAAGCTTTCTAATCATAGATGAGAGTTGTGTAAATTGGCTTAAGGGACTGGCTTCTCCAACTTGAAATTGTTTTTTGAGAATCCTTGCGTCTTGAGAAGCACAAGAGCTGTAACGTGTCTGTCAAGAGGAAAAAGCTTCAGCAGTAATTTGTAGCCTAGGCAGAGAGAGTCATTTCCTTGGACTTGAATCAAAGAGTAACCTGTCAGCTCTAGCAGACTTTGCTGGTTTGTGGATAATCCTTGCTAGAAGGCTTTATTGGAACATCGTAACATTGATAATTTGGGAGGAGACATAGGTATGTTCTGATTGATGTATCTTGCATGGTTTTAAATTGAAGGAACAATTGCTAAGAAATGGTTGTGCCTGTTGAAGGAGCACAACTACTATTGTCCTTCGTGGAGTGGAGATTAATAGATTGGGGTAAGATGCATTAGTAACAAAATCAGGGAATGCTAAGCTAACAGTAGGAGAGTTTAATTGCTTAATTCAAGTGTGGGTGTGCCTTGAGATGGAGAAAAAAGTGGATGCACTGGGTTTGCATGGCAGTGTTTTGTGGGGCAGTGAGCGGGGTACAGCAGTGGCTTCTGTGAAAACTGCCAGAAGCTTCCCCATGTCCAACAGAGCCAAGGCCAAGCCCATCAGTGACAATGGTGTAGCGCCTCTGGGATAACCTATTTAAGAAGAGGAGAAAGGTACTGCAGAAGAGCAATTGCAGCTGGAGATAGGAGTGAGAATACATGAGAGAAACAACTCTGCAGACACCAAGGTCAGTGAAGAAGGAGTGGCAGGAGCTGATCCAGGCACTAGAACTGAGATTCCCCTGCAGTCCCTGGTGCAGACTACGGTGATGCAGCTGTGCCACTGCAGCATGTGGAGGGCCACAGTGGGGCAGAGATCCACCTTCAGCCTGTGGAGGACCTCAGGGTGGAACAGGTGGATGCCTGAAGGAGGCTGTGTCTCTGTTGGAAGCCCATGCTGGAAGAGTCTGTTGAAAGCACCTGTTAGAGAGGAGCCCATGCTGGAGCAGGTTTGATGGCAGGAATTGACCCTGAATGCCATGGAAGAGACCCACGCTGGAGCAGTTTGTGAAGAACTGCAGTTTGAGAAGGACTCCCACTGGAGAAGTTCATGGGAGACTGCTCCCATGTGAGGGACCCCATGCTAGAGCCAGGGAAGAGTGTGAGGGGTCTCCCCCTGAGGAGGGAGCGGCATAGACAATGTCTGAAGAACTGACTACAGCCCCCATTCCCTGTCCCCCTGTGCTTCTGGGAGGAAAGAAGGTAGAGAAAATCATGAGTAAGTTAAGCTTGGGAATAACAAAGGAGTGAGAGGAAGGGGTGTTCAGACTCAGTTTTATTTCTCATTACCCTACCCTGACTTAATTGATAATAAATTGATTTCGCCAAGCTGAGTCTGGTTTACCCATGATGGTAATTGGTGAGTGATCTTTCCCTGTCACCCTTATCTTCACTCTTGAGTTTTTAATTTTATTCTCTCTCCCCTGCCCAGCTGGGAAGGGGAGTGATTACACAGCTTTGGTTGGCACGTGATGCCCAGGCAGGGACAACCCACCAAATGGAACAAAAGAAAGAAGCTGACATGTGGATAGTTGGCTTCAAGAGCAGGCAGGCTGCAAAAATGAGACTCTTGAAGGAAAATTGACCTGGATTTTTTTTTGTAATGGGAATATTATAATTAGCAGGCTGCTATAAATGTGGAAGAGCTTTGTTGACCCAAAAGGGCTGTGAGTTGCAAAACTAATTACTTATAGAGGCACTTAAAATGTCTTCAGATTGGAGGAGGGGGGGGAATGTTCATTACTAGGTCAGTTCTCAAGAAATTTTTTAGTGAAGGACAGAAAAGAATAATGAAAGTAGTGCAAGAGAGACTCCACTACTGCAGAGATAAAGGAAAAAGATTGCTATCGAACAGTGAATTGCTATAAATTACTGTACAAAGATAAAGAGGCACATTTGAGTTTGAGCTGGAGAAACAAAGGCTGTGATGTATTTCTAATCCTTGTGAGTTTATCTGAAGTTTCTTCTGTTCGCCCTCTGACATACTAACTGTTGGAACAAACGGAATGGAGAGTGTTCCTGTAAATGTGGTGTTTCTGCTCTGGCCTGGGGGTAGGAAGGCTGCTTCTCTTGGAGTGGGAGTTGGGAAGCAGAGCAGGTTTCAGGTGTGCCTGCATCAGGAACATCATGGGTCAAGGATTTTTTTGGTGCTAATGTGTGCAGTAAGGTCAGAGAACAGAGCCATTTACCTCTCAGTGACACAAAGGTGTAGGCAGTGCCTAGGGATGTTCTGTGAACTACATGGGCTTCACACAGGTCCTCTAGTAGCTATCTACACTGTATTTATTCCTTGTCAGCTCTATATGTAGGATGCGTAATTGCATTGACAGACTCTGCATATCCAGTCCTAGACCCATAAAAAATCACCGTAAGTTGAACCCCAGCTATTCCCTTTTTACATTGCACTGGCCCATAATGTACCCCGAAAGTTAACAAAGATTATTTGTTGAAGGATGGCAGCCAGGACAAGCTTTGTCGAGATGAGAAAATGAATATAGATCTTGAAACTGCTAAAATATTTTATAGCTCAACAGACCTAGGTATTCTGAAGCAGCATATCTGAGTCTGCTTAGAGAGTGATCATAGTAGCCCCTCTGGTTCATGCAATGTTTTTGCAGTGATTTTTTTTTTTTTTTAAAGAAAGTGTTTTTGTGCTCAGTATAGACTTCTCTTAAGTTTAACAGCTGCACCTTAAAATAACTACTGTTTTCTGTATTTCTTCCTGTTGCTTCAGAGCTATAGTGTATTGAGCTCAGGTTTTTCAGTTCCATGTTAAATGCTATGTTCTCATCCCCTCTATTAATGGAAAGGCTGTATCCTACATTTCACACAGTTTTCTGGGTCACATGAAATGCAGAGGACTGTATGCTTTTCTTAGTGCTTTTTATTTTTTTTCAGTACTGTTTCCAGTATAATACCATCTCTTGTACCTAGAAATAGTATAAGTGGAAACTGCAGACTGAACTGCATTCTCTTTTTAATGTTTTGTCTTCTGTGAGCGGCAAATTATATTGAATCATTATAGAGAGAGTCTGAAAATGGCTGTTCTAGAAATTACTGCTCCATATTTTTTGTGTTTTGCCTCTTTTTTGCTGTACCTTTTCCAAACTTAAGCATTTATACTTTCCTAGAAAAAATAAATACTGACAGCAGCAGCCTCTCTATTGAATTAAAATCTAACATTCATTTTACTTTTGCTTTATGTTTGCTTTCTTCAGATGACAAATTTCATTCACAGGTGCTTTGGCAGCCACAGAGCAGTCGGCAGTTCTTCCAGAGCTGGCTAAAGAAATACTTTTATCATGAATAAGGACCTTTTACAAAAATGAGGTTGGCTATATGTGGTCTTACAGCAGGGCAGAACAGTCAGAATATGCTATTTATATATTTGTTACTTCTGTGTATCTATTTGGTAACTTCTTTATGATTCCCAGCAAAATAGAGATGTAATTACATTGTGTGTGTCTGTCTTATGTGTAGGTAAAAAGAAGTCACCAGGTCATGCTTGTGAAAAAGATTCATGTTCAGGTTTTCAGTATGATTTGGTTTTGATTTAAGGTCTTGGTTGCACGTTGAAATAGGTGCCCATAGCACCCTCCTGACACATTTAAACAAATTCCCTCCTGTTTCTTGTTCAGTCATCAGTGCCTTTATCTGTGTAATCCCTTGCATAATGTTCTCTTCTCCCAGGTATCCTTTGTGTGGCTGACCAGTGCCATGGCTTGCGTGAGCTGGCACTGAACTACCACCTGCTGAGTGATGAGCTGCTGCTTGCTTTGTCTTCTGAAAAGCACGTCAGGTTAGAACACTTGCGCATTGATGTTGTCAGTGAAAATCCCGGACAGACTCAGTTCCACACGATTCAGAAGAGCAGCTGGGACGCTTTCATCAAGCATTCTCCTAAAGTAAATTTAGTCATGTACTTTTTCTTGTATGAGGAGGAGTTTGACCTGTTCTTTCGTTACGAGATACCTGTCACTCACCTTTACTTCGGGAGGTCAGTAAGCAAGGACGTGCTTGGCCGCGTTGGGATGACGTGTCCGCGGCTGGTTGAACTGGTGGTGTGTGCCAATGGATTACGGCCGCTGGATGAGGAGCTGATCTGCATCGCCGAGCGGTGCAAGTACCTGTCGGCCGTGGGCCTCGGAGAATGTGAAGTCTCTTGCAGTGCCTTTGTTGAGTTTGTGAAGATGTGTGGTGGTCGCCTCTCTCAGCTCTCTATTATGGAGGAAGTTTTGATTCCTGATCAGAAGTACAGCTTAGAGCAGATTCATTGGGAAGTTTCAAAGCATCTTGGTAGAGTCTGGTTCCCAGACATGATGCCCACATGGTAAAGTCCTTAAAAGACTCCAGGGCGAATGGAGTAGCACCTTAAACCCAAGCTTACCATATTGCAGTTTCTGCATAAGCTTATTTAATAATATAGATTTTACTGCAAGTTAATTAATGGTTTGATTACAAAGTTAAGTTTTCTTTCAAAAGTTGTTTTGGAACTTCAGAACCAAAAACAGAGTTCACAGCTCCAAAACCTGTTTTCATCCAAACAAAAATCAGGTTTCTGTTTTAGGTTTATTCTTTGTCATTAAAAGTGACCTCAAATGTTTTTGGAAATAAAAAAAAATTTTAAATATTGAAATGTACTTGCAAAATACCAGTTCTAATATGCTGTCCTTCTTTGATTTAGATTGGCAGTATTGGACACAATCATATTTGATCTTAAAAAGCCAAACAAAACCCCACCAAAATTGCATGCTTTTGTTGCAGACTGTAGCATTTCTAAATCCAGTCACCTCGATGACAAGACGATGATTATATGAAGTGTTTAGTAGCCTGTGAAATACACGCATTCTGTTAAGTAAGTCATAAAGGCAAGAGCAATACACAATAATAAGTTTAGACAACTAAAGTAGTAAGTTTGCCACCTTACTCAACAGATTATTAGATCCATCTAAAATGTATTTAGAGTGCAAACAAGCAGTAGTGTGAGCTACCAAAAGTGGTGTGGGGTTTTTTCCACCCTCTATGCATTTTAATGTAGTTTGCTTATGGGGTCTCAGATCTGCGTCTAAACCTGTTTTAAGGTATTTTATGTCTAGCTCAGGAAGCGAAAGCATTCTGGGGAAAAATGTAGATACATTGTATTTAAAACCACATTGGAGTTAATGAGCATTTCTTGCACATTAACCGGTTTGGCAGCATATGGTGAGATGGAATAGTGTATGGTTTGTGAAATGAACCCTGCAATGTTATTCTGATGGCATGGGTGGGAGCAGTGTGAGATGAGAAAGGTAAAGTCTGAATGTTGACCAAGAACCTTTTCACAAAACCTAAGACCTTTTGGCTGCTTTCAGTTTGAGAGAAATGACATTGAACAGTTGCTTAAGCTGTATAAACTAACTGTATACTGTAAATCTGTTTCAGAAATGTTTATGTATAAAGTGGATGTTTGATAGATAATAATTTTGTATACCTTTAATTCAGCTTAGTTCAGTCACTTCTTAATATTTAAAAACCCAAAAGGAGTAGACTTGGTGAAGTAGAACAATAGGCAAAAATTTGTTTTGAACATTTGATAAATCAATTTTATTAAATAAAGTTTTTAGTTTTAAGTGGTGTAGGCAAGACATTGCCTGTGATCTGGATGTGGCTTGTGACTTCATTTCTCACTGCCAACAGTTACGTTATTTTCTCTTTGAGGTTACTGGTGGTAACACCGAAGTGTTGCCCAGACAGCTGCATGTTTGAGAGATGTGGTCAGCCCTCAGCAAGGCAGAGCTGCCCCCGCGGGCTGGGTTGAACTTAGCTGGTGGCTGCTTCTCACTTGAGCTATACAGCCCCTTTTGGGTAGTAAGCAGATTTCCTTCATCTCTGATTTCAGTCATGTTTTTTCAAATGTATAATTTAGTGTAATACACTTATGAGTGTATTTAAGTTCATCATTATATTTTGAGCAAACAATGCTCAGCAGACTGGACATCTTTGTAGGGGAGTTGTATGTTTCTGTAGAGCTTTGATTTAAAAATTACATTTTATGAAATATGCAGTTTTTGTATTAGAATTTGTTAAATTAATGTAATACTATAATTTGCTTTTATTTGTACAAAAGGTGTCAATATATTTAGTCTGTAAAAGTAAAAAAAACTCTGTGTTTTTTATAACCCGACTCTCAGAACTGCCTGTTTGAGAAACGTGTAGTAAAACTTGCAGTCTGGGGAATAGAAATTTGTTTTCACTAAATTAATGTGAAATAATACATTAGTAATGGAGCCAAAACATCTTTGGACCTTGACTGCAGGTGTCTTGATGCTGGCAAGGTAAGTTGCCAACATGTTGGTAGTGGGAATAACTGAAAGGCAAGGCACAACCTAAATACCAGATTCCACTCCTGGAATTCACATCTTTGAAACCCAGCGTTCTGCTGCTCACAGAGAGGCCTCTGTCAGAGCCTGGTGTGAGGAACATGTTAGGAGCTGAAGGTGGCATGGTTGGTTGTAGCAGAACAGCTTCCCCAGCAAGGAAACTGGCCTGCTCTGAGAAGTCTGTGTTGTTGCACAGACTTCAAAAAGTCCTTCCTGAATGCAACACCGTATTATACTGGTTATCAAGATGTTCAAGGAGAAGAAAAGTGCTTGAAAGCAGCTGTGTCTCTCTTCCATTGGAGGTCAGCAGTTTTTATACATTGAATCAATTACTGCATCCTTAGTTCAAATAATCCAGCTATAACATAAACTTCCCAGGCAAGCCTACAGTGCTTTTTTAGCAAATTCTGTTCATCTTATTTTGCCTTCTACACATTGAAATATGAATGAATAGTAAATACGTAAAAATCATGGCACAAGTAAAAGAAAGAGTACCACAGACTCATGAAGTTCACTAGAAGCATGAACATGGGTGTCACAGCTGTATCATTTTTCCCCTCAGTTCACCTTTCTTATTTTCAGAACAAAATTCAGTGTTGGCTTGGTTGTCCAGTTTTGGGTAGGAGTTAATGTGTGCAGTGACAAATCTTACCTCTGAAAGTTAGGATACTGAAGGCAGGAGCTCTCCTAATCCAGAACATATGTGGTGGGTTTATGAGGGGGAAGGCAGAGACCAGTGATTTTCATTGCATGGCCCTTCGGCAAACAGGAGTAGCACACTCCATTTGACCTTGTTGGATGATGAGCCAGGATCTGCCTTGCATGAGAACCCTCCTGGAATGAAGTGTGGCTTACAACACGGAGGAGCAGCAGTTTTGCACAAGACCACTGTGCAGACTTGAAAATTGTAGTACAGAATGACTGTGTATTTTTGCCCTCAAGTGCAACGTGCGTAAGAGCGGGGAGCAGAACCAAGCACAGTCTAAAGTGATGAACAAGTCCTGTATTCAAAGTGTGAGTAAGGACTGAATGACAGTGACACAATGCCAGGCTTATCCTTGAGCCTGGCAGTTTTGACTGTCCCCTGGTTCCTACTGTTGGGCAAGTGCTAGTGCCACCTGGCTGTGAATGAAATGAGGTGAGATCCTACCTATTTCTGCTCCCTGTGTGACTTTCACGAGGAGGCAGTCCTTAAGTGTTAAGAGGTGAAAAGGTGGTTTTCAGTCACAAACATCATCAGGTGCAGAGAAGCTGCTTGTGACATCTAACACTTCCTAAGTTATAAAAATGTCATTTTTATGGATCATAAAGTGTCATTTTTTCTGGCCTTGTCTAAGCTTTGCAGAAGTAGCCTATTCATCACCTCTGTTTTTTTGGATCTAACTCTGTTGGCTTAACTCAAGGATTGTGGATTCTGCCTGCAAGAGAGCACTGCACTCAACAACTAATTCCGGTGCAATGATTCCAGTTTAATTGCAACAACTGCACCTCTTTCAGGACTGCAGTTTGTACTGGTGGAGTTTATTTCTACCCAGCTGTGTGTTCAGTCTGAACAATTAATTGACACAGAACCCCCCCCATACTGAGAGAAGCAAAGAAAGTGAGAGCTCTCCACCCTGTGTGCCTTGAATGAATAAATATTGGCCTCAAACTCCTACACTGATAATTGGTACCTTTAAACTGAGGATAATGTTCAGAGTGTGAAACAGACACAAATGGCTGCATGGAGGAATCCCCACGTCACTGGCAGTGTGATCTATGGGCTTCGTTCTGTGATCCTATTTCCCCTTCAGAGCTTTGGACACTGGTTTGTGATGTTGAGGCTTTTTCTTGGGAAGACAAATGTGAGTTCAACAACATTGAGAGTTTTAAAGTCATAAACACATGCATCAATGAGAATGTAACATCTGTAGACAGACTTGCTGCAGCCCCTGGATTACCTTCCTGGTGCTGCTGTGTGGTGCTTGGTTGCTGGCTGGGTTGAAACCATGATAGTATCTTAATCCAAAGCTGAGCTCAGTTAAAAAGGGCTTGTGACTTTGGCTAAAAAGACTCAAGTCTTTCAATCTGTGGTATAAGCTGAAGTTTCACCTAACAGTGGAAGTAAGTAGCAGCTTGAAGAGAGGTGTGCTCATCCTGTCATTCCTCTCCCACTACCTCTCATGCTCATCCTGTTACATGATTATGCAATTCAACTAATTTTAGTGACTTTCTAAAGACAATTTTCTGCCATTCTTAAGCTTTGAATCCAATCACTGTGTACTCTGCTCTGCCTGCAGCAGGCTAATAGCTTGGCTCAAGTCAAATGAAACTGCAGAGTTGGGTTCCCATGTTCCTGCTTGGCCACAAGACAGCAATAACCTCTGCAGGAGCACTACACATTCCACAGCTAGTTTAAAAAAAAAACATCAAAGTGAGCAGTGAACACTTGGAGATGACTACGCTGCTGCAGGTGTGGTTCCTTTGTGTGCAGGCACCTCAGTGGTTTCCAGAAAGCCAGTGCTCCTCTGGCTTTGTTCCCTTGGGTTTAAAGGGAACTTAGTAGTTGCCAAGCTGCTCTAGGCTGAGCCTGGAACAGGACTCAAGGACAGCACAGCTGGCACAGCACCACTACTGCAAATATCACTGCCAGCAAGAGGCTGCAGTCACCTTTCAGAGGCAGCTCTGTGACACGCACAGATTTTAACTCCAGTGTCGACGCCCCACAAGCTGTCATTGCTTCTTTCATATTAAGATGTCTATGCTTTCTGAAAAAATTTAAAAGGAAACCAAACTGAAGCCTCAAGTAGGCTTTAAGATAGGAAACTGGTAGAACACTGCAATTATGCATCAGTCAGTCATCAAAACAGGCAATTTGGCTTTTATCTGTGCCACAGAACACACATGAATCTGACTAAGAGCCATCTGTATTGTGTTTACAGTGTTTAAAGTGGTGAAAAGACACCACCCATGCCATCCTCTAGTACATTCACTGCCCCAGAACACCAGAGAATAGTTCATAGGTCCCAGCTGTACAAACCAAAGAACTACAGAAACACCAGCATAAGGCACATGTTGAAGGAACTGGACACATCAAGACACTCAGGTTGAGAAAGTCCTTGTAACTTGTGTCCTATCTCTGTTGGCGGCCAGGTGCCATCTGCTGCCACGTGGCCATGCATGTGGAGAGCACCTGAGCCCAGAGCAGGCAGCTGCCTCCCCATTCCCCCTCTGGCGCTGCAGAGCTCAGCCAGAGGAGCCACTGCAGTCTCCCTTCAGGCAACAGGGGGCCATGGTTACACAGAAGCTGTCCAGGTCAGAGATGCTGAAGCATTCATGAATGCGTTATATAGGTAGTAAGAAAACAAATGCACAGTCTTTCACCTGGTATAGCAAAACCTTCCCAACACAATTTTTACAGTCAGCAGTGAAACACAGAACCCTTTAATACCATCATGGTAGCGGTCCAAAATCCTTAAGAATATTCTGACATAAAGGCAAGTTTTCTTCTTCAGTAAGCAGTCATACACCAAAGGATGCTTTGCTTCCAACTGGCAAAGGGACCTCTTCATAAATTATTTTGAGATAAGGGGACTTCATAGGTAAAAACCAGTATTCCAAGTTGTAGAAGAGGTAAAACTGATGATTCAAGATTACACGATCAATTATTTTGAAAAGATCCACAAAAAACTCTCTGACACTCTGATGAGGTTTAAATGGGCTGTAAAAGTCTCTTATAGCTGCTGCCAATGTCTTGTTTCCTTGTGGTCCAAAAATAGATGTTTCATTCCCCAAATAAATAGGTTCTCCACTGAATAAAATGATGCTTGTATAGTTTGTTTGTATCTTCTTAAACACAGCTCCTAAGTCAGCTAGCTTCTGGTAGGTTCTCAGTATGAACTTGGAGCACTCATAAGAGTCAAACCACACTGTTGACTTTTTGTCAGGACTTGCTTGAACTGTCCAGGTCTCGTAGTAAATGCCAGTCTCATTGTCGTGTTTTACCCAGTGTGCCATTTCATTAAACATGGTTCCTGTAAGAGATGAAAATAAGTATTGTGGAGACAAGGTAACAAATACAGGACTCAAAATATTTTCCATCTATTTCAAGGTTCACCTGCCTCCCCTGCAAAAGTTTACCTACATCACCTCACCATACACAGACACCAGGCTTAGGTTGAAGGGCAAGGGATAACCCACTGAATAAACTACACTTACATGCAGGTTATTTAAACTGGGATTCCTTTTTCTGACCCTTTTCCTGCTACTGTGCCAGAACATCCAAACATCAGACAATCATGACACTTCTCATTTTGCTTTATACATGTAGACAAACAGGGCATGTAGTAGTCTACAAGAGATGTTAGCAAAATGCTCACCAGAGCAACAGGCATTTCTGCACTTCTTCAAATTTTAACTAAATTCAAAAATTCAGAGCAGAAATTTTCATGTCTCTTCACAAAAGAGATACAGACTGAGACACCCTGCTGATTTAGCAGCTCCGCAGCTGACAAAGCTGAATTGAGCCAAATTACGAGTGGGATGTAAGACCAGTAAGATGGGATGCCTTTTGCCTGCTCTCTGAAGGAAGCAAGTTCAGCTCATGATTCTGTTCATCTGTGCTTGCATCCACTCACCCTCTTTCACAATAACTTTGAGATTCCTAGTCAAATTCAGACAACTGAAAACTCCCAGAGATGCTATTTCCTTAAAAGTTTAATGGAGATGGAAAGCGAGAGAGGCAAGGAGGACTCTAACAATCCCTCCTCGAGGCACCAGCGTAACCTCACCCTTCTTGGGCATCAAATAATTCACGTGGAGAGGAAGCATGACAAGTTCCCCAGCTGTATGAAAATATTTAATTTGGTATTCATATGAAAGAGTCCAACTGTATCAGGCATCAAATATTTCAGTCATGAACTACGAACTCACAGGAAAGCAGCTCCACTTTACTTCCTTGTTTAAAGAACTGCCTAGAATTTCTTTGCAGCACTGGATAGGTTATGTAGAGACTGAGGCCAGCAAAGTTACTAAGGGTGGAAGTGGGCACACACAAAGCACCACATCACACGAGCTGTAAGCTGACTTTTCACTGTGTCTTGTACACTACACCAGCTTTAGAGACTAAATGGTTTTGGTCACACAAAATGTAACTCCAAGTCCTCAATGAATTTTTGCTGTAAGTCATTCACTCTATTGCTAGAGAAATCAATCAGATATATTTAAATGATCTCTTCACTTTAGGATTGCAGTGATCAGTATATACCAGGAGGCTCTTCTGGTGATCACCTATGTATATTGAGGTGTAAGTCCTAGGTTTGTTCTACAACACATGACAGAGACCTATTACTGGGGACATTTTCACAGTTTTTATGACACACAATGAGGGAGACAGAAATAGAGATTAGTATTCTTCTATCTTTGAGACTGTTCCTAAATATGCCTTATTTGTTTGCTCAGTAATGAATATGTTTTCAACAGTTTTTCTATCTCAGCAGTCATCTGCCACTTCACAATAGGTTTTGTTTTGGTGAAGCCATGTGAAGAGTCCATAATGACTCTGTATAAGCTGTTTTGCTATTTTTGCACTCAAGAGACTCAAGTGTTTTTGTACAGCAACACCAAATGACTCTCACTTAACAACTCTCCAGTGTGAGTTGTTCAAAAGGCAGCAGCCGCATGCCACTTTCTGTATTAGAGTGTTTGAAATTAGCATCAGTGACTAACACTGTAAATAACCTACTGCTTTACAAAAGATAAGGCTGACTCTATATTTTGTATTAACATTATCCAAAGCATCTAAAATCTACCTGATATTGTGGTCACAAGAACTAAAGTTCCATTTGCCTTCCAGTGTGCATCATCTATTCCTTCATAAAAGCAGGCAGCTCCCTGGTTACACCAGAATGGTGCATCCATGCCAGGCCGCAGATGTGGAAATGTGCAGTTCCCAAGTTGGAAGAGCTCATACCACTCCATTGTGTAGTTTTTGCCCGTTAGAGAGCTCTTGAAACCAACAGCATCATGCATAATTTTCTGGAAAAGAAAAAAAAAAACAACCAAACCACTAAAACTTTGACTTCATAGCAACTTCAGCTTGACCTGTACAGAAGGTAAGATGCTCAGGAGCTGTTCTGTAACAGGGTGAGAAGAGGGGAGTTCCTATAACATCTTGGATTCAGCAACACTGACGCACAACACTCTAGATTGCATGACACACATACTTTTATCAGAGCATCATGCTGTCTCAGTGGTTGTCTATCCATCCATTGTAAATTCTGTCACTTGGAGGCAGATACTCAGTGGGAGCTCATCATCAAGACTCAGGCTGACTTTTGAATCCTTAACCTCATGGGCGTATCAGAGAAATAAAGACCAGAACCAAGTTACCAAAACCAGATCTCGCTAATGAATGCTATAAAACTAATGATAAATACTTCATTTAAAAGTTGTATAGTAAAAACATAAATCCAAACTTAGTTAACGACCAAGATAATATTTGAATCTATTTCCATTTTTGACTCTTTGCTTGGTTTTGATTCACTAACATTTCTTTATTGATTAGGAATCATGCTTTGAAGATTCATTTTGCTACTGCTATAACTATAAATATTACTAAAGCAAAAACTCTTTTGTATTTGCATGACTCCATGAATGGACACTTCAATTCCATAGTGATCATAACACTCAACAAAGAACTGTAAAAGCTACCAACTCCTCATGATCCACCATTCTGACCAGATGGCTGTCCACTCCTGACAGATACCAATGTCCAAGCAAATATGTGAGTTCTTAACAACAGAAAAGTTGATACACTAAGCAGCTATTTTATCTGATATAAGGCAACAACTAAAAGTATTTTCTTGATGCGGTGACAGCACAGAAGAAAAGGCACCCAAGCCATAATGGTGTGCATATACAAAAAACTTATTATGCAGCTACACGTTCAAACCCACCAACACTGCTGTTCATGCTCTTGTCTTTAGTTGAGCTAAATCCTGTAAATTTTGTCTGAAACTTAGAAAGGAAGTTTACTCTTTGAGTAACCTTCCTACAGATAGCCTAGCTTGTGTGCTCTAATATTCTTCCATACAAGCATATCCCAACCTTACAGCTCCTGTTCTTGACATCTGCTACTGAATCCAGCTGAATTTGTCACTATAACTTTGTTAAAAATGTCACCTTACCAAATGTCCTAGTAGGTCCCCATACTTGAATTCCCATACTGGAGCCTGTAATCGATACACTTCAATGACATCCTCTTCTTTCATCACTGGAACGGCCGAGCCAGTGGGACAGAAGGTGTAACGAGCTTGGCAGTAAGGATCAGTTTTTGGACGGTAATCAAAGCGCCTGTGTTGAGAAAGAGAAGCACAAAGAATGAAAAGCACAGCTCTGCAGCTGCAGTACCTGTCATGGCTTCCTGAGGGGCACAGCTTAAGTGTCCAGCACCCCCAAAGACAGATTCTGTGACCCAGACACAGCAACACTTGGAGTACACAAGTTCATAAGGCTGCTGTGCTGCACATCTGCAAAAACAGGACTCTGGGACTTAAGGCTCACAAATTCAAGTCATGTTGTACTGAAAGCAAAGGAGTGGAAATAATGCACAAAAAATCAGACACACAGATGACGGGGAAAGGATAGTTTGAGATCTGCCTCAAAAAGATTCTCCTGGCCATTTATTTACACAGGGATTGACCAATTTGTTCTTGCTATTCTATAATAAGAGGTTCCCAGATGAAGCTATTTTGACTCTACAATATTGCCAAGATCAGAAAAAAAATTAATCTCTCTATGCTAATTTAGATAAAGAGGTCTAAGAACATAGCTGGGATTACTGTTTCCACGTCATTCCTATTAAACCTCAAAAACTGAAGACCCAATCCGCTTACTTATCACGCTATATACAAACGGCAAAGAACCTCTTTGACAACTGCATGGGGTTTGTCTGGCCAGGTTTTGGTAGCAGGGTGGCTACAGGCTTGGCTTCTGTGAGAAGCTGCCAGAAGCTTCCCCCATGTCAGGCAGAGCCAATGCCAGCTAGCTCCAGGATGAACCCTGTACTGGGCAGGGCTGAGACAATCAGGAATGATAGCAACACCTTTGTGATAATACATTTAAGAAGTAAAAAAAAGTTATTGCACAGATATAATTGTGGCCAGAGAAGAGCAGGGTTAGAATATGTGAGAGGAACAGCCCTGCAGACACCAAGGTCAGTGGAGAAGGAGGGGCAGGAGCTGCTCCAGGTGCTGGGGCTGATTCCCCTACAGCCTGTGGAACAAACCCACACCAGAGCAGGTGGATGCCTTAAAGAATGCTTTGAACCCATGGAGCAGGCTGCAGACCTGTGGAGAGATGCGCCCATGCTGGAGCAGGTTTCCTGGTAGGACTTGTGACCCTCTGGAGGACCCATGTTGGACAAGGCCACACCTGAAGGACTGCACGGAAGAGTGACACATGTTGGAGGAGTTCATGAAGAACTGTTGCCTGTGTGATGGATTCACACTGGAGAAGTTCACGGAAGACTGTCTCCTGTGGAAGGGACCCCACACTGGAGTAGGGGAAGGACCTGTCTCCCTGAGCAGTGCTAGGAATAACATCTGATGAAATGACTGTGACCCCCATTCCCTATCTCCTGGCACCACTAGGGGGAGGAGGTAGAACCTGGGAAGGACAGAAGGATGGGATGAAGGTGTTTGTAAGATTTATTCTACTTCTTATTACCCTGCTCTGATTTTGTTAGTAATAAATTCAGTTAATATCCCAAAGTTGAGTCTGTTTTGCCTGTGACAGTATTTGATTAGTAACCTCTCCCTGTCCTTATCTTAACTCATGAACCTTTTGCTGTATTTTATTGCCCCCATCCACTTGTGGAGGGGAGTGATGAAGTGGCTTTGGTATGCAGCCAGGGTCAACACACTACAACAAGTCTTCCTTTTCTGAGTTCCTTTAGAGTCACTCACTGTCTTTCACTTAAAACAAGGTTCCTATATAACATCCAAATTGGCATGCACAGCTTGTCCAGACCCTGTCTGGTTAGCCTGAGAGTCTAACACACTCAGCTGCCCAGGGCTACTGACACAAATACCCAAACCATGAGATGACTCAAGGACACAGGACTTCCTGAGCAATACTAAAGCCAGCAGCTCAGCTGATGCATCGCTAATTTTGCCTGTGGGGTTCTTCCCCAAGCTTGCTGGGAACTCCAGCATGTTTGCCTTTATTTTGTCCATGGGGGAAAGAAAAGGAAAAAAAAGGAAAAGCAATCCCCACACCCTAACGAGTACGTCTGAAAAAAGAACGCAGAAAACAAAGACTTGGGCCAACCACACATTCAAGTCCTGTTTCTAGACTGCACACCTTACATTTTCAACTCCCCCTTGCACTGCACCTTGCACGTGACAAGAAGGTAACAAGCATATTAAGCACACTGAAACCCCACATTTCTGAGGATCTCACACCAACAGGCTTGTACTCCAAATGTGACCATTCCAAGACTCTGTCTTGTAACTACTGAACTTGCTGGAAAATCCCAACAACTCGTGACTGCAAGATCAGCTCCTTCAGGCATCACCTGATGCAAAATTAACTGCTGGGAATTACACAACAGACTCTCAAAATTTCAGGTATGCATTATTAAGTTACAGTTGAACACTGATAACTACTCCCTTTACAAACAGCAAACCCGCACAAAACAGACACTCAAGTGTAGCCCTTCTTCTGAAGGGGCTCATTTCCTCGGCACAGCCAAAGCTGTCGCTATTTTCACGGCACAACATGCACTCTCCTGCTGTCCCCAGCACCACCTGAAATCCTGGAGCTCAGGCAGCTCTGGAGCAGCGAACGCGATTCTGTACCGTTTCATTTGTCAGGAAGTATGACATCAGTTAAATTTTAAAAATCAAACAAACCGTACCCTGATTTCCTCATCACAACCTTTTCTGCGGGCATTAAGACGCGTGTTTAAAGGCGGGCAGTCATTCCCGGGGCACCAAGCCCTCCCGCCGCTGAGACACCAAACGCAGCTCTCGGCCTGGGATGGCACTACGGCTCCTTTGGCGAGCCAAACACGCCAAATACCTTGTAAATGATCAAAGCCCCGCGACCAGAAAGGGGAAGCCTTTCACGGCCTGTCTAGTCTCACACACGGAGAAGCAGCAGGAGCGCGGCGCTGGCGGGCCCGCGGAGGCCCTCCCGCGGCACTCACCTGTAGGGCACCGGCCACCGCCGCCGCGGCGAGCGGAGCCCCCCCGAGACACGCGGCCCCCACGGCGCCAGCAGCAGCAGCAGCAGCGGCGGCAGCAGCCGGGAGCAGCGAGCGGCGCCCATGGCGGAGCCGGGCCCGGAGCTGCGGGGGAAGCGGCGGGGCCGGAGGAGGCCGGGCGGGAAGGGGCCGCCCCCGTGCCCGCCCACAGGGCCGGGGAGGCCGACGGTGCCCGCCGAGCCCGGGCTGCAGGCAGGGGCCTGAGCAAGCGGGGTGGTTCTCCTCCTCCTCCTCCTGAGGGAAATCAGCCGTGTGCCGAATCATCCCTTAGAAACGTCGCCCGGCTGAACTGTGTTTTCTGGAGAGCCAAGCAACTACGCGTTGTTATCGTTTAGCTGGAGCATGGGTTGTGTGTGGTTTCACGCATTGCTTTGGAGACGCGTTAAGGCTGGTGAGGGGTCTGGAGCACAAGTCCTCTGAGGGGCAGCTGGGGGAACTGGGGCTGTTTAGCCTAGAAAAAAGGAGGCTCTTGGGTGTTATAAATGCTTATTATAGTATTGGCTTTTCGCAAATAATTACGTGAATGTTATATAATGTTAAAGTAGCTTTGCTATAAA
>VYXC01003154.1:925283-972060 GCA_013397175.1 Platysteira castanea | reverse complement strand
GTGCTCTTGGCTTGGAGCCAAGGGTACCCAGCGCTGTAACTTTTGCTTTATTGTTCCTGTCCCTTATTGTCCTTTTATTAAACTTTCAAATTCTCACCGGAGAGTGAACCTCGTTTTTCACACTGGGGAACCTTACCACTTTCTACATCTCCCTGAATGGAGGTTGTGGCCAGGTCGGGATCGGCCTCTTGTCCCGGGTAACCAGTGGCAGGACAAGAGGACACAGTTTTAAGTGGTGCCAGGGGAGATTTAGGCTGGACATTTGGAAGAATTTCTTCACAGAAATGGTGATTAGAGATTGGAATGGACTGCCCAGGGAGGCGGTGGAGTCATTGTCCCTGGAGTTATGTAAGGAGAGATTGGACTAAGCACTGAGGAGGCACTGAGTGCCATGGTCTAGTTGACATGGGGGTGTTCAGTCATAGGTTGAATTCGATGATCTCAGAAGTCTTTTCCAACCTAAATGATTCTGTGATTCTGTAAAAGATACATCCCCTGTCCATCCTCACACCCAGAACCTACTGAGAGGGGTGGCCTCTGGGTCTGGCCCTGGGATGATGATGTGAAGCCTCACCAAATGGCAGAGAGGCTTTTGCTGTGATAAACCCCATAACCCTGAGCCTCTTCAGGCTGCCCAGAAGTCTTGTCTGAAACTTTTCAGGGCTTCAAGCAAAGTTTGTATATCTGCCACCCATTTCAGAACACTTTTTCCTAACACTTTACATTACAGGAGTCACATAGCAGTTTATTCTCTCATCTTTATAATAATGGTGAGAACTATTGTGCAGATGAACTAAGAGAAACTGTGAAGACAGGTTTGCCAGCAGCATCCCTGCAGAAAACAGCCTTTTCCAGCTCTGTAGAGTTCAAAACTGGCTATGCTGGCATTAGAGTCCAGGAGGCTAAGTTTGGTGGTTGGCATCCACAATGAAAATTGGTGTATGTTCACTGGGTAAATAATAACTGTGCTGTGGACTTTTGACTATCGGGAGCCAGAAAAATATCCCTGCTCATTGCATATGAGCCCCTAAAGAACAATCAGTTCTCTAGTCAGCACTATGCTAGGCTATATATTCAAACAAAATTGCAGGTGGAAAACCCTGCCTCCTTCATAAAAATGCAAGATAGGCTGCTGAATATCAGTTTCAGTAATGCTGAGGGTACTAAAGGTGTTCAGAAAACCTTTAAACCTTTAATTTCAGCAACATTTCTGTATCTCACTTCCCTGCTGTCTGATTCTAGAGTGCTGATCTTTAAAATCCATGCCATTCAGCACTATACATTACTTTAATGCATGCTAACATAACCTATCCATACTTATATTTCCATATCTCATTTTTGTCTCAGGCGTGTTAATTGTGTCTGATTTAAGGTAAAGCTCTGGCTTTAGTTGTTAGAAAATGAAGTGTGCCAGTAATCATGCATGTTTCATAGCTTGAGTGTAGTACAGTATACCAGCTTTTTCATCTGTTCAAAAAGATATGTGTTTGTTTGGAATATAGCCATAATTCCTAGTGGTAGAGATTTGGGTGTGTAACTCTGGAAGCGCTTTATGAAATGAAGGAAGGATGATTTATCCCTTCTTCGAAACCAGGATGCAAGGAAGTGAAATGGCACAATGAAGGTGCCATAACTGCTCACTAGCCAAACTAGAAATGCAGTATGAACATGTTCTTAGTCCTGGCTCAGCATATGCTTGCAGTGTGGATTATTAAATCTCCTCTATGTGAATGATGAAGGTGTTGATTTTTTTCTTAATTTTAATAGCATTTTCATATCTCACTTCATTACATCCCACAGGAAACTTTTGCAGCAAGGTACTCTGGTTGTTTGGGTTTTTTTTCTCATGCAACCTATGTTATGTTGTGAGCATAGAAAATAAACCACTAATACATTTATGAACAAATATACTTGAGCTAAAAAGCTCACATGTCAGCAATTTGAGTGAGCCACTATCTAGTTTATTATGCAGAAATATGTCAGATTCCCCATTATAAACCCACAGAGCTGTTATGGACAATTTTGGCTTTCTTGGGCCAGTAATGTAATGTAAAGTTATTAAGTTGTTAGAAGCATTTGAATGTACGGGAAGCGGGGCTGGGGTTTCTTATTTTCAGATAAGAAACAGCGGAGGCTTCCCAAGGCAACGCCCAGGACAATTAGCCCACAATTGTGGGCCATCAAGAAGCTAGACAGGAGTAAATGACTGGCTTCCAAGAGCAAGGATCTGGACTCGGGGGTTGGGCAATATCCCTCTGGGGGGATAAAGGGACTGCTTTTCTGGGGAAAAGGGACACATTTCTTTTTTTTTTTGGAGGTGGCCAAGGAGCAGGGAGGGGGGTTTTGGTGCTGTGTGGATGGGTTTTACTTTCGGGGGAGTTTTTTTTCCGTGTGGCGGCGTGAAGGAGGGCTGGGGGAATGTTGGGTGTTTAGGGGGGTTTTGCCTGGATTTGCCATGTTAGACCCTGGACTCCCCAGGAGTCTCTGGTTTTCGGCTGCAATTGGGAATAAACGAGTTAACCTTTTCATAGAGGTTTCTGACTCCGTTTATAACAGAGCTGATCTGCATCTTTGTCCACTAACAGGCTTTGAGGAAATACTGAGACTAGCTACAAAGATCAAATTCTAGAGTTGACAGGATTCCTAAATATTTCTCATTTCCCAGAGTATTTTCTTTTTTGATTAGTGAAAACTGAACATTTTCCTGAAACAACAAAGACTCTTGGTATAAATCAGTAACTTCTCCATCTTTACCCTTGACATGAACAGGATGGAAGGAACTGAGAGAAAAGGGAAAAATCCTGTTGCTTCAGTCAGAAGTTGTGGTTTTGAACAGATAGTTTAGCTTTGAACATGTGCTTGAGTCATCACACTGTAAGTCACAGCAAAGAGGCTGTTGCACCTGAGGTAAAAGCTCCATGCTCACAAAAACAGGCTGCTCTGGATGGTGCTTACACCACAGCTGCACATCTCCCAGCCTATGCATACATTGGCAATATGCCATTCAGTAAGAAAGTCACAGTTATATACATGGATCACAGCAGATGAAGCTACACATCTGGCAGCTTTACTGATCAACAGGGGGTTTTTTTACCACTCACACTGGCGTATGTTAGCTGTTGAGTCAGCTTGATGCATACTGAGAAATACAAACATTATCTGAAGTCACACTGAAGCTGCTCTGAAAGACGGGAGTTCGTCTGTCAGAGGCACAATTTCTGCCTTTGTGGGGGTAAGAAAAGAATCTTGAGAAAAGGAGCCAGAAGCAGGGCTCCTGTGCACCTACACTCTGCTACATAGCCTGGGATGCCACCTGAAGTGTGAGTTGGGCTGGGAGAAAGCCATGTCTTTTTCTACAGGAAGAGGGAATGACGGGGCTTTGTGACTAAGAGTTCCCCTCAGGACCTCCTGGACCCTGACAGCTAGGATGGGTGCTGTGCTTGGGACACATGTGCAGTTCAGTAAATGTTTGGGATTGCAGGGCAGCTCCTCCTTTGTCTGCCAGCCTAGCGGGCAGGTGATGGAAATGATTTCTTTCTGAGCTGAAATTCCAAGGGGGGCTGCTGAAGCCTGAGAGATAGGATGAGAGTTGGTATAAGGATGCAGAGGAAGTTCATAATGAGTTTTAAACTGAGATGAACTCTCCTGTATTTGCTGCAGGGTAGGGATAAGTGAATTGATGAGTCAACTGGATGCCTGTGAAATACAAAGAGCTATCCAAGTCCAATTAAAGCTAACAGCTGCTGTCAGGCAACTAAGGCACTTCAAAGCAGGATTTCCACTATAGAAAACATCTTTCTCAAATCCTGGGCAGTAGGAAAACGGCTGGAGTCAAGGACAGAGCTGTAATTCAACCCCTTGAAGTCTGAAGGGGACAGTACCTGCTCTCTTTCCTTCAGGGTGTGCAGCTGGTTGCTCAAGGTCTAATAAAAACTGTTGTGAGCAAAGTCAGAAACTGCTTCTGCTCTGCTGAGACACCTCAGAAGGGGCTGCCTCTCCTTTCCTGGGGAGCTGCTTTTAAGCCAAGGCTCCTACCTCCCACCAGAGCTACACTGCAGCCACACCTGGACCCAGCTGTGTACCCTACTGATGCAGACCCAATCCATGCATCAGTCATCCCAGCGTAACCTTGGCTCTGCCTCATCACTAGGGATTTTTCTAGTAAACAGACTTCTGGTGGAACCCCACTGCTCTTCAGCTTCTGAATGGGAACAAGCATGTAGTAGTGGCTGCATCCAGCAGCAGCCCCACATACAGCAGGGTAGAGGCAAGGCTGGGATTACTCTACTTGTGCCAAGGTCAATTCACAGGATGTGCAGGGAGAGCAACCCATACATCAGGACAACGGGAAACAGGACACACCTACAGCACAGCTCAGGTGATGTCTGGACGTCCAGGCCTAAGTGCCCATGGATTCGTGGCCAAAGGGCGTGTGGGTGGAGGTCATGGCAGAGGCTTGCCACGGTAATTATAGGGCTACTAGTGCACTGAGGGCCTTGACCACAGCTTCTTCTCCCATCAAGGTGTGTCCTCCCACCTTGCAGACATCTGACTTCAGAGCTGTACTCCTTGTGAAATGCTCTTTGCTCTCCTAGGATGGAGAAGAGTCCTCTCAGGGCTACTTTGGGGTGACAGAAAGCCAGGGCAAGGACATGTCATGAGCTGGGATGAAAACATGGATCTAAGACACAGAGGGCATGACAAGGTCACACAGTTCAGGCAGGGACATGGCAGAAGCAAGTTGGAGCTAGATCATGGAACACAGCTGGCACAGAGATGTGATGTAGAGAACCTGAAGTGGGATGGGAATATCATATCCCCGTCAAGTCTAGGGTCCGTCCAGGAAAAGGACCACCTGTAACGTGAATCTGAGGTCCATCTAAGAGACGGGGCCAGAAACAAAACTGGAGATGAGGTTACTGACAATTCAGGTCCAGGATCCATCCAGAAAGATTAGCCAGTAAGTCAGGTCAGAAAGGAACAGGGAATTCCAGTTCTGAAGGTGCTCGGTTCCCTAGCTCTAACATTAACCCTGGCCCTAACATGCAACAGAGTTTGGGACTACACTTGTATCTCCAAACATGCATTAAGCTTATACTCCTTCCAGGCAGCAGCCTTCTCCTAGCTGCAGACATAAAGATGATTCCAGTGGGATTCCAGTTCTGCAGACTCTCAGTGGAGCTATGCTGAAGTCCTGCTCAATCCTAAGAGGCAGAGTGTGGGCTGTGGTGTAGACTGAGCTGAAGCCCTACATCCATTTGGAGTAAACACTGTCCAGCACACAGGAGTCTAACCTTCAGCAGGGAATTTCCCTATCCTGGCCCTGTCTTGTTCCAGAATCTCCCTGTCCATCATGCCACACAGATTCCCAACCAATCAGTATTCAACTGAATGCATTTTGCAAAAGGAAAAGGCTGCTTTCAAATGTCATTTTTGTTCTGCTCAGTCTACTCACAACCATGTCCTCTGCAGAAAACCCATAGTCCAAATTTTTGGAAGACACTCTATTTTTTTCTGCAATATCCAGCTTTTCAGTCCTCCGGTCCAGTAAAAGAGTAAGTTTTCATTATTAAACACAAGTTTCTTCTTATTATAAGAGAGGCAGCCCATGAAAAATGAAGGACCAAGAGCTGAGAGATCTTACTAAAATCCAATACAGTTGATCCCTGATGTGGCATTTGTGTGCACAGTCCTAAAGAGGAGACATGGGATGCATTCTTTCCCTTTTGGTTCACTAGAGCAATGCCTTAAGGCATTGCTTCTGTTTTTCCGGATTAAATGGAGCAGCTCCTTAAAACCTGGCATGAGGTTAAGGGAGTAAAAAGGCCTAGGTGGGCCTGGTGAGTGAGGCATCACTGAAACAAACAGCATCAGGACCCAGCAGCACCGCAGGCCTTTCACCAAACTCAACTTTTTTTCTGGCTTTCAAAGAAATTTGGAAGCCGAATTTCTCTACACCATTGTAGCCCTATGCGTTAAACAAACACACCGAACAAAAAACACCTCATAAGCACCCCCGCCCTGAGGCTCTGCAAGGCCCTGCAACTTTGGGACTGGCGACAGGAACGCGCGCGTTCTACAGCGCCCCAAGGGCCACCTGCCTGCCACAGCCCCGCTGCGGGGCACAGGCCAGGCCGGACATCAGGCCGAAAGTACGTTTGAGCCTGTTTTGTTTAAAACTAGAGGCACATGCCGGTTGTTTTCCAGATTTCCTGATTTATTTTCCGGGGTGCCCGCCCGCCCGGCCGCCCGTAGCGCGGCTGAAGATGGAGACGGCGGCGGAGCCCGGCGGCGCAGGCGCGGCAGAAAGAGGAGGAGGAGGAGCAGGAACAGGAGCAGGGACGGTGCTGCCAGGGCCGGGCCCACCGCCTGGAGCAGCCTCTTCCCGGGCCTGAGGGGCGGCCGCCATGGGCAAGCGGGTGGCGCTGGTCCTCGCCGGCTGTGGCGTCTTCGATGGCAGCGAGATTCACGAGGCGTCGGCGGCGCTGGTGCACCTGAGCCGCGGCGGCGCGGAGGTAGCGGGGGGCGGCGGGGTGTGCGGGTGTGTATATATGTGTGTGTGTGTATATGTGTGTTTGTGTGTGTATGTATGTATGTATATGTGTGTGTACGTCTCTCTCTCTGTGTCTGTGTGTGTGTGTGTGCGGCCCGGCGTGCCGTGTGACACAGCAGCCGAGAGTCCTCCCGTCCGTGGGGCCAGAGCCCCTCCCTGTTCGCGGTGGTCCCTGCGCCGCCACTGCACACTACAAAGCCTATTCAGCCATAATCCTCTCTTTATGTTGCCCCTCCCCTGTTTTATTCATCCCCGCCCGAAATTCATCCTGCCTGGCCCCTCGGCAGGAGATGAGGTCGCAAACAGGCAGCTAGCTGGACAGAAGACTAAAAAAGGATCTCATTAATACAAGTACATTGTTATACTAAAAGTCTTGCCTACAGGTCAAAAAGACCCCTGCCCAGGTGAAGACCGTTCCCCTGAGCATGTGTAGAAGTTAACTGGAGTTATAAAACTTGTATGGAAATTACTAGCCAATCATAATAGAGGGGCTGCACTTGGAGAGTTACTAACTCTGAATTTCTGTGTATAGATAATGGCACAAAAAGTCCAGTGGGTGTGCTTGTTTTGTGGAATACCACCGAACACCCGGGCTTGCACAACTCTGAAATAAATAATCAATGTCCCTCTTGAGTGTGTAAGTATTGGCTTGTCGCACACCAGGTAATGAATCCAGTTTTGTGTTCAACAGTGCCAGATTCTTTTCAGTGGTGCCTAGTGACAGGATGAGGAGCGATGGCCATAAACTAAACCACAAGGAGTTTCATCTCACCGTGAGGAAGAACTTCTTTACACTGAGGATGGCAGAGCACAGGAGCAGGCTGCCCAGGGAGGTCATGGAGTCTTCCTCTCTGGAGTTATCCAAAACCCTCATGGATGCACTCCTGTGTAGCCTGTTCTAGGTAACCCTGCCTGGTCGGGGGGTTGGACTAGACGATCTCCAGAAGGCCCTTCCAACCCTAACAATTCTGTGATCCTGTGAATCTGGGAGCAAGGAGCAGCTGGAGACCTGTCCCTTCTCCTCTGGCTGCAGGGAGCTGAGGATGGGTTAAAGATCTTTATCTTCCTTCCGATTGCTTTTGCAGCCCTCACAGGGGTTCACCTGCTTGTTTTCTGCTCACTGTTTCTGGGCTCTCTTTGGTAAACTGGGACTTGTTGCAGAAGCCTGGGCCAGGACGCAGTGGTGTGCTTTGGTCCAGTCTGTGGCTTCAGATGGGAGAAGCTGGTCACTGTCTGTGTGTAGCCACACTCAGGTGTCTGATGGTAACAACAGCACCCTCATATTTAGCACAAAATTGTCATCTCTGAGAAGTTGCAAAGGAAGCTTCAAAACAGACACAAGAAAACAGCCTCTGTGTTAGACCTGTCACCGAGCTTTATATTCTGATGCAGTGTTCCCCTTTTGTGTGTAACCAAAATCGGTTCTCCTGTGTTCTGTTCTACCTTTCTGCTGCTGGTGTTTTAGGACAGCTGGTAACTCTGATGTTTGCTCTAGAAATGCTTGTAAAGTTTGCATCTTTAACTTTTTTTATGTCAAAGTTTTTTAGCACTTTCATCCCACAACAGTTAAGAGCAACCTTTCTTCTAAGTCAGCTGTATGTCCAATTGGGCTCCTGGTATAAATTGTGGTGTCCTGTTTGTCCTTGGGGTTATCTGCCGTGTCAGAATCAGTAAGCTTAATGTTGGCATAAAAATACCCTCCTGTCAAAATGCTGCAGGAGTAGGATGGGGAGAATGGCTGTGTTTACCCAAGCTAATATATCATATGTCGCTTTAGATATTTAATGTGCTGGATTCATCCTGTGGAATTCACTTAACTTGGATAAGAGGCTTCAGGGACAAAACCTGTTTTCATTAAATTATCTTTATTGTGACAAATACATATGAGTTCTGTTTACATTCCCAAAATTGCTTCATCTCTCTTCTAGGTGAAGATATTTGCCCCCAATATTGAGCAAAGGGATGTAGTCAATCACCTAAAAGGAAGTCCAACAGAAGAGAAGAGAAATGTGTTAGTTGAAAGTGCCAGGTTGGCAAGGGGAAACATTCAGGATTTGGCTGAACTGAAAGCTAGTGAATTTGATGCTGTCATTTTCCCTGGTAGGTATCACAAAATCACAGAATATTCTGTGTTGGAAAGGACCCACAGGGATCATCAAGTCCAACTCTGAAGTGAACAACCCATACAGCGATTGAGCACACAACCTTGGTGTTATTAGCACCATGCTCTGACCAGCTGAGCTCATCTTTTAAAAGAAAATTATTTGTGATTTTTTAAATTCAGTATATTTATTGATTCATAGTTCACTAAGTTAAAATGCCAGGGTGTTGTTTTGGTATTAAGTTATGCATCCCACCATTCCTTCTTACTAAAGGTTGTGAAAACTTCACTACTTACTTGTGGACAAGAGCACTGACCAGAGTACAAAACTTGGGTCAGAACTTGGTTACATGGCAATGCCTTAGTTTCAGGGCCTCTGAAAATGTTGGCGGAGTAGCAGGTTGCCAAATAGATTATGTTCCGTGTCAGATGTGAGTACATTCTGTTTTAATTATGTATCCCCTCAGCTGCTGATCAAGTTACACTAAACGTGTTTATGGATAATTTTTTATTTAGAGACCACAAAATTGCCTTCCAGATGGAGGTAATTGTAATCACTTTTAGAAATTAAGAAACCGGAGCACCATGAGGAAATAACGACTTGCTGAAGATCTCTTTCCAGCATATTCATAGTACTGTTAAATACTGTCTTCATGATTGGGCCTAAGTGTTAATTTTGAAGTTTTCACACTGGTGTAAGGCCAGCAGAGGGAGTGTGAGTATAACACAGAGAAACAGTTCTGCCTGCACTATAAGTGAGTGGTTGGTGTCAGGGCCAGTCAGGAGGGAGTAGAGGCTCACAGATGTTTTCCACGTTAATTTCATGCTGTTATAACCCAAGCTCAGGGGGTTGCTGTAATAACTGTTAGAGGGAAATAAACCCTATTAAGTTTGAAAATTAAAATCTTACCTCAGAGATTTCAGATAACACTTGAAAGTGAGCAAACCGGGAAGGGAAAAATATTAAAAATGCAAAGCTTCTTGATGTTGTCTGTTGAAGTACTTGTGGAAATTTCCATATGCTTATTGGAGAAAAGTTGATGTTGTGCACATTCCATATGGAGTAACCTTACTTTGATTACTCTGATAGTTATAAATCCAGCAAATAAAGGAGCTGTAAAATACAAACTGCTTATACAATTAAATGAAGATTAAATGCACCTCAAGGGTTGTTAAAACTAATTTATAGGAAGACAACTCAGCACTATTTTTAATCAGAAATTATGTTATCATTCACAAATTTTTTGTCTCAGAAGATCATATGTTATAATGTCCATTTTATGTAGAATCCCCTTTGTTTTTATTTGTTAATATTTTTTTTAAGTCCAAAAGTAATTCTAGGAAAGAAGAAAAGCTCTTCCATAATTGCTTAAGCATCAAAGTCAAACTTGAGAGTTCATTACTATAGAGGGTCAAATCACTGTTTGTATTACTCCCATGAATTCCATACTTGTGCTTTTAACTAGTATTGGTCCTTCTCAGATGCCTCTTCCTTATTGAGGAGTGCATAACAGATGGTGCAGCTGTTCTAGTGATTAGCAAATGAATGTGAGGTTTCCTGTCTGTCCATTTGTTGCTTTTTGAAACAAGATTAAGCTTTCTGGCCTATATATAACCTACATAGTATAAAAAAGTGTACAGTTAAACTTTCAACATTGTAAACCCATCATTTACAGGTTACAGTGACATTGTAAAACTTTCAGTACGGTTACTTACCAGTCCCACAGATTCCAAGATTATGTTGTAAAAAAGAGCTTCTGTTTGGTATCAAATTTAATAGCTTTTAGCAGTGCCTTACATTTGAGCTTTTTTGTTTTGGGTTTTTTTTTTTAGGTGGTTTTGGTGTAGCAAAGAATCTGTGTTCCTGGGCTGTAGATGGCAAGAACTGTACTGTCAACGAGCACGTGAACTCCACACTCCAAGCCTTCCACAGTGCTAAAAAGCCCATTGGTTTGTGCTGTATATCACCAGTTCTGGCAGCCAAAGTCTTTCCTGGTTGTGAGGTTACGGTTGGTCAAGATAAAAACGTAGATGGAAGGTAAGAAGGAAATGGATGGAGATGATTTACATGGGAATAGGACTAGGGAATGGACAGACTTCTGTGCAGAAGTCTCTTTGGTACCAGTAAACCTGGGGAAACTTAGTTACTTTCGAGAAAAACTAGTCTCAATTTTTACTTGCATAATAGTAGTAGGCACAGAACGCTCAGGGCAGATGGAGTGAATCCATGAGGTCAGGTGACTTGTGATGCTGCAACCAGATGTACACTGATCTGTGATACCATAGAATTGTTTAGGTTGGAAAAGTCCTCTAGGATGGTAGAGCCCCACCTTTAAGCCAGCACTGCCAAGCCTCAACTAAACCATGTCCTTAAGTGTCATATCTACCTGTTTTCTAAATGTCTCAGATGTTCTGTGATAACATTTACAGACACATTACAACGAACAGTGAAAGCTCTAGGTGTCCTCACCTCTGGCCTGAACTGTCATTCTTTGAGCCACCTTTATTGTGCAGTGTGAGGGCTCACAAGTCACTGGATGTAGCATCCATCAGTCCTAAAAGGGACAGAACAAGTGATGTTTGTAGGATCATAGCTGCACACACACACTGGTGACCACGGATATGAAGTTATTTTTTCCCATTCGATTCATGGTGGTTGAGTGACAGATTGCAGCCCATCCTAAGCGAGATACAGAATTTGCTTTCCCAGTGGCTTTGAAGGCCACGATTCATCTTGCAAATGTGCAAATGAAGAGCAGGCGTTTGGCCAGCCGGCATTCAAAGACTTGGTGCCCTGTGGTAATTTGAGTGGCTGTTTAGATTGTGTTGCTGGGCTTTTGTCTGCTCAGGAATTTTTAGTAAAGTTTTTCTGGTGGTAGTGGTTTGGGGCCACTTTAGGGTAGGGAGATGAGAACAGAGCCTAGCAGAAGTCAGTACTGCTTCAAGAAGTGTCAATTCCCAATAAAATTTCTGAATTAAATTTATCAGCAACAGTAGTGAGGGATTGCATCTGTTCCTCCTTCATCAGAAAGGAAAAAAAGAAATCAAAATCTTTATAGAATCCCAGAGGAACACCTTAGATGGAGATGTTGGAAAAGGTTGCGAGTTCAGCTGGCTTCTCTCAAACTTTTAAGGATCAGTTATGGCTGCACTTGGTATCATCTTCCAAACTTGAAGATTGTTAAAAACTATTTTACCTTCTGGCATATTGTGGCTCCACATTTCTGACCTTGTTTTCAAAGGTATTAGATCATTTGATGTGTCCATAGAGGATAGGAAAATCTGATAGTAGCAGCCTCTTTAACTGCCTTGTCATCAACAGCTAAAGAACCACGTAGATATTATTGTAGTTCTCTCATTCAAGTTACGTGTGCAGAATTTTATGGCTGTGTCATCTCTTTATGTTAATGAAAGTCTTTTTATTTACAGATTTCCTGATGCTGAAACGGCATCTGCTATAGCAGAGCTTGGATGTAAGCACATTTGCAAAAATGTAAATGAATCCCATGTGGATAAAGCCAATAAAATAGTTACTACCTGTGCTTTCATGTGCAAGGCTCCTCTGCATGAAATCTTTGATGGAATTGGAACAATGGTACAAGAAGTCCTGAAGCTTGCCTGACTAGAAGCGTACAGACTTCTCCAAGGAAATCAGTGTAGCTAAGCATAAACATTTGCTTCCTTTGATAGAGTTAATAAAATAATGCAACTGCTAAACTTCACAGTTCCTCGTTTGTTTGGTGTGGTGGGGTGCTTTTTAATTTTTAATACGTCAGGTGGTTGCTGCTGAATTTAACCTATTTATTTCTCTTTAAAAATAGAAGTGGTTGGTTGAAGGTGATGGTTTTTTGTTTTGTTTTGTTTTGTTTTTAATGAATCCATATGTATTCAAAAGACTGAATGGGGCAATGGGGTTTTATCACATAACTAAAGGTTATCAGAAATTCACATTTGCTGTTACCCAGCTGCAATTACAAGTGAAATAGCTGTAAAGGAGTCTGATTACCTTCAGTATAGGTAATTCAATCCTGACTTCTAATCAGAAGGGAAAAATAAAAGAATGTGGTTATTTGGGTTCTTTTTTCCCCTTGCAAGTCTTCAGCAATTATTACTAATAGACTTCTGAAATTTTTGAAGAGCCCCAGGAAAACCAACTTTATAAACCAAGATTCAGAACTAATGAATGTATTGTATGTGGAAGATATACAAGTTTTGCTCTAATAAATGAAGTAATTTCAGATTTATTTAGTAAAATGAATTAGCTTTATTTTGTGATTTTTTTTTTTGCATACATCATTTAGTGCCCTGAGGAAGATAATTTTATATGTATTAGGGCACATGCTTTGATCTTAGAAATGTGAACAAAGAGTTGGCAGCTTCTCTTAGAAGCTCAGCCTTGCAAGGCTTTATACTCCTGGAGGAACAAAAAATTCCCAGCATTCATTGTCAAGGCTCCCTGTGAACACTGAGTTGTCTGGCATAGGAAGTGCTCTGGTGCTCACAGGTCTCTGTCACTCCTGCCCCGAGTAGTGTGGCCCACACTCTGCTGGGCCTGAAGTAAACTAAGCTGCTGTCGCCTGCTCAGGGGCTCTGTAAGTGGGGCAGGAACAAAACGGGAACAGACCTGTACCACAGAGGAGCCAAGAGGTGGAACTGGGAAATAATACCTTTATGATGAGGAGTGTGGAGCTGTCCCTCATGGTCAGCACTCGTGTGATCAGGCCAGGCCCAGGCCTTTGCTGCCTCAGTGCAAGAGCGATCGCCACAGCGATGCCTGACATGCTGCAGGGTGTCGAGTGCTACCACTCCCTACGTGTGCTGTGTTTATTTTAGCACAAATGTCAGCACTCATATGTTAACACGTGCCTTCTTCAAGGAGATTGTAGAGATAAATGTACAGAAATAAATATATAAAGGCTTTTGTTCTCTGTACTTCTAACCGTGATGATTTTCATGGACACACCACTTCCATACTCTTCTAGAATCTGGAATTCCTGTATGGAGTTACTTAGGAGAAGTAGCACAGATTTTTGGCAGAAGAGCAGGGAGATTTTTGTGCCATGCGCAAGCAGTGAGTGCTCTGCCTTTAGAAGTCCAAAGATAGCTGAAGTCCGCTGTGCCAGCAGAGGATCTTCCGTTCAGCCTGATTAAACTGGGCACATAATCACCAAATTATTTACTCAGTCAAAATCCACAATACTGGACTGAATATGGTTCTTGTGTTACAGGAGTCTTATTTAAAAGTGCTTGAGTCACTAAGTAAGAGTTTGTCCTGAATTTTGCATTGGCTTTGTGACAAGCATGTAGCTGTTGGCTGGAACATTCAAAGGAAGTGCAGCTTCTCTGGAAGCGCTCTAGCTGACTGTCCTGACAGAAATGTACTTAACACAGAACAGTCCTCTACTTTTTCCAGGTCGTACACGGTCTCTATAATGCCTTCCACGGCTTCTGCAGGCAGAATGCCAAGGGCATTGGATTGAAACTTTTTCTCCAAGTCCTCCTTTTTCAGAGGTTTCCTCCAGTGCCCGTAGAAGGTAGTGCAGCGGTCGCTGATCATGTTGCCGTCCTGAAGCGTGACACTTACTTCGCAGTAAAGACTGTCAAAGCTGGGGGTGTTGTCACGAGGGTGCTCCAGCTGTGTTTTGCAGAGGAGCTCCTGCAAGGCTGGCCGGTGAACATTCTCACTGGTGAAGGACTGGACTGACATGCTGCCGTCCAGCAAAGCAGAGCATGCAACAAACTGGAAGGAGTGTCGTGCTTCATGCTCTGAGGCTGGGCTGGGCCTGTTCACATATTTGACCTCAGGGACTTTGAGAATGACTTTCTCAATTTTATCAAGGGGGAGCAAGTTCTTACTGCTCTCCACAAGCTTTCTCCTAACAGAGGATGCTGCATCAGCTACCCAGTGTGTTGCAAGATGAGCAGGAAAGCGTTTGATGGCCACATCTTGCTGGTCCAAGAGCCAGGGGTAGGACTGCAAGGTTGGCAGAGTCTGTGGGTTGTAATCTGTATAAAAGGCACCCATCCCTGATTCCATGTCCAAAATCTGTTTGTTTCCTTGAAGGCCCTGTAAAGCTAAGCAAGCTGCTTCCAGTCCGTGCTTGGCAGCATTCCCAACATGGAGGGGCTTTATTTGGGTTGCTGCATTAGCCAGTGGGGCACCTGCATAGGAGGCAGCAATAGCCAAGGCATTTTTACATTCCAGCTGGTTGAGAGCTAGCAGTTTAGCACAAGCTGCTGCACTCCCCATTGTACCAACCACAGCCGGTGGGTGAAACCTGAGAAAACAAAAATATCTTCATTACCAAATCTCAAAAATTTACTCAAATTCACTATATACAAAAGCTTTTCATTCATTGCTATGGAAAATGGATTGGACCATAAGGAAACACACATTCAGCATTCACGTGTGGGCCTAACAGAGTTGTCACTTTTCCCTGGGGAAAGTTAAACTGGAGTAGTACTGCTTGCAGTAGGTCCTCCTCAGAAAGCAATTGAAACATTAGAGCTTCTCATAGTTCAAAGCAAATTTATAGTCACATATAAAGTTATATTTATTATTACTTAAATTTATGTATTATTATAGATCTATAAAAATTCAAAGTAGGGATATCGTCACCTCCTTACTGTGAAGTGTTCAATGCTTTCAAGAAGAAATCTATTAGCTCAAGAGGTAGGAGTCAAGTGTATTTACATGTAAGATGAACCTTCCCTGAATTTTCAGACAAACAGCTTAGGAAATATGAATAACTGTGCCACCTGTATTTTAACTGACATTTAGTTATGTATATTAACATGGATTAAAAACCACTTCCACTCAACTTTATACTTTAAACATTTCTACGTACCTTTTTGGAATATTCCTGGCTTCTCTGGAGAAGTGCAGCAACCTGCCTTGCACTTCAATTCCCACATTGAAAGCTAAGAGCAGATCAAGACCAGAGATTTTTTTCTTCTGAGGAAAGGCCTCTGAGAGTGCAATCAGTGCAGGGAGCACAGCCCCGGATGGGTGTGTGGCTGGATGCCAGGTGTCATCAAAGTCCATTGAGTGCACCTAATAGGAAGAAAAGCATTGATCTGTTGTTAGAAATAAACTCTGACTTGGCAAGGTTGCCTCAGTCAAATAAAACTACTGTAACTGGTATAAAAAAGTACTGAAGAACTAGATCTTCCTGGAAGAGCAAAAATTTCAGAAGTCCTTAAAAAAGACCTTTACTCCTTACATGGCTGTCTGAGAAGTGGCAATGCAGCAGAGATCTTGCCTCAAAGGAGTATAATTCTAATTCAAGTTGTACCAGCCTGAAACCAGTGTGACAGTGACTCCTTTTTTCTGCAGTTGGCTTTTGCTGCTTTCATTAGACTCGTATAATTAAAGCAGCTGTTCTAGGTCCACCATGTGAACAGTGAATTTTCATTTTCCCCATAACATAATGAAATATAAACACAACGAAATTACTTCCCCAGTGCTGGAACTGATGCTGTCATTAGGACTCGCACCATAAAACTGTAGCTGTTAAATACTGCTAAATGAAATTTATATCATCAGAGCTACATCTCTGGTGCAACCATCCACAGGCAACAGGCGCAAGACTGCAAATGTATAGGATGCCTTAGCCTGAATTTTCAGCACACCAAAACAAGATGTGTCACACAAGGAACCAGACTCCCTGGAGCTGCTGGTACTTGGGAGAAAGCTACAGTCTTAACGCTGAACAAGCTGCTTGGCTCAAGGGACTATCCCAAGTGGTGCCTTCTCTTTCCCATGCCCAGAGCCCAACTACTCAGGAAGATTTTAGGTGTTCCCAGCATGGCATATGGCTGCTGATCTGGCAGCAGATGGTCCCCAAAAGTGCAGTCAGTGTCTGTAATGCACTGCTTATCAGACACATTCCTTCTCCCCGCAAAGTTTTGAGAACCCCCAAGGACCTGAGAGCATCAGGGACAGCATTTTCTATATAGCATAACAACACCTCAAAAACTGAGCTTTCACATCTGTTCACCCATGTCTTACTTTGGAGCAAACTGGGAAGGTGGTCAGGCTCCCCAGCAGTCAGGGTTTGCCCTGTAATACTGTCATCATGCATTTCTAAGGACTGTTTCTAAACAGTCTCTGCCTTGAAAAACTTTGATGCCATGTGGGAAGATGCCCTGCAGTGCAGAATGAGGAAAGTTGTGCTCCATACCCTGTAAACTGTGTTTCTGGTGTCTTCAGTAAGTGTTTAAAATTGACCTGTGACCAAGATGTAAACTGAAATGATCATATATATGCTGACAGCCAGATCTGAATATCACAAGGGCTCCCAGGAGCTAAGAGGTACCAGATCTCATTTCCAAGGTAATTTTCTCTACATTGGAAATGAGCTGTTAAATTGGACCTCTGATATTGTTGTCACACTAATTTAAATAGGCTTAATATTACTATTTCCTTGGTTGGTCACCTTCGCTAGTTTTGCATAATTGCCAAATTTGTCTACCCCACCTCTTGTGCATCTTTCAATTTCAAATGGTTTCAGCCTCAATCTGAATTTAGACAAATGTCTGGGGAGTCAGTTATTGCTTTAATGACAAAGTGTGTGTCCAAAACTTATAGCTGGTTTTGGAAACTGGATAACTGAAGATTAAGTTGCCTTGTGATATTATATGTGTATGTATCTATATGTGCATCTGCCTGGGTTTTTCTGTAGCCATACTTTGCCAGTTGGCATGAAATTCGGATCCCAGTGAAATGAGGTAGAGCTGGAGTGTGTCTTTTTAAGCGGATAAGCTGTAGAGTTCTGACATTTGACAACAGACCCAGGTGCCACATTAAAGGTAAGAGATGCTGTTGAGTTTGGATCACACACATATTATACCTTAAGTTTAATCTCACTGGAAGGAAGTTGAAGCACATTAGGAGAATAGACTAGGAAAGCTTTGTAGCAGGCGTCAGAATAAGCTAAGATTTTTGGAACATTCTGTTCTCTATAGAGCATGAATGGCATCAATTTGTATGATTAAAGAGCAAATAAAAAAGTGCCCTTACAGCTACTCCATTCACAAAAGCTGCATACAGAGGAGGCAGTCGGAAATCCAAGTGGCCCCAGATGGTACTGGATAAATCTGAGCTGTAGATCTGAAACAAATTGACATCAATTAATTCAAAGTCCTGAACCTACGGATAAATGTGCATTGTATCTCTGATGTAACCGAGAGCAGACCATGCCCTCTCGGGACCTAACTGCTCCCTTTTACGAGAAAAATATTGTTCTTTTAGAAAGTATGAAAAGAAACTCAGTTTCCTGTTTTCTTATGTCCTATTCCTCCCAGAGCTCAGAGCAAGACCAACACCATCCATCTGGCCACTCAGTACCTTCACACAACCTCTCGCCACTGATGTCCCTTCCCGCTACACACTGACGATTCCCTCAGAATCACAGAATCAACTGGGTTGGAAGAAACCTCTGAGATCATCAAGTCCGACCTAAATGATGGTGGGACTGTCATCATCTTGTTGGGGAAGATGGCTCGTTAAAGGGTTTTGTTTTGTGTGTTTTAGTAAGACCCTGAGTAAACGATAGATGGCCTCCTGGTGCTGCAAACTGAATAAAAGGGCATAAACTACTATGGTTTGGAAAGGGGAATTCTCTGTGGGAAGAGACTAATTGGCACACAGAGCTCTGGAGCACAAGTCCCACTAGGCAGGACTGAATGAAAAAACATTGGACTAAACTCCACCTCATCGATGCACTCCTGTGTTGGGAAGGCTTCTTTTCAGGGTCAATTACTCCACTAGTTTGAGGAGAGCAAGACTGGAGGAGAAGCATGGCTAATGCACCTCAGACAACAATTATGTTTTATGGACTGCAAGTAACCCACTGCTAGCTCCCCATCTCTTCAACAGTTCCTTGATTTGAAAGGCTGGTGATAAGTGATGTTTACTTTGTTGATGCTTTTAATAAAATATCATAGGTGAAAGAAAGGAAGAGGTTCTTAGTTGGCTGTGTTTGTAGAGGGGGGTCTTAGCATACAGACTGATACACAGGGTTCTGCCCATCCAGAGTGAGAAGTAACTTGAGCACTGAGGTTTCACTGTCTCCAGTGGGAAGAACACCATTTCTCTCTTTCCATCCACGAAAGGATTTCACCGTGGCAAAATTTCCTTTTCATAGCCTAAGTTTTCCCTTGCTTTCTTAAAGCTAAACCTTAGGGTGTGCTGTGAATGCCAGACGCCTTACCTTGCTGTACTGTGTCACTTTGTGGCAGACCTCAGTGCTGGTACCCAGAAGCCCCACTCCAAGAGTATCCAGAATCATTCGCTTACTTCTCTGAATTATTTGATCTGTCAACTGATTTGCATTCAAACCATGAATCACCTTGGCAAAATTTCCTGTAACTGTCTGGGAAGGGAAAACATAAAGAAAAAGAAGTAGATATTTCTCTATGTTTAAAGGAAACACTCTTTTTTATTTTCTTTCCTCTTTTTTTCCCTTTCCTCTTTTTTTTTCCTTTCCTCTTTTTTTTTCTTTCAGTTTTGGGTTACTGACTAGCATGCTGGCCATTTCTGCCCCTGCTTACATGAATTGCATCAGCAAAACCAAGGTTTGAACTCTTCCTCTTTTTATTCCCAGAAATGTCACTGTGTTGTTTATCCTTTCCTCTTTTTTTCATCTGTTGCAACATTCATCATTATCCTTTTCTGTTCTGTATTTCTTCTGCTTTCTCCCTGAGTCCTTGAGACTATGCACTGCAGGTGCTATAGCTACGCAAGATTATCTCTATCATCTCTGTCTCTATCTCATCCCCATCTCATCCTCTATCTCTAATGACTATTCACACACACGCGACCCCTCCAAATAGAAGTAAAAACATCTTTCCCATAGCACCTGCTTATTGGTATTGAAGTCAGTGGGGAGAGTAGCATTTCAAGCCAGTGCGTCCCCTACCACACAAGAAGGCAAGATTTAATCTCCCTGATTAGCAGCCTTACTATTCCAAATCTTGCTGAGCTTGGAGCTCAGCGGGAGGCAGGAGTTGGCAGCCCTACCTTGCACATGTTGCTTATAGCTCCCAGCTCCCATTGAATTCACTCTCAGTTGGAGTCCCAGCTTTTCTCCAAGACAAGATCTTGCCTCTTTGAAAAGCAGTGGCTCCTTGTTCCTGGATCCTGCTGATCTGGGAATTATATGTATTTATTTTCCTCTCCTATTGAGCAATGACCCATTATGCAAATTCAACCTACTTCTTGGTTGTGAGCTGTTGTTAGTATTTCTATTAGAAAATAATCTAAAACTTCCCTTCCTGGACCATTAGAAATGTCCTGCTGTAGAAGTACATGCAACATATTGGTATTGAAGTCAGTGGGGGTGACAAAACTACAACACTATACACACAGTTTCTTTTTTATACTGGCAGTAGTGAATATTTATCTTCTCTCTCCTTGGAAATTACCTGCTTTCCTTTCCCCTCTTCCTTCCCCTTCCTTTACTCTCTCCTACACATATCCACACAGAGTGGTGGTATTTCCTTTTGACCTTCATTTTTCTGAGTTAAACAAACCAAACTGTTCTCTCCTTAAAAATACGGACTCACCCCTACTATGCTCGTACATTTTCATTGCATTGTTCACACTGGATTCCTCTTTCTCTAGCAGTGGTGACCAGAATTGTACCCATCACTACAAAAAAGTTCTCGCTCACACTTGTAATGAAGTATTAAGGTTATCTTGAGGAAGCAGTTACAAGCAGTTTAAAGCAGGTGAACCACGTATCCCGTGGTGCGATGGGAACCTACTGAGGCATATGGAGCAAGGATACAAAAGCTTAAACAGAGAATCGCATCTTAAAGCACAAAGAAACAAGACAGTACCTTTGCCCACATCTTGCGGGGGTGATGCAAGGTCTCAGAGAGAGGCAGGCAGTGAGTGGTGGCCAGTGAGCAGGAGAACTCACTCTCTCACTATTTATATCTGTCTGTCTGAGGTGGGGGAAGGAATATTAGGCCTTTTTACTTGTGCATCTTGTCCTGCCCATTTCCTCTTCTGCCTGTAAATGTTCTTTTTGCTTCACTTTCAACTTTCCTCTGACTAATTGTACTATAAACCTCTGGGATACACGTGATAGGACTTAGCCAGTCGTGTTTACATGTTGTGTAAATTAATACATATGATACTTCATTACCAGATAGAAACTGATTCAAGTGTCTTGCATCTGGTAGCATGGACAGAGGTGTGGAACCACAGTAATCCATGGGTAGCTCTACTGGTTGGGAGAGTCCAGTACTAGACTACAGGATGGCAAAGGCTGTTTTAGCTTAAACAACCTGTTGTTAGTTTTGGTTTTTTTTCTTCTTTTGCTATGTGTCTCCTCTCTAACACATACCATTCAGACTTGGGAAATGTGTGCCATAAGAATTTCAGACCATAAATTGGATTAAGGCAGTTCTTGGCACTTAGCAGTGTTTTCACAGCATGAATCTCTGTGTGTTAGCGATAGATAGTGAGAAATCCTTGCCTATCCCATCAGGAAGGGAGCAGACCCCACAGGAGCATGACTAGGGGCTACCGAATAATTCTGAAGTAAATAAGCCATGATGTCTGAAGTATGGGAATCACCTGTGTTAGGGAACAAAGTATCAAATCTCAGAATTGCAGCTTTGCACTTCCATGAGAAGTGCTGCCTAAAACTTAATCTAGGAATGTCAGCCCTTTACTGAGAATAGTTCCAAATAATTTTGTAAAGCCTTATCTAACTCCTGAGTGCTTCCAGGTAGATAACAGCATGAGTCTAAAGGTGAAGTTAAACATAAATTTCAGTGGTTCTAACCACTACTGAAAGGTCCTGTTTCAGGCTGTGTGCTTCCCCCTCTCCTGTCCCCGGATACATAGTACTCCTTGGGCCAGCCCTGATGCTGAGCAGACCCATTTCTGAGCTGGTCCAGCCTGTCTACAGAGCTAGCTCAGTGATTTTCAGCAATCAGGCGTAACTGAGATTCATTACCTTGGAAATGCAAAATTAAATATCACAGCTCAAGCAGAGGGAGAGTGGAGAAGGGCTAGCAGTATTCTGTGAAATTTTGGGAGACAGATAACATGAGAGAAGAGGGAATCAACTGTTCCCCAGCAAGCTCTAGCCCAGACATTTGCCTATTTTACCCATGCTTTTAGCCAGTTCTGCTTTTGGATGTCATCTTCTGGTGCTTAACTTGATGCTGAAAATTGCACTGCGTAACAAAGGGCCTTAAAGGATAGAAGCAGTGATGAGTCAGTTGCTGGATACAGCCAAAGAGCCTGCGGCCCAGGACTCCTAAAACCCAGCCCTACAAACGCATATATAATTCTGCACAGGCTAACCTGCATGATGTGAAGGCTCCATTTAAACCCTTGTCCTGTCTTTCTTTTAAATATGAGCAGCTGTTCAGCATGGCTACTAAACTTATTCCCACACATGTCTCTGTGAGCATGCCAGAGTTTCCTCAGCCATGCAGGTATAAGTTGCATCTGCATAAAACATCCCAGCACGTCCTAGTTCCTGGGTGACGTGTGCTTTGCCAAATCCTGACCCCACAGGGACAGAGAACCAGAATGTGCACCAGTGCTTCGCCCTTATCCCCCCATATTTCCACACTGAGGGAAACCTCAGAGGTAGCCTGGATGCAGAATTACCTTTGGTGCTGATAAAATCCAGCCCACATAATGGGATTGCTCATGTTGGTAGGGTTGGCAATGGTTAGAAATGTTAATAGAAGTTAATGCTATTGGGCTGAAAAAGGGAAAGATTTTGTTAACTTTCACTTTTGTTCTTTCAGCTCATTCTTCTCTTCAGAAAATTGGAAGAAAATATTTAAATTTCAGAACCACAGAATCACAGAGTGGCTGCAGGTGGAAGGGACCCCCAGAGACCATCTTGTCCAACCTCTAACAAGGCCACTCAGAGCAGGCTGTGTCCAGTTAGGTTCTGAATACCTCTGAGCGCAGAGGCTCCACAGCCTCCCTGGACAACCACAAAAAAATTACATATTAAATAAAAGATATTCAAACCCTAAAGTCTGTCCTCTTTTTCCATTACCTTTGGGATATCATTTATAACCCCATTCCGTTTCTCATTTCTTTCTCCTCCTCAAGTGAGGTAGAGGTCCCACTGCCTTAGTCCCATGGTGAGACTCCAAAGTGAATTCAAATGGGAGCCAGAATTTGTGATGTGCCTCGCAATGTGATGTGCAGTCACATGCTGCTAGCTGATCTCATATACATGGTCACTTCCTTCTGTGGTCTTGATTGCAGGATGGACTGTCCCATCCATTGCAGTAATAACATTAGTACTATTTAAGGACTGAACTGAGATATTACGAGAAAGTGACTTTTTGTTAAAAAAAGAACGAAGCGAAACTGTACATTTGCTTGGGAAACCAATTTCCAAACTGAGGTCTGCAGACCTCAGACTCAGGTGTACACTGTAGACCGTGAGGGAAAAGAAAGCAATATGATTATCACTGCAGGGGGAAGAGGCATCTATACAAAGTCCTGTACCTCCACAGCAGAATTCCTAGGGGTCTAAACAGAAGAAGGTTGAAAATCAGTGACTGAGAGTTTGGTACAGGCTGTCCACTCTGACAAAGGGAATCTGCTGCTTTCCTCGTCTTTGACACAATACGCATGGTTCAGCAATTTGGGCAGACAATTTGTTAACTAGCAAGCGTGGTGGAAAGACAAAGTATGTTCATCCAAATGCCATTTGCAGCATCGCACGCAGCCACAGTAATGAGCTGTGTTGATTACAGAACAAGGCTTTAGAAAACCAGTGCCCCACAGAGTCTATTTTCTCCTGCTGACATCATATTTTTAAGCTGTTTTTTTCCCTCTTTTGCCTCCAGTTATTTTAGGCTAAACTCTGCCCACACCTGCAAGTTGTAGGTTCGCAACTGAAAGCAATTTTGACCCTAGCCTTATGCTCCTTTTGTTCTAACAAAATATATATAAAAAAGGACAAAATACAGAGCCCAGGCTTCCTTTTCTGTAAGCCAGCTTTTAAGAAGTAACTTTGTTCATGACCTGTGCTTAGATGAGAAAACAGGAGACAAGTGCCAATGTGCTGTGTTTACAGAGACTCTGCTGTTGCTGAGAGTCTGAAAACAACTTACAAGTGAAGGACTTGCTCTTTTTCACTCTACTGGGATATTTTAATTACAGTAAAAAGGTGAGAATCTTAGTGAATTGTCTGGAATAGATGGCTTGATCTAAAACCTGTTAGCAGCCCTACAGCCATAACTCTTGGGATCCTGTAATACTGCACCCACTGTTGTTATAGTCTCTGTGCCTCTTTTTCCTCAAGCCTATGCTCCCATATTTACCCCAACAGTGGGTACTGAGCCAAACTGCAACAACACACAGAAAATGCAATAGGCAATGATTGCACCATGAAATGTATCATCCTGGAAATTTCTAGCCTGCAGTAGTTCTCTTATTCACTAACTTGCACAACTAGTGGCAGTGGCAGTGAAATCTCTGAGAAGTTATCACCCTTGTTTGGTTTTTTTTCAGTTCCTACAGCAAATCTTGGAAGTTTCCAGCCATATTCTGGTAAAGGTTGCTATGAGTCAGTGTGCTGGTCAGCCCACTACATTACACTGCCCTTCTTGCCTTCCTAAATTAGCAGGGCTATTCCTAAAGGCAAGACCTCAATGTTCATTTTAACTTGTAATATAGATGCTGATTTGCTTAAATGAGCTGTAAGATAGCGGCACCAGACATACCTGGGATATTCCCTTAGGATCACATTCAAGACAGCATCATTTATGGAGCAGTGCAAAGAGGCCTGGTCTGTAACAGTGTGAGAAGACACTGCAGCTCCATGAAATTCCTGTTGGTCCAATGTGCATCTCACCAATGGTGGAACTTTTACCTGTTTTACTGGTGCCAGCACTCGGTTTTACCCTGCCTTCTGCAGCACACTCAGGCTCTGCTGCAACCCTGTAGATCACGTGCAGTCCTATGGTGTGGAAGGACTAAGGAATGAGGCTGGGGGTGCTTCAGGGGTGTCTTTGATAGTTTATTACACCTTCTAAGATATGACAGCTGCACCTCATGTAGCTGAGGCAGTTATGCTCCATCAGAAGGGATGAATACCTTTGGGCCTGTGTGTGAATGTGACCTTCCCCAAGGCAGGGGGTTTCACATCTAAGTCAGAAGTGTAAGGGAGGACAATTGGCATGATGAAAAGCACCATCCCACCTCTGCGGGACCTGCTTCTAATTGACCTTCTATCTCATCTGGCTTAAACCCCATAATCTCTGGTGGTGGGTGTTCAGCCCCTCTGTCTAACTCAGATCAGAGGTTTTGCCACCACACACCCAAAAACTCATCTCCTCCCCTCTGTGGGTGCAAACCCTGCTCCAGCAAAGCACCCTGCTGCCTCTAGAAATGGCCAAATGTTTGAGCCATTAACCATTAATATCTCAGTCTCTCCCAATGATCTCCAGTATGAATAATAGCAGTGGGTGTGGGAGATCACATAGGTTTTGTGTACCTGCAGTTTCCATAACTACTTCTTGCTTTTGTTTTTGGCAGCCTGTGGCAGCCTGTAGCACACATTGCTCTCTTAATCAAAGAGCAGCCCATGATGTCTATATTATGTGTCCAAAATGCAGCCAGATGTCATTACTTGTGCTATTTGGGGAGACGATAAAACTTGACTAGCATAAATTCAGAGTTTGATGAGCGGAAACCAAAATAGTGAGAACACATGTGAGGGATGTGGCAATTTTAATTAAATTACCAGCGGAACTCCGGTGGTGCAAATGAGGCATTACCCACTGCGCTGGGCTGTGCATCATACACAGAAAGGTACCAAGCAAGTTGATGCTCCTGATCACCTCAGAGAAAGCCAGATGTCAGGATGTAATGGGTCCCAGCAAGGCCGTGGTGGTGGTCCAGTGCGGAGATACGGTATCAAGATCTAGTATACAACAAGCTTAACCATTAATTAAGGGATAAAAGAGACTCTCTGCATCTAACATAGTTCTCAGGGATTTGGAATCCCTAAAAAACTGTACAAGACTCATTACAATTATCCAAGACTCGTTTTGTATGCACTGAAAGGGCTAAAACAACACCTATAGCATATACAGCAAAACTAGAATGAATAATAAAGCAGCATTCTTCAAACAGAAACAGGCTTTGGGAGAAAAAGATCTAATTTTGTGTGAGTCCATCATTTACCTGTCAGCAACTGCAGAAGGCTTGAGACACATAGTGGAAGAGGCTGTGTGAGTTAGCAGAATTGTTCCTCCAACTTTCACAGCAGACACTCTCTTGTTCTCAGCTTTGTCCCTCCCAAACATAGCCCCTCCTGGAAGGATTTAAACAATGAATCATGTTACAAAAGCCACAGAGTACTCGTTGCTAATGGATTGCCCATTCTTCAGGCTTGTGCTGTGAGTTAATTTCCACCCATCCCTCCTAGCTGCTGGACAGAAAAACCTGTTCAGATATTGTGCTTTCCTTGAGGTGCCCAAGGCAGCTTGGGTATCCCCATGAGTGACAAGTATGTCCCTGCTCTTGAGCATCTCTTTTGGGGCACTCCAACAACTGCAGAAAAAGCTTTTTTCTCATCTGTGGTTGTATCTAGCTAGATCATGCATTTTCCGCCCTGATATATTTCTAAAAGTGCCAAGAAATATTGCAAAACAGCCTGAAATTACACTTTAAATGCAGCAGTCTCTGATTTATGGTGCAATTATAAAACATGTCATGGTAGTTATTAGCTGTGAGATTGAGTATCACACATTTTAGACTGTAAAACATACTGAGGAATTTCTAGCTGTGATTGTGTATTCACCTCTAAAGAGGAAATGGGCTTAATTACACCAACATTTATAAAAGGGAGAAATAACAGCAAAAATGGAAGAAAGGTTAAATTTGAACACAAGAGCTGTGAATACATAAAACATTTGTATTATTACACTTGTAATTGAGCATCTAAGCAGAAGCTAATGATTTGATTTAAATTGGCCCTTTTTACATAAGTAGCATTTGAAGAATTTTGGGTTTTAGAATTTATAATGATACTATTTTTTCCCTATGATTACTCATCTTCAGCATAGTAGATTCAACCAGATGCAGAAAGAATCAAAAATCAAGAAAAATAACTACTTTCACAAAATGACAGGAATGATCAACCAATTTGACGCTTCAGTATTGGCAGGGTTTAAAACTATTCGTCTAAAAATGAAACCTACTGTCAGATGTAGAGGACAGTATTTTATTTACCTTTTCCCTCCCTGCAGTAGTTGGAAGATGTCCCTCCTTGTGTGGCCTTGAGTTAGTGCAGGAGCACTCGGGTTAGCTGTAAGGAAAATAATGCGATGTTTGTGTCTTGCTTTTATTTATTTAAAAAGGTCATATTCAGTGAGAATACATGGTGTTAGTGGCACCACCAATTCACACAGCTTATCCTCCTGACTTTGGTTGTTGCCCTGGTTTTCGTAAGCTTTCTGTTTTTAACCTTGGAGTCAGATTCTTTCACATAGTTTCATGTAAATAATAGCCAGTGTTTACTTAACGGTATTTTCTGTTTTTCATTCCTTTTGTGATATGAGAGCTTTGATGAGCACCTTTCTTCTCCAGTGGGATTGAGAAGGAAGTGACATGCTCTCCAATCCCTTGTGGAGTTGGGACGTGTATAAGAATGAAATAATGTAAACAATAAAGGGCCATTATTCCTTCCTTTCTGCTGAACCTGGCAGGTGCGAGAGCGTCTTTATTGTGTCTCCCCAGACACATTTGGTAACTTACTTACATGGCACAATGCCATCACTATGACTGTGGGGTTTATGTAATACAGAAATAAACCATTCTTATTTCTCCTTTCCACAATTAGAAGATTTCTCCTTTTCTGCAATCTGGCTATTTGCATTCTTTATCAAATTGGGCAGTTTTGAAGTCTATGTTTTCTTTGGGCATTTATTTTTCTTTTTTCATTCCTTGATTTGGTATGGTATTTTTTAAACTCAAGGAGGGGCAGCTGGAGGAGTCCAAAAAGGCAGGAGGTACATTTTTTCCCCCTCATCTAATGAAATGAGTCTCAAATGAAAAAGCAGTGAAATGTATGTCCCATCCTAGGTTGTCAGCACAACTGCAGTGGGGTGTAAGTCACCGTGCCACCAGCGATCCACAGGGTAGGGCCAATGCAATGCTGTTTCACCACAAAAAAAAGCAGGAAGCTGCCTTTGGTGGCAACTTGTAGGAGATAGTTTGGTGCCTTTGGTGCCTATGAAAGAAAAAATAAATCTGAGTGGTTTTTAGCCCCATCCACTTTGTGCTTCTGAGTTCAGCTGCTGCTGCCAAAGGAAGGGCTCCTAAGGATGAAGGGGGTGGCTGATTCAGAGTAGATTTCCCCCACAGCTTCCTGCTGTCTCACCCTACTACCCTTGGCAACAGGACTCTCCCCCATCTGCCCAGCTCAGCCCTGCACTGCCCTTTTTCTTCCTGTGTTAGCAAGGGCCAGGCATATTTCTCCATGCTCATCTACTCCGTGCAGATTTGGGAAACCTCTCCAGTCAAAATCAATTAGTGAAGGTGGGTGGCGACAGTGAAGGAGGAGAGAGGAGAGAAAAGAGAAGATACATGACTGTGTGCGAATAAAACGTGACATGTCTCACAAGGACACTAGAAAAGCAGGGGAAATTTTTGTGGGGCAGGGAAAGGAGAGAAGGGGAAGAAAGGAAAAGAAGGGGAAGAAAGATACCCCAAGCCCTTAAATATGCCCATCTTCTAAGGTCCCCTGATTCCTCATAGGTCTTCTCTTCCCAGGCCTCAGAAACATTCCTGTGTTCTGATAGAGTCAGACATGCGTGATCTTGCTCACTGACTCCAGGTCAACAATTCTGGTAGGTCTATGGCCACCCTCAGCATGCTCTGCTGTTTACTGCTCCTTCCCTCCTTCCTTCTGGCCTGAGCCAAAGTGTGGTCAATACCCCAAGAAATTCCTGTAAGTCTATGAAAAAAAATGGGCTTCAAAAGTTCACTAAGTTCTCACAAGAGAGTGAGCAGTACATGAAGGCGAGCGGGATTCCTTCCTCCATTTCATTACACCACAAAGAAGCCCGTAATGGAGAGAACTCGCCCAAAGGTCCCACATCATCTCTGAGCCTGAAGGGCAGTGTATCCAGAGCCTGTCCATTGGCTTCTGTCATTCCCGTGCTCTGAGAACCACACGAGAGCCTTCACAGGAAGGACAGGAAAGCCTGGCAATCCTTCTCTTCACATCAGGCATTTCTGAGTGTTTCTGAACAATCTGGTTCATCTCAGACTGGATCTGGCTACAAAGGATGGAGCAAAACACAGGTAACAGCAGTCTGTGGTGGGATGCAAGTCAGCGATGGAATCATCATTGGTGCATCCTTCTTTTAACAGTGTGGCCTTCATCCACAGCACACTCTAGCACAAACTCCAACCTCACAGTTGTTAACAATTGATAGGATTTAAAAGGCTGCATATATTTGGGACTTTTATTGTTTTAACTTTGCTGTTTCTGTATCCTCAGGCTTCCGATTTTCCAGTGATAAGAATGAGAAACTATTAGAGTAAATTAAATTCTTGGTTGATTACATGGCTTCAGGTGGTGATGGCTTTAAGAGAAAAAACAAATGCTTCAAGACTCTAGATCATGTGTTGAGAAAAATATATGAATGTGAATCAGGAGTTAATCTATACTGGGAAATAGAAATTATTTATAAAAATCTAAATTTATAAATATCTAAAAGAACACAGCATCTTATTCCTTTAGAGTGCCACAAAATTATACTTGCATGAAGCCATTAACCCCAAAAGAGTTCTGATTACATGAAAGACTGAGAATCTGTCATGTGCCTACTCTTAATGTAGGTCAGTGTATATACACAGCGAAATGGAAGAGGGAAATTATCCACCCCACCTAGAGAAACTCTTGCTTGAGGTTCTGGAACTCAGATGATGTCTTAAGTTACAATTGAACATGATAAGATGGCCACATGAGCAGTGACCACACAGGGAAAGGTGCAGATTGTAATAACTGCACTGAATTTAAGGAATTGGAATTTCTTTATCTGAAAAAGCTTGAAACAGGGTGACACACTTGTGTTTATCCATCCATCTTGTAAGAACAATTCTTACACAGGTAGGCAAAGTCATGATAACAGCACACACAAATTAGGCAGGGAAAATTGGGCAGAAGAGCATACGACCAACAACTGATCTCTTTTATGCTTCTGACGGCTCACTTGTAACTAAATCATACGTTTTAAATATTCTTTGGATACAGAAATACATTAAATATACCATGTATGAAAAAGATAGAGAAAAATGGAAAGGATTCAGAGGAGCCTAAGAACACTAACAGGCTTTGAAAGCATGGCCTGTGAAAGAGATGCGAGGAGGTTTATTTAGCCTAGAAAAGAGAAGCTGTTTCATTTCACATCACAGCTAATCAGTCCAACCACTGGCACTTGTCTGATGCCCTCCCTAGGGCTTAATCCAGTGAACTAAATCAGCAGGAGACCAATTTTATTATTTATTTGAATGCTTCTCCACTTTATCTTCTGAACTAGTTCATCACAATCACATGAGGGCTGGCTGAATGGGGAAAAATGTAGGGTGGTTCATTTTGGCAGCAGCTGACCAGCAGATTGGCATAGCTTTAATGTGGAAGTGTATTTCTATACACAATACAGAAATATAACCTGTATATTTTAGAAGTAGAGAGTGTTGAGCAACTTTGCTCTATCTGCTGAGGAAGGAAAAAAAAAAGGAATCTGATAAACATTTATCAGATTCTTGACTGATGTGATAAAACCCCTTTAGAACAGGAAGAGTATTAAAATATTGTGCATAAGAATACTGTGGAATTTCCTTCACTGGAATCATTACCAATGTATTACCCTAATCTGCCAGGATTAGTCCAAGGTTTTTGGTGCAGATGTGGATTTTGAGAATGATCTCTTGAGATTCATTCTATCCCTCCTTTTTTCTGACTTCATGATTTACTAAGTTCACTCATTCTGGCTGAGTTAGCTCTAACTGAACTCAGTAGTACTTGGAAAAATGACTTTAACAAGAACAGTGCCAGATTCTAACACTGCTGTTTGACTTATATTTTGTTGAAGGCCAGAGAAGTATTGGTGAATATGCTGTTCATGGACACATCATCAGACACACTGCTCATGATTTGCTTTACATTCTGGAAAACTTCCTAGGCTGGCATAGCTGGTCTCTAAATACACCATGAAAATAAGCCCATAAGAACAAATCACACATCAGAGGTCATTTCCAGGTTAAAGGTTTAGACTGCAAACGGGGTTGCAGCACATGCAAGTAGTTGCTGAAGCACGATGGAAATCCAGTTGCAAATATGGGAAGTAGGGTCACCAACAGGGAAATGTGTACACTGAGACACACAATTTCATTAATGTATCAGAAAAGCATAGCAAACAGTACGGTTTTGTTGAAATATAATTGGTGTTCACATTTAAAATGCAGGAGTGTGAAAATGGGAAACTGGAGCTCAAATGAGGAAGAGAGCTCTGCTGTATTAAGGATTATTTTTTTTCTTTGGGAAACTTTTCCAGAAATGACAGGCTGCAGAATCAATACATCACATGTGGAAAATACTGAAATGCACTTAACCTTCTGTGTCCCCAGAGTCAGTAAATGTCATTGCTAATGATGTTCTCTAACAAAATGTTTTGTGGACAAACTAAACACTGCAGCTTTCAGATACAAAATTCTCTACTCGCTTTACAGCAAGTAAGTTCTGGAAAAAGTCTTGTAGGTAGAACGGAAAAAGTAGAGGCATTTATTAAGAAAATATGACAGTCACTTTAATTAAAAAAACCTTATCTAAAGAACTAGAGAAAACTAGCTTGAATGCAGCGAGGCTGTGGATTTATCTAGACTTCCTGGGTGAGGGATCAAGCTAAAAAGTATGCTTTACTGAGTATCTTTTCAAGTCTTTGCAAGTCCTGTCAAATGGAGAGGATCGATACTAATGTGGGGAGAGCACATAAACCCTTCAAAGACATCTGAGCACAGGAATTGCTGTGTAGTCACGCCCACCCTGCGAAGCTGGGCAGCCTCACGTGGGAACCACCACTGTGGGACATTAAGCTGCCATCCACGGTTTGAGGAGCAGGCAGCTTTCTTCTCTGACGAGCCCTGCAGCCTTTGAAGCTGAGATCTGCTTGTTCTAAAGGGACTGATTAAAGAGGGAGAGGAAGCTTCAAAAGACCTCACTGCCCCTTGTGAGCTAACTAGTCAGAAGGCTGCACTGACAACCTCCTGTGACACGTACCATAGTTTTTTTCTTAACTTGTTCCTCATTCTGCCCTTTAACATTAGCATCTTCTTTCCATTTGCATGGGAGAACACTGAAGCTTGCAGAAACATCATAAAAACCAGCTCCTCTACTTCAGATGGAACTCTCCCATACTTCTCCCAGCCGGGCTTCATGTGGTTTTTGTTCAGAAGTTTGGTTGTGATCCTGATTCAGCAGTGTGATACACGGCTGTGAGTGCTGAAAGAATAATTCAGTGGGAAGGGCAGTAATAACTGACACATGGAATAGGAAAGAACAAAATATGTTAACAGCTGGACTCAGTGACCTTAGTAATTATTCTGGGATTCTCTGAAAATGCTAACAAAAGTCTGAAGATGGGACTGCAATTCCTCCAGGCCACTGTATGTGTGTGTCCATTTAACTGAATTTCACTCACCTCATGCTGATCTGCTCTAATACTGTCAGTTTATCCCACTGCCAGATGCAGCCCATTTGAGTCCAAAGCAGGACAATGCACAAATTATCTCACTTTTCTCAGTCTTGGCAGTGAACCTTGAGTTCATATTCTGCTTATTTCCTTCTCCCACTTCTGTCTGCCCTTGACTTTCTCAGCTGATTCACCAAACTACTTCTTATCCAAGCCCTTTCTGAAAAAAGCATTTCATAAGACACCCTTCTAACAGAAATAAATTTTAGAGATTATCTCAGAGGGGAACTTCCAAATGTCTCCAGTTTGACTGGTATGTCTTTTCAGAGAGGCCAAGGGTTTTTTTTTTATTTTGCTGACACCGCATCAAATAACTTAGATGTCCCATTTGAGGAATTCAGATTAAAAACAAAACCTGATCCATATTTATGTAATAAATAAGCTGACAGAAATGCTTTGGTGGTTAGGCAGACAGCTACTTTAACATGTCTTGACACTGTTGACCTCAGTGACTCACATCTCATCCTTTCAAATAAAAATTCTTCACTTACTTTCTCAGTTTATAGTTATGCTTTTTATCTTACTTCCTGTGACCTAATTCATACTTTGTGTGAGTCCTCTTGGGATAGCACAGACCACAGATGACATTTTTTGTTTTTATTGGTTCTGCTTTTGTCTTGGTTGTTCCAAATACAATGGGGAAAAAAATGAGAATTCAGAAAAGGAAGGATAATGCCATTTGATCCCACTCATCACGAAGGCCTGGTCTTCTGGCTTACTCTCACCACACATTTGCAACAAGTCATTCCTTTCCCCATCACTGTCTGACAAGCTAAGGCAGCAGCTGTCACCATCCCTGCTACTCCTGCAGTCCCGCCCCCACTCCCTGCAGGTAGCAGATATCCTGTTTGGCAAGTCTGTGCTAAAAAACAGCAGAGCATGAGGTGATGAGCACTGATTTTGGACCCCTGGTTATCTACATTGCTTGAACTTCCGTTTTGTGCTTTGGGTCTTGGACCACTTCAGCTATCTCCGTCTGTGAGACAACCTGCTCCTGAGCCATCAGCAGACTGGCTGAGCCAGCTGGTCTCACATGACCTCAGGGTCACGGACTGCAAGCAGAGTTTGCAGACCTGGAGAAGACAAAGGCATGGCCAGGCATCCCATCCACTGCCTTCCTGACGGGCCTTTAGTTATGTGGTGAAGCCTCATCACAGGAGTAGAGTTTGCTCCTGTTACTGACACTGCTGCTCTATCTACTGCTGAGAACCTCTAGGAATCAGTGGCAACTGTGCCTGACAGAGGATGCTGCCAGCAAAATCAGTAAAGGTATACAGTTCAATCATTTTTAGGTAAATAAATCTTGGGTTAAAATTAAAAGCATTGAAAAGTCACTTGTACTCCTTTCTACATACCTTTACTCCTTGCTACGTAAACTGGAGTAAAGGCTATATGCATGACTTGGAGGAATTTCATGTGGAGAAAGCAGGCTACAGTTCAGTCTGGAGGGCAAGTTCACACCACCCTGATGAGGCCAGTTGGCACTCCCCATAAGCAGAAGTGCCTTCGGGTTTGCGGGAACCTGAACTATTAAACATTCTTCGTGAAATGGCTTCTTCCAGCTGTGCTACTGCAGTGCCTTACAAACGGAGAGCAGAGACAGCACTGCCACCTGCTGCTCCCAGGGACGCGGCTCTCATGCCCACCAAGGGCATCAAAGCTTTCCTTTAGAATCACAGAATATTCTGAGCTGGAAGGCACCCACAAAGATCACTGAGTCCACTTCTTAAAGCTTGGATGCTAAAAGCTGGTACATACTGTAAAAATACATTTACTGTAAATATAAATGTCAAAAAATTTAAAAATCTATAGTCAAAAATTATCTACCATAAAATTAAATACCAACTTTGCTCTTTGAAAAGCATCAGGTAATAACATAAGCTACCATTATGGTCCTGTCACAGTTCTAAAAAGAAAGCAAGCCTTCTTGCTACTCAGTTTTGCAGTTTAGTCCCATGCTTTGATGCTGTTGTCTTTGGCTAGTTCAGTGTAGCAAGTTTGGTTAGGAATTTACTGAAACTGCAGGCAATTAGCCTCTCACCAGACTAAGGCTTTATATTAACAATGCTGTCCTTAAAGAAAGGCATGATGGGCAACAGACAAGAGTGATGGTGGTAAGAATAATATGCAATAAAAATATGTTAAAATCCTATTGAAATGCGTGACCTAAAAGTGATAGTGCGTGTATTGACTCCTTTTCTGCATCACCTGTCCTCTACAGCTGAAATTATTAGCCTGAGTCTTACATACCTTGTCTTTGATAAACACTATCAGAACTGCACCTAAAGCAACACTATTTTAAGGTCGTATTAGAAACCATCACAACATTTGCAGTGCTAAAATGGTACATTATTGGTAAAAGATAATAGCTACTACTATTGCTCTAAAGTTTTGTAGAAACGGGGTACTGATGTTTGTGGCTGGCAAGAGCTGTTGTTCCTGCAAATAAATTCAGTCACAACAGACCTGAGCAGTGAAGGAGTCACTATAAAGTCGGTGCTAATGAAATTATACTGGGATTTTAACAGCTAGGCTTGTGACCCTGAAGCTTTTGATGACACTTTAATAAAGAATTAGATTAGAATCTATGACTTAAATACTGAGTTGCAAAAGTTGCCAGAAACTGACAAAGGGTGATGATTTTTTCTTATAACAATGACTATGTAAATTTTAAAGTAACTACTATTGGGGAAATTAAATTTCAGATCTTCCCCCAGAAAGCATTTCATTTTAGATGAAATACAGAAGTGCATATGGGAAGACATGCATGCTGTGCAGCCAGTCACAGATCTTGGCAAAAACTGTAAGGAACTGCAGCCACCAAGTTGAGAGAGGCCAAAAATTCAACTTCTGTATTTACATTTGCATGTTGATTTTACTGGGAAAGATCTGCTTCCTGGCTTTTGGAACACCACTTCTTTGTGCTAGATTCTAAAGAAAACTCCTTTTCATATTAAAAACAGCACTTGGCACACAGTGTGGCATTAACACCTGCTCATGCTTTGTCTTGCAATGCTTTGAATCAGGATCATCCTTGCTTATCAAGTCAAGCTGTCTGCTGCTTCACCACCGAGGTATATGAACGCCACTCTGTAAGCCCATTCTTCTTCCCTATTAGAGTCCTTGCTCATGAATCATTCAAATCTCTCAACCTGAACCCTGATTTACTGCTGCCTTTAGTAATTTTTATTTATGCCTGGAAACTCTTTGGGATGTCAAAAAAGAACTGACTGAAACAAATGCATTCCAATGTAGTTTTTTCCTCCCACAGTGCAAATTCAGGCAGGTTAGCTTCTAGCACTGGCAGCTTGAACAAGAGTGGAGCAGAGGAATATTTCCCCAGCCAGACATGATTCTCAAGTGTGAGAAAAGGACTAATGCAGCATTACCTCCTGGACAGCCAGGTGTCTGGCATTTCCCAACTAAGGCCTATTTAACTGGGTCCTCATTTGGATGCACCAGGCTAGGAGGTTTGCACAGCCAGAGCACCGTGAACATACTCAGTGTCCTTTCTAAGGAAAACTACTGTGAATCGTAACACAAATATGGAACATGATATTCCTAGACTAGTTAGAACACATGACACACAAAATACTAGTATTACTGCTAATAACAATAATAAAGAAATCAAAAAATCATTGAATAAAATTCTATGACATTCAAACTTAGTAGAGATGGAAAGTAGAAGTTAAGAAAAAAAATATATGGGGTATATTTTTACATATTTTCTTATTCACACAGTGTTAGGAGACAAAACACATTCAGGCTTCATGTGCATTTAACAGTATATTGTTTCTCACCCTGATGCAGCAGCTTGAAAGACCTCAAACCTAACTACTGTCATACTAGCTCAGGTGATAGATGTTTGTGCTTCACGGGTAGGGATTAATGAATTAAATTAGTTATGCTTTCCTGTGCAGCAATTCGCCAGAATTGTGGATGGATTTGCGATTTGCATAATAACAAGGTTTGAAATACTCAAAGCTGAGGAAAATAGAACAGAGTATTTCACTCGGATGGGACTTACGATGATCACCTAGTCCAAGATTTAGGCAAACAGCTCCAATTAATGTAAATGGAAGTTGTGTGGCTAAGACCACTAATAAGCTTTGTCTTTAGAATCTTTAGAATGTCATAAATTTTCTTATACAACCTAGTATTTTGTGCTCTGAGTAAGCTGAATGCTATATAGAAGAGGAATTGCTTAAATCCTACAAGAGCACTCAAAATAAGATGTAGGTACGGTGAATGGAACAAACTAGGAGTTAGCTTAATCTAATGTGGTCTGTAAGGCTTAAATGCCCAATAAGGTTACTGACAATACCCAGCTGAGATTAGTAAACAAAATTTTATTCTTCACAGAGGAAGTGCAGTATCAGCACAACCATTTTGGCTCAATGCATGGGGGAAAAAAGAAAAGGTTTATGTAGAAGAATAAATTACATGAAGCAGGGAGAAACTACTTGGGCAGCTATTATACAGTCAGTTTTACAGCATGTCAGCCACTATAATATGTATAGATGAGGTTACCTTGATGTTTCCCAACCTGTATACCAAATACATACTGCTGGAATGCACCCAGCTCACTTCTAAAGAGCTCCTGTGGGCAACATGATTACTAATACTAAACATAGTTTAAAATATTTTTCCTCCATACAGCTGTCAGAAGACGCTCTCCATTCAATTCATCCGCTCTTCTAGTCCATCTTACTCTTGAGCCCTGTTCTGGGTGCACGACATGAAGCTAACTTGGCACTGTTGAGAATATGTCTTTTTGTACCCACAGAGATGCCAACTCTTAGGGTTGTAGGTAAGTACCTTCTTTGCCTTCACAAACATTTTCTTTTTACTACAAAGCAAAAAACCCCCAAACAGGTGTGTTGAATATATTCACTGGGGATAATGGAGCAAAGCAACAGTACAGTAAAAGGATGCAGGTAGGGGTTTCTTGGAAAAAGTAATCAGAACCTCCCCTATGAGTATGTGCCTTCCTGTTGTCAACTGGCAGTGATCAAAACATCACCTTTGTCCACTAGAAATCAAGGAGAGAGCCACAACAGCCTGACCTGGGGACACAGGCTGAGAGGTTAAGAAGGGAGGTCACCTGGGTAGGTTGCTGATGAGTATTTTAAAGTCACTCCACTATCAAACAGGTTTGAATAACCATATTTATTGTCCATATTATATATATCAGTAATATACACAGTATTAAATACATGGTTATGTAGCTACTGTATTCCTCTAAAACACTGAAAAGATGGGCCTGAGGGCTCATAAAATAAGAAATAATAATTCTGTACTTATTTTACTTTTCCTTAGCTATATATTTCATTTCTTCTTTTCGTCTCCCCTCTTAACAATCCTTACACTTGGCAGTTTTAATTTTTTCCCTCTTTCAGACTGTCAATCACAAACAATATTTTGACTTACAAAGAGATCTTTTCTTATTTCAGAAGCCTTTTACTGTCACTATGACTGCAGGCTTTATGCTTATCTCCTGCTTCTCAGATAAGCTTCCCCTTCACTAAGATCCATCCTATAATCCCAACCTATTTATATGTGATTTAACCTCCTTGAGATGAATAGATTTTTTTCTGCTTGTTTTATTTGAAAGGATTTTATTTAGGGGACTCAGTTCTGATACAATTTAGACTCTGGGCACTCAGTTTAAAAATACAAACAATAATGAAGAAAGTTTTCCATTTCCTGAGAAAGGCATTTTGGCAAGAACTGTACATACACAACACTCATGAAAAATTAAAAGGTGAAAACAAATAAACAATTTGCTCTGCATGGGCATAACTCTCTCAAGGCTAGCAAAACTTTGGGGCATATACTTCCACTGTTGTCATGTTGCTGACACAGAAAAGATAATTCTGTGCTTAGTTCATAAGCAATTAATAAATAATCTTTTCCTTTTCAACAGCTTGCAGTATAGAAAGAGAAGACTGGCACTTAAAAATCTAATTCCTATGTTCTCGAGGGCTTAAAGACTCTGTAGGCTGCTGGGGTTAAGTGGCTGTGATTTTCTGCAAATCCAGACATTTGCTTCATTAAAACTTCATGAAATCTAAACACTTACACTCTTCATTCCATGTATCTATGACATGTCCCAAACAGTCTCTCAAACATTTATTCTGTTGATATATTCATTTTTAGTGATAATGTATTATTTGCATTTACATACATGGATCGTAGATGATGTCTTCCAGGAAATCCCTACAAAGCAGAGCAGTAATCCCTCTATGTAAACACTTGGAACAGGAAAGCACATTCAGAATTTTCTAGACACATTAATTGAATTCTATTTGGGCCTCTCCAAGAGGCCAAGAGCAAAATACATGCAGTGAACTTTTCTAAGAAGGAAGACAAGCTTGTCAAACTCACCTTCAAACAAACAGCAGCAACCCTCAGTCTTTCGTTACAGGTAAGAGACAGAGGCTTTTCATTACTTTGGGCAATAACATCTCATTAGCACGGCACATCCGCAAGCTGGGAAACATCAGCTATGCCTGATTAAGTTGATTCCAGGTTTCTTCAAGCTTGGCTCAGTCCAAACCAAAAATCAGGTTGGTTTATACAGTGGATAAGAGGTAGGAGAAGCTTTGGAAACACTGCTAAGTATAAGGGCTGAAGGAAATGTTCTAGCAAACTCAACTTTGGCCCTAACAGAAGGCTGTCTGCTGTCTCACCCTCTAGGCAGAGATTTTTGGCAGTCAAGCAGCAAATCATTTCCCCTGCCAAGTAACTGAAATGTATTCTCCATGACACGTTATTTTACATAGCAGGTCAGGGAGAGTATCAGTGAATAGGAGGTCCAGCATCTCTTTCTGGCATGGGTTGAACAGCTGAGATTCACTGCCTGCAGGAGCTAAGAGTATCTAATTACAGCCTTCACTCACAGATGTCCTCACTGGCATGAACTCTAGTTATAGCCAGTGGTGACGCGTATTTTGGCAAGGTCTTGACAGAATGGATATTTTCCAGGATGTCTGGAGCAGCTAAGAGCTTGTGGAGCTGCACTCACCATGTAGGAGCCTCTGAGGCCAAAGAAGGAGAAACAAGTTTGACTATGCTAACATTGAAGGTTCTCGCTCTCTCTTTATGTGTATAGAAATTGTTTTCAATCTTCAGTTCTGTGGAACTGAACAGGGATTCTCTTAATAAGACTTTATTAATTTCACTTTCAGCCTATGCCAAGAGATTATGAAGTCTGGTGGAGAGACACTTAACTGTGAAGCACAGTGGAAAGGTGGAACCATCTCTACTCAAAGCATCCTTCAGGACTGATACCATGATGGGACACGAGCAAGCAGGGGACTGTGAAACACTGCACAAGCCTTGTGGCACCATTCATTCCTTGACAGTTTAATAGCACTCTGTAATTTACATGGGGTGTGAAACAAGCAGGGTTTGACACCCATAAAGTCAGCTCTGCCATCAGGGATACAAACTTAGGTCTCAGCAGAGAAAAAAACTGAACTTGTGCAAACATGTTTTTCTCAGGTAGTCAAGCAAGGTACCTAAAGTAGTAAAAAATCATTTGCCAACTTATCTATACTAGAATGCCTGCTGTGAGCTTTCACTCCCTTCGCATGTTTGCAGATGCTGTAAGCACCCCTGCTAAGGGTTGTGATATTTCTTCTATTAAACATAACAGGAATTTTAAATTGTTCTCAAGATGCAAAGAGAGCAAAGCAGCATGTTCAACTTCTGCGTCTGTTGAAATGAACGATTGCATTTCATCTGCTTATTTTAATCTAACTCAAAGAGTTAACATTGGTTAAGCACAGCTTGCATTAAGTTAAGCACAGCATAGTGGCAGAAAGCAAAAGCAAATGCATTAATTATTGTTCACTGACCACAATTATGATTTCGTAACATGCTAGATTAGTGAACAGTATACCTCCAAATCACAGCTAAAGTGAATACAAAAATTTGAAGCACACAATCACCAATGTCATTATTATTAACTATTCTACCTTTGAGGGATCACTCTGTTGAAAAGAATGATTATATCAATATATTTTAATTCCTTTTTTTAAAACACATTTTTGTAAGAAAAGGGTGTAAGTAAGACCTGTAAATTTTGAAAATTTCATTAAAAGGCATTTTCTCTTGGATAGAATTCCTACCCAGGAATGATACCACTCTTGTGATTAGCTTCTCAGAAGAACAGACTTAGGGACAGCCCTAAACTTTGTCCTCTGCAGATTAATGCTTTTATCTTTTGAGTGTACCCAAAAGCACCAAAAAAAGTGCTTTTACCCCTTCAAAACCTATTCTGAAGTGTGTCCAACCCTACAGGAAGGCAGGCTGGTAAGCAGGGGGAGTAGAGGTTGTTTTTTTTATCCTAATTAGCTAGATAATGAGTTGTGTTTTCCCTGTAAGGAGATCTCTTTTGCTGAATCCTCATATTGTTAAATTCTAAGAGACAGCTTAAGGCTCTTGACTCACATTGATGGATAATGTAGAAGATGGATGTAGTTTCCACTCACATTTGCAGAGGTCTGGTTGTCTTTCTGTTGTTGCTGTGGTAGAAGCCATGTCAGAATGCTATTTATTCACAGATAGGAAAATTGCTGAGGGAAGATTTGAAGACATGAATGAAATGTTTCACAGAGATACGGAAGATTAATTTCAGAGAGCCCAGGCTCACAAAAAGAACCCTGATTTAAAGCTGCTCCATAGAGGTTGAGAGTAATTTAGCACAGGAGAAAAGCCTCACATGCTGAGCATGTAAAATACCACACCACTGCATGTTATAAAATGACACAGCTGCCCTCTGCTCCTTTGGTATCGGACAGGCCTGTAACTTCCCAACAATCAACCAAAACAGGGAAACAGGAGATAAAGTATTGCATTTTCCTAGATATCACCTGAAAAGAAGCAGCTGGGAGTACTTCCCCATTTGACACAAGGTGCATAGCCTCTTTGCTTGTGTCGTCCAAATTCAGTGATGCTCAAGATGTGTGTGGAAAGGTGTCCCCTTCAGTGCTATTCTTTACCAAGGAAGAAACTACCTGCATGTCCCCATGACATTGAGAGGGTACCCTTTGTCTTCCAATTTTTGCAAAGGTGCTTGAAGGAAATTAACATAGCTCTGACCTTCACTAATTGCTCAATTGATTTTGTTTCTCAGTCACACTCTGTGGCTCTGTTGGTCAAGGACACAGAATACACAGCTAATGCCTGTCCTCCTCTCCCTCCCTCTTCCCCAGACTCTGCAGAGCATTGCCCTCACAAAATTACCCAAAGCAATATCTGTAGCACCCTAAGGATGCAATATCTGTAGCATCCTTTCCAGAAGGAAAGTGCATGAGCTCTTGATGACTTTCTGAGGTCCCTTACAGCCTGTATTATTCTGGTTCTTCAATATCTTTCATGCTTGAATATGCAGATTTTCATAGCAGCTGGATTTCCTAGAACATGCAGTTCCAGCTGCATATGCAAACACGGAGACAAAACAATCTCTATGAACAGATATTATCAGATGTAACTTCACAGGTAACATTCATTACAATTCACATGAAATACTGAAATCTATGAATGTATGCATTTGTGTTCAACTATATACAGCATGTGAAACTGAGTTTGCAGAGAGACCACTCTCTTTAGAAGGAGTTGAGTTCTTCTGTCACTGGGTGGAATGATGAACCATTCAAGTTTTTGGAAATATTTCTTGATATTACTTGAGTGTAATGCTGAGGCTGAACGATTCAGAAATGGGAAAGGTTTCAAGCTAATAGCCATCCATTAACTGTCAAAGCCAAACCTATGGAACTGCACACGTTTTAGAGAGCATATAAGTGCTAAAAATGCAAAGGATTCCAGACTCCTAGGCAATATGCTCTGCTGTGGGACTACTAGACTCCTTTTCTTGCATCCTCTAAACAAGACTGTGAAGCTTAAATGAGCATATTTGAACCTCCAGTTCAGTTTAGAACACTAACTCCTTTTAATGATTTTATGCAGAAGGCTAAACATTTCACTGAATTCAGTATTAAAATTCAAACAACACAGTCATATGCAATTAGGTATTTTCTAAGCAATATTATACCACTTCACACAGTGAAGACTGCTAGAAGAAATGATAAACCAACACTTTAGTTCAGAACAGGGATGCAATGTGTTCTTGCTCTATTAAGTTTCTCACGAAGAAGCTGAATATATAATAGTTTACATCTACCAAAGAAGTATAGTTTTCTCTTGATGTGCCTTGCGTCATGCTGGCAATACTTTGGAACCCCGTGTATTTCTTAATTGCAATGTGGATTTACTCCCACTAGGTGTTACCCTTCCTCCATGGCTTGTGAAGGAAACTGCCCTCCCTGAATAAACCTGGCTCATCCATGGGTGTACCGCCCAAAATGCAAAAGACGGGCCCATCGTGATGAAGCATCTTTGTAAACATGGAAACAACAAAAGCCTTCCCCGCAAAACCCCCAACAAACAAACAAACAAAANAACCCCCCCCCCCCCAGCTCAACTAAATCAATCCCCTCAAACCAGTGTAAACTTCTCAAAATTTTAAAGAAGAAAAACTGTTGTATCCTAACAGGTTAAGACAGTATGCCCATAGCTAGTTCTGGTCAGCAGCTAATAGCAAACATTGAAATGGGACTGTCTTAACTGAGGGAGCTATTGCTAAGAAACGTCCCAGTACTGCACAGTCAGAGAAATTCAACAACACGTTTATTGTCATAAAGCCTTGCCTGTTCATTAGACCATGTTTAATATTTAACGCCTTTTATGGGGGCTGTATGCCTGACAGGAGGCACTCTGTGGCAGCCTTTAATGCTACGCGTACCAATGTTTCACTGTCTCCCACACAAAATAAGAATAAACCACTACGACTGCGTTACGCAACCCAGTGACTGACACATAAGTAAAAAATTGTTGATATATTTACCCGTTGTAATACCCACAGATGAAGTCCAGTCCTCCTCACTGACACAAACGTTGCCAAATGAAAAAAGATAGGAAATGGAGAAGAAATTATATGAACATATTGTGAAAAGAGGAAAAATCTGTTGATGATAGAAGTTACAAAAACCACAGCCTTGCAGCCAGGCAAGGCATAAAGCAGCAGTGAGATGCCCACAGAATGTAATTTCTCTGAAGAGATGTAGCTTCAAAATAGTTATTTCAGTGCTGGGCATGTTTTTAAGCCCAGAAAATGACATCTATCTCAGAGACAAACACTGAAAGCTGGGTCTTTGCCCAGGACTGTTGAACAGGCTGTATGAACAGTGTCTTCCCATGAGAAGGCTCCCTGCTCCCTTTTTGAAGGGGAGTCTTGAGTCAGCTTCACATTGACACACAGAACACAGTGGACTGGTTTGTGGCCTTAAAAAAAGACCTGGGACGGTGGGCCAAATAAAGTGTGTCAGCTGTGTTCCCCCCACCCCTTTAATGTGCGTGGCTCTGGACATCACGTGGCGCTGCACAGGAGCAGGTAGCTCCTTCTCACCTGACCTCCCACGAGACAGAAGGCAGGCGGAGATAAAGCTCTAAGGAGTCAGTGTCTGAAGGAGCAGCAGAACTTACTCATCTCTGAAGCTTCTGAAAATATGCACCGGAAGAATCCACTAAGCTCAGGTCTTACGAAGTCTGGTCTCAAATCTAACAAAGCTCAAGACAAATAGTAAGTTCAAGTCTAATGAATATGTTAGTGCCTTTCTTTCCCCCTTAACCTGCATTAATACTCACCTAATGCCAGGAAAAATTAAATAATTGTAATTAACAGATAAATTAAAGATCCCATTTTTTTATATGGGAGCATTTGTTAAGACTCACCTGCTGGAAGGTACAAAATCTTCCACTGCAAATTCTGCTATGAATAAGCGCCTGCTCAAGCATTATATGATCTCATCCTCTGGGTGCACAGTTTAATCACAGTGCTCTCAATAGAGAGCCCACACTAGGGAAGTAGAGTTTAAAATACGAACCTGTGGGAGGCTCTTGAGGTGGCTTCTTGCTAAGTATGGCCGGGAGCTGGGTGATGTGGGGGGAGATGCCATATTAAGAGACTAAGAAGTAAAAGCAACTCCATAAAACTGTCACCAGCAAACCACCACGTGAAAATTTCATGTGCTTTTACTCTGGTGAATTGACCCTGAAATAGTATACAGGAAGAAAACAAAGATTCTGTGTGTGGCAGTACATGTCACATTATTTTCCCCCTTTTTCCTCTAGCAACAAACTCAGCTGTTTAAATGAGTAGCAAAACAACCTAATTCAGGATAATTTTATTTTTTCCTCATCTTCCAGAACTGTTTTAAACTCTTTTCAGTTTCTCTCAAGAAAAAAAACTCAAAAACCCCAAACAAAAAAACAAACCAAAGAAACCAAACCAAAAAAAGAAAAAAAAAAAGAAAAAAAAAAAAAAAAAAACAAGCTCTTGTAACAAAATGTCAGCAAAGCATCAGATTAACCTACTTTGCCCATTTCACTCTCACAAACGAAAATCCTTGGTGGTCAAAGTCCTGGCAACTGGCTTGCCAACATGGAAAGAGCAATGGTCCACATCTTTGTTACCATATTCTTAGTCTTGTTCAGATGACACACCTGAAAATTCTGAGTGTTCACTCTCCCCAGACCACACAGTCTCCTTCCTTAGACCACAGTATCTCCCTGTCAGCTCTCCCTAGACATATCATTTTTCTTTATCACCCATTCCCTTTTCAAAACTTCCGTTTGTTTCTCAACTCCCCCTCTTCTTCCTCTTCTCTTGGGCAAACTTATCTTACTTCTTGAGAACTAACCTGCCTTTCTTTCCTTTCCCACTTCTCAATTTTTGAAGGACTTCTACTGCCTGCCTCTGCATGCTTTGATTTCTACTTCACAGACCACTGCAGTGGGGCACTTGCAGCAGGGTAGCCCCGAGAAGGGTTTGTCACCCCTATGAAAGGAGAGCACTGACCATCGTCTTCATACTCCTCATACCCTCCTGTCCTTTGAGCTGTTCTCTCGAGGAAGAAAGCACACTTGAACTCCCACGGGAGAGCAACTGAATGCATCGAGGCAGCAGCTCTTTACTACTGCTTGCGAAGAGACACAGAAGCACAGATTAAATTCAAGCAAAAGCCTGAAATAACTTAAATGCTTTCTACCAACGCATGCTAAATGGGTGCTTATGTTTCACACAGATCTCGATGTACCTAATTAATCCTAATTAAATCTGAGCTGTAAGGGCACCTAAATACACAAATATGCAGGCAGCCACGAGGAGCCTGGCTCCCACGGTGAAGTGCCGCTTGTCAGGCAGCTGGAGGGGACCCCAAGTGCGCCGGGGTGTCCTGCGCCACCAGGGTCTTCCCCCGGCCAGCGGGGCAGCCCTAGGACCGCACTCTCGGTGCCACCCAACGGGGTGATCCGCCGAGCCTCCCTCCGGGAATGCGGATCGGCGGGGGTTTTCACGAAGTCCTTCAGGGCGTTAAAACCTGCGTAGTGATGGGTATGTCTTGCAAGCCCGAAACAGGCCGGGGAGCCGGGTGAGGCGAGAGCGGGCAGCACCACCGGCTCACGTTTTCTCCTGCGAAGCCGACAGGAGGGAGGGGCAGGACACGGTTATCTCGCCCGGATTCTCACTTGGCGGGGGTTGGGACAAGCCTTAGGAAGATTAGCAGGGGTACAGTATAACTCCTTCGGCAGAGCAGCAGCGTCCCGCCGCTTGCCCGCTCCAGCACCTCGGGGCAAGCAGAGGGCTTTTCTTGCCTGCGAAAAACGAGACGTCTCGGAGAAGCCGGAAAGCGAGCCGAAGCCTCGCTCAAGGGGCTGGGGGAGGCAGGGAGGGAGGCGGGACCCCCAAGATTTTATCCCCGCTGGACGCACACCGCAGTGCTCGCCCACAGCGAGGGGAGCCCGGCGGGCGCGCACCGGGCGGCGAGAGGGTCCCCGCCGCAACCGGGGAAGGAGAACCGGGATGGGGGGGGACGGACGACGATGAGGGACCCTGCGTCAGTGCAGGGCCGTCCCCTTCCCCTCCCCGTGCGCTCGGCTCTGCCTCCCGCCAGCCTCCCACGCCTCCCGCGAGGTGCGGCCGCGCTACATAAACACGGCCCTGCCGCCAGCGCCAGGGCTTTCCGTTCGCAGCCCGACGGAGGAGCTTGTCCGGCAGCGGGCAGAGGCGCGGCCGCGGGGAGCGCAGCGGCAGCGCGGCTCCGGCGCCAGACGGGGCGGGCAGGCTCCGGCGGGCAGCAGCGGAGGGCTGCGAGTGCTGCGCGCTCCCCCGAGGGCGGCGGCCCTGCCGTAGCCCAGGCGGCCGGAGGAAGAGGCGGAGGAAGGGCGTGGGCTCCGGCGGGTTCGCTCCGGTATGGCCCTGGCGGACAGCGCCCGCGGGCTGCCCAACG
>VYXC01003154.1:751753-925257 GCA_013397175.1 Platysteira castanea | reverse complement strand
GCGCGGCGCCTGCCGCAGCCGGGGCCGGTCGCCGCCCGCCCCGCCGCCCGGCACCGCGACGGCTCCATCTGCGCCGAGGAGCCGCCGCCGCCGCTCCTCGGCTACCTGGAGGCCGAGCCGCTGGAAGGGGGCGGCGGGGCTGTGGCGTCCGCCCCGTCGCCCACCGCTAGCCGCAGCCCCTCGGGCGGGCCGCTGCTCACGCCCTCGCAGTCGCTGGACGGGGCGGGCGGGCGGCGCTCGGGCTACATCACCATCGGCTACCGGGGCTCCTACACCATCGGGCGGGAGGCGCAGGCTGACGCCAAGTTCCGGCGGGTGGCCCGCATCACTGTCTGCGGCAAGACGGCCCTGGCCAAAGAGGTCTTCGGGGAGACCCTGAACGAGAGCCGCGACCCCGACCGCCCTCCCGAGCGCTACACTGCCCGCTACTACCTCAAGTTCAACTTCCTTGAGCAAGCCTTCGACCGACTCTCCGAGGCCGGCTTTCGCATGGCCGCCTGCTCCTCCACTGGCACCTGCGCCTTCGGCCCCGAGCAGGGTGGTCCTGCCGATGACAAGATCTGGACCAGCTACACCGAGTATGTTTTCTGCCGGGACTGAGCATCCGCCCAGCCCGTGGCGTGGGGACCAGACAGCCGCCCCTGCACACCCTCGCACCTACGGTCCCCTCCTATCCCGAAGGAAGGAGGATGCGGAGGGGGGGCTGTGTCTCCCTGTGCTTTTCTCACCCCGGTGTCTGCCTCCACGCACAAGGCGGGCCAGCCCCGGTGCAGCCCCCACCCCTCTTGCAGCACCTCCTGACGGTCCCGGAGGCAGGAGGTCACTGTGTTGTGCCTCGGCTGTCGCGTCCCTGCTTGGCCACCACGTCCCTGATCAGCCACCTTCACCCTCCCTCGCACATCTCCCAGTAGCTGTGTTGGTAGCGAGGAAGGAGAGAACTGTTGGGAGTAGACAAATACCCGTCCCACGAAAGCGTGCATGTGCACCCAGTCTTTGCGTCTCTCCACACACAGAGCTGAGGTATAGCTCTGTCAGGGTGGGGCGTTTAAAAAAATCATCCAGTTGGGGCTGAGAAACTTTAAAGTTGCTTTGAGCAACTTCTGCTGAAGATGGCATGATAAATGACTGTCTTTTCCCGTCCCAATACCCTTACAAGGGAGTTTGCCTTGATGGGGAAACCCCAAATGGTCAATTTTTAACTCCCCCCCACCATCAGTGATGCCTGTCTGTGAAGGACTGTCACATAGAAGGGAAGCCTGACTGTGAGGAATTTGCACTGGCTCATACTTTATTTGTTGAGATGAGTAATTTTGCAGGAGGCATGCATGTGGCCCTTCACAACTGGTTGCTTCCATCTCCCCTCTTTGTTCCCCATGTCTCTGAACTCCTCTCTCCAAGCTGTTAAACTGGATCAGGGCCTGCACAGCGAGCATGTAAAGCTGATGTGAAAAGATAGGTTTGCTGGATAATCAACCATTTGGACCATGAGGTTTCCTCAGAGACATGTGTTTATTCCCTTGAAAGGTAAAACAATGACACTTTGAAAAATTAAAGTGCTTGTGAATTGTAACTTCCATGGGTGGTCTGAAGTCCTTATAATTCTCTTGAAGTTGCTATCTCTAATATGGACAGAAATCTCAATGCATAATTTCCTTAAACACCCTCAAAACGATGGGAGTGAGGTAAAACCAGGCTTGCCTGAGTAAAGGTAGGACCTGAGTCCTGGGAAGCTAAAATCATGTACCTTGAATTAGTGCAAAATACATTATAAATGTCATCAAGAGCACCCTTGTTACTTTTTGTCATGTTAGTGCTGTAAAACTATGAAGCCAACAGATGACAAAAATTACATTTTAAAGAACCACTTTCTTAGTTTTCATAGCAGTATTATCTGGGTACTGACAGTGTTAAGAGTTGCGTACCTCTTCCTAGACAAACTTACTGCTTTTTAGAAAGGATTGAGCCCTGTCCTTAGAAAAACAAGAATGATGCCAACTTTCTTCAGAGGAAATTACCCCTTCTGAGCTGTATTTTGTTACTGCTGTCTAACAGTCTTTCCCAGAGGAGGCAGTCAGAGTCTGCTTTGAAGCAGATCATCTGAGCCGCAGGTTTTATAGTAGGGAAGATTAAGCAGCTCTTTCTAATAAATTCTTGAAGTCTGGAGCGTAAAAGCATTTTCCTTTAAAAACCTAAACTTGATTTAAGAATGTGTATAGCCTGTTCAGACCATCACAGAAAAATATCCTAACTATAATTGAAGCGTTGAAGAATTTAGCAGTACGTATTAAAGGCTTGAAGTTATGTTTTTAAAACTCTTGAATAATAGTTCTAGTTCTAGCTAGTTCTAGTTCTAACTCCAAATTTAGAAATACTGCTAGCACTTGTATTCTAACCAAAGAATTTCACAGTAGGGTTTTTTTAAAAAACCTTAATTCCTTTGAAAGCAACTATTGCTACATTTCTATCGAGTTTCAGTGCTCAGTTTCTGTTCACCACTTGGTCTTTCATTAAATGCATGGAGAACTACATAAAACTGAAAATAATTTGCATCACCATGGCTTTTGTTTTTAATATTAGCAAGGTTGAGTATCAGTGTGATTAAATTGGAGATATGCATATGAAAGCACTGGATACTGTCCATTTGTAAATAGTTGTATTATGGGGTATTTTTAAAAGGGTAGAAATGTAAACCTGCCAAATTAGATGAGCAATAAGATACAGTGAGAGGCCAATACACCTGAGGATGGAATGAAGTCTGTTTGTCCTATGCCTTACTCTGAGATGACTTCTCTGTGCTTAACTTATACCACAAGTGAAAAAACATTGATCACAGTTACTAGGTCTTTACAGTGCCCTTCTCAAGAGTAACGACCGTCTTTTTCTAGTTTCTGTTAAGTAACTCTGAGGTACGTTTTTTAAGATTTTGTATAAAACCAGTTTTCAGTAAAGTGTTCAAATTCGCTCTAGATAGCTTTCTTTTTTTAAGAATCTGGTAGCTTACTAAATCCATCATAGCAGCTATGAATAGGGGCAGTTTTAAATTGACCTTGTGATTTAGTGTACATATATATACAGCATATAAACATTTTACATGAATCATTTAGTTTTTTAATCATTTTAGTGCTACAGGACTTCATAATATACCTAGCCGAGCATTTTCACATTATGTTATGTACATAACATGGTTATGTTTTACCAGTTTCTTGTACCTGTTTCTGTGGAAAAACTGAATATGAGTATCATCAGCTTGTAGAACTGAAGTCGATGACATGTTTGCTTGAATGTGAATTGTAACTAAACTTCCAGGTGGCTGAATGCATCTCTAAAACAAAGATTGCCTGTCTTTTGATTAGTAGTTGTCTATCCCTTTCCTGGCAGACAACCCAGTAATTCTCATTTTTTATGTAAAAATGGTGTAATATAAACAGATGATTTTTTTTTAGTCTTTGTGCTAAAAACTTCTAAGCGTTATTTGTGTTAAGAAATGGGCCTTTAATTTAATGATAACTCATTATCAGTATTGTCAGCAGGCTTAAAATGATGGTGCTGTAAGTATAATAGTCATTTGACGCTTTGCCACAGAAGATGATAGTTTTCTGAACCATTACTTAGTAATGGCAGTAAATTTTTCAAAAGGAAAAATGCTCAAGGCAAAGTTACTGAGTTTTGCTGGTCTGTTCTATTTAGAGCTCGAAGAATGGATAAACATGAGTCTGCTGACTTGTTGACATGAAAACATACAAAAATATAAAGGCACAATACTGGAGTCCTGTATACATTCTGTAGCTGTTGTTGTTCACAGTTCATGTACTTATGGATGAATGCAGTAGCATTTACAAGTGCTATTAAAAAACCCACAAAGGCAGTCTTTCTTTTAATTAGAAGTTGAGGCATAGGTCTTTTCAGTGATGCATATCATGAAGAGTGACTTTACATATGGTTGATAGGATGTTTATATTTTTATACATGTAGATAATGAGCCACTTACTCATTCTTATTTTCACGTGTATAGCATTGAAAATAAAGATCCTCCTAAGAAAAAGTTGCATACCAAATTAAATTTTTGTTCTTTAAATATTAACTCAGTTGTGTGGTTTATGCTGTCCTTTTTATTCTCTGTGCAGATGTTGTTAGCTTTGCTCTCCCACAGTATCATATTCATAACTTTAGCAAAGACTCCAAACTGATAAAGAAAGCAGAAACACAGAGCAAAGAAAACTATGTATACAGAGACCTCTAGTAACACTCATGGCCAGATAAACAGAAATGTGTAACAGACTGCATCAATTTCCTTTTAAGCATCACACAGAAGTTTTGTAGTTGTGGTCAGTCAGTCCTCAGGAAGAAATAGTAATTGAACAGCTTAATTTGAATAGTGCTGAGTAATTGTTGAAGTCAAATGTTGATGTTTTATACGAAGCCAGAGAATAACATGGGATACAGTGCTCATTTCATGAAAGAAACATTAATACCTGAGGTAGTACGTGATCTCAGAGAACTGTATCTAGAAATTTTCATTAGCTACCCTGTGATCTCTAGCAAACTCTTCTAAACCTGTGGTCAGCTTCATAGAAAATTAGTAGTGACTTGTTAGTATAATCCCCATGTTGTAGTGCCTGTACATTTAATAGTTCTTTCTTGGGTAGGGTGGTTATACTGCAGAGGAACCAGCTGAAGGAAGTTTAATCAACTGTTTCATTTGACAGCTTGATAGTATTTAAAAGCTTTGTTGTCATGCAATTCATAAGAGGAGGTCGTTCTATGAGCAACATAACTTCGAGTCTGCTTTTCTGAAGGTTTAGGTCTCATTTTCTTTGTACTACCCCTTCTGCTCATCCCTGCCCATTTTATTCCATTTCTACTCAGAAAAGGCGGCACATTCCTTGACAGAACCAACTTCTGCTAGGCTGAAGGTTATGGCTGAATTTTGGTTTTGTCCCTCAGTGAACTACAGATTTTCTTCTTCCTTTCCTTTACCCAGCCATCAGTATTAATAGAATTTGTAAGAGCGTAACAGCTGTGAGGTTTTCACTTCTTTTGATTGTGTTTAAATTATCCATCAGCTCAGAAGTTAAGGAGGACAGATGTCCACCCAAATGGACAATACAAGTGCCTGAGCCTTATTTCAGTAGGAAACAAGGCTAACAGAATAGTGTGATTAATGCCTGGCACTGCCTGTATAGTCTGAGTGTACAAAACCCCTATAGAGTGAGAAGGCAGGTGGTCACTCTTACTTTTGCAACTCTGGTCAATCAGCCAAACTAATGGATACACTAGAATGTCTTAAAAATACTTACAGACTCCAAATTTCTGCAGCATTTCCAAGTGTGAATCAAAGTGTGCAGGAAAATATTTTCCAAAGACTAGATTTGCCTCTGGGCAGGGTTGTTTTCTGTTCTTTTTTTTTTTTTTATTGTGGGAAGTCTTCAGTATAGTTTTTAATGAAATATTAGTGCTAATGTGTTATTTATTTAGAAAGTACTTAGTTTTATTAAACTGAATGCTAATTTTGTTTTTCATTAGAACGAGCTGCATGTGTTTTTCCCCTGCTGCTAAACAAAACTCCTATGTATGACTGCTGGAGTGGTAATGCTGTCATTGCAAGTATTCTGTTGGAAGTACGCAGCACAACTGCTGTGACAGTCAAAACCATAGTTGGTCAAATTATCACATTTCTTCCCCATCCTAATCTCCACTGTGTTCAAACTGGAATAAAATTAAACTCTGTTACACTTTTCTTGCTCTACAAGTTTTTTAGCACACACTATGGAGCATTTGATACTTGTGTCAAAGTTGTTGGCAACAGTGAGTCAAGGATTTGAAGCAGGTCTATTTCCGTGTGAGGAAATAAAGGCTAGGAAAAATTGTTGCACAAAGTGGGAGCAGCTTCATGCAGTTTGGGATAAATTCTTGGTATCACAAGAAACCAAAGATATTTTTCTGTATAATCCAAGTAATACACTCACACATTACTCCCATCTTGCAAACCCAACCTGCCCTGGAAGGCTAAAGTCCTTGATGACATTTGCTTGTTCTAAGTTTTATTTGGTATCATCTGGATCAAAGAAATTCTTTTGTTTTTCTCCTTCAAAAAAGCTCAGTGTTTAGCAGCTGGGAAATTGTAATGTTAGTGGTACACCTTCCTTAGGGTTAACATTTTATAATCCTATTTGTTTCAACATAAAGCAAAAGGTAGGGAAGTTCACATCGGAGCATACAGAAATCATAGAATTGTGGAATAGAATTGCACTAGGATTAGAATGCTTAGCTCCATGTATCCTCTGACTTGGCTTTTGCAGCTTAACCATTTTCTCAACCTAGAATTTAAGAGTAAATTCATTGAAGTTCAGCCAAAGAAGTTGAGACCAGAATATCTAGATTGTGATGACAAAAACAGCTTCATTGATAAAGACCATGTGATCTGGGTTTTTAATTTGTAATTTTGAGATAAAGAGAGAGCAGGCTGTTATTTAAAAAAAAAAAAAAAAAAAAAAGGAATATAAAGGAAAAGTCCTCCAGTCCTCTCCCACATTCTTGAGGAGGGAATGCAGTGCTGGTGTGAGGAGAACAACCTTTCTTTTTGGTTTCAAAGATAACTGAAATAACCTACAATGTTGCCATCTCGGTTTTGTCTGTTTTCCTGGTCTTGGCTGAACTTTAAGGTCACACTCAGCCCCAAAAAATGGTCCTTTAGAAAAGCTTGTATTCATAACTATGTAGACTTCCATAGATTTGGATGTAGTTTGGTTTTGACTCATATTTTCCAAATAGCTTAGTGACAAGCTGTCCTCATATTACAGCAAAGCCTGTGATTATTAGAAGCCTGAAGTTAAAGTTTTTCACTTTAAAAGGGCAGAGGCTGTACTGCGAATGCTTTTTTTTTTTTTTTTGTAAAGGATACAAATGATGCACTTTTTTCCAAATTTCTAGTCTTGTACAAACACTCCTAATTTCCCCCACCTTGTAAAATTCACTTCCACATCTTCCTATGGCTGACAGCTCAAGGCATGAATATTTCTGAAAGCTGCAAGCACCAGGAGGCCTTGCAGTGATTCACAATTGTTCCGTAGCAATCCCTTCCTTCTGTGGTCCCTTGTGCAGCCAGACTCAAGCTGGGTGGGCAGCTGGGTCCCAAGCCCCAGGATTACCCATTGGCCCTGACCACAGCTGCCCCTTCTGCCTTGCTTCCTTCCTGGCCATGACCAAGGTGGCACAGTAGTCCCTGAGCCAGCACAGTCCTGCTGCTGGTGCCTTGTCTGAATAAAGGGGCAGCATTTGTATTCTGGTGTGCTCCGTGCAGCCCAACAGCCACAAATTGGCACTTCTTCTCCACTAGACTTCTGACCCACTTATTTCCAGGGTTTGCTTTCACAGTTTGCACTTTATCTGCTATCTCAAGGTATGGTTGGAATATGGGAAATATTCAGCTGTTTACAGCAGTCTGTCTAATAGTTTATCTGCCATGGCACTAAAGGGACAATAAAGACAACTTGCTTAGAGTTTTACAGCTCTTTAAAATTTTCTGGTTTTAAAGAAAACAGTCCAATTCCTTTAGAAAATGATGGATTAAGAGTATAGGTATACAAATGCACTAGTGTTTCTCTTTCTAGAAGAAAAGTTTCAGCTTGAAAATTATTAGATTGTATGTTTTCCAACACATCACCTCCTAGGGCTTGAGAACAGAAAGAAATGTCCAGATCATATAGTCTGCTGTTCAAAATAGCATACACCATAGGGCTTTCCTGAGCAGAGTCTTTAAATCAGGCAGTGAAATTTCTTAGACTGTCATCTAACTTCATGGATGATCCTGCTTGTGCAAAAGAAGACATCACAGTGCCCAATTAATTGTTAGGCTGTGAATGTCACCAGCTTTGGCTTTCACCCAGAAGGGTCTGCAGTGTCTTCTTTATCGACACCATGAAGCTGTAGAGAGTGTTCTGCAGGAGGATATGTACAGAAGCAGTTCCATTAATCAAGACCTGGGGATGAGCTGTCCTGTCGTTTCCTTCAGCCCCTGCCACTTGTCCCTGTAACCAGCTTTGTGCTGGCGCTGCTGGTCTGGCCAGGGGCTGGACCAGTTCAGGCACCTGGTGTAGATGGAAACCTACAAGCAAACAGGAAAAGGCAGGCCTACTTTCAGCTGGATCAGCTCCCTGAACAGGCTTACAGCATAATGGAGCTATTAGTGCCAGGAGAAGGAGCCTGATATCTAAACAGAATGAGCTTCTGTGGTCTGTCAGTAAGGCATGTTTTTCACTCCTTTAGTCATCTCTTGTCTCTTCTCTAAATCCTCTTCAATTTATCAACGTCTTTTGAACTTCTGATTTCAAATACTTCTCATTCTAATAAGGGAATGCACCAAAGCAAAGTAACATTGTCCTATCCTCTGTTTTTTTTCCATTTTTTTGTTCAAGGTTTGCATTAGCAGGCACAGGGATTTAAGTGTCACTGGAGTTTATGTTCAGTAAACCATGACTGGGAGCACCTGTATCCTGTCTCCACAATTCTGTCCCAATTATCAATCAAAATGCATGGGAGTGCATAAGATGTTTTCTCGTTAAACATTATGCCACAGTTTAACTTCTGACAGGTAAAGAACAAAGCCTAGTAAAAGTGGATCTAGTTTCTATACATCAGTGCTGATGGACATCACAGTGACACAAATGTTCGGTATCATTTCCACTAGTTACTGGATTGGATAGGTAGTTTTCAACTACATGAATGGATGGCTAAGGATTGATTGTCAGGTTGGCAGGCCTCAAGTTCCTAAATTACCCAATTTTCTTTTAACCATGGTCCAAGCAGTCTATGTTTTTTCCCAGTCCTTTGGAACTTCCCCAGGGATCTGAGATTTTTGAGAAGGCTGCATTAGTAATTACACAGGCTTGTAAACCTACCAGATATAAATTGGCCAGACCTCACTGAAAAAAATACTTGTTGCTTATATTTTTTTGATTAGTTTTAGGAGGGAAATAGGCTATTATTCCTAACAGACCTGATGAGCAAAATGTTTATACTTCTCCTGAACTAACAAGCCTAAAAATTCCATCTAGTAAAGAATCTGTACAATTTTCACATTGTTCCAAATGAAATTAAATAATTTCATTTGTAATCATGCTGACTACTACTTTCTTTGTGTTCTTTTTTCTTACCTTATTAAATTTACACAATGCAGTTAGTAAAGTATTTGGAATTTAAAGCTTTGATTTATACAGATTGTGATAGCCTTCTCTTTCCATTTTAGACTTTGTATCTATGACTTTTTAATAGCAGCTCTCTGGATCCTGTCCCAGGATGTCCTGGGTGACTGCAACTCCTGTTGATCTCAACAAAATGTGCTGTCACTACAGGATGTTAATGAAAACTTAAGACAAAAACAGTATTCTCTTTTTTACTTTCAGGACTTTACATTTACAGTTATTTGCTGAACCTGTAACCTAGGCTTTAGAAATACAGTGTTTTTAAAGGTAAGTGTCTTGATACACAGCTAATGTGAATTTATGCCATCATGTTACTTTGTGTTTTGACTGTTTAATCTCTTACTATCTATTGTAGTATATGTACAAGAAATATCTAGATGGATACCAGAGGAGTATTTTCTAAGATCTTTCCTAGCACTGTTTCAACACATTTAAAAGTTGCCTCTTCATTAAATACTGTTATTCCAAAACTCCATATACAGATTTACCTAAGAACATTACTGATATGCATTTTGGAGTATTACACACATGGCACACAGGTCATTCCTTTGTTCTTACTTGGACTTGCACTCACTGGAGTTGGTATTTGCTTTTCCTGAGGCCCTGCTTCCAGTACGTATGAGCTGGTATGGAAATCAGATGGACAGTGTGGAATTCAGCTATGGTAAAGGTATGTGACCAAGTACGAATGTCACCACTGACAACCTCTTACTTCCTAGAGGTTGCACGCCTTGCCTACCCACCCCACAAATTCATGGTGTGTGAAGGCTGATACTGTCTGGATAAATAACAAACACCTAACATTTAAAGCAATAGGTTGTAGTAACTTTTCTCTTACTTTGTGTTTATCAGGTTACTCTTCAAGAGAAGGCCCCATTATAACTTTAAACATGATATTGGCTATAATTCCCTCATTATAACCCATACACTCGTGCTCTCCATTTTTCCCTTGATATCGTCTTAAATAGCTTCCACTTTTTGATTTGCAGCATTAAATTACAGGGAATTAGAGGAAGAAATGTTTCTTTAAATTAGCATCCATAGACAATGTGAAATTACTTTTAATCTTAATTTTGATAGCAGCAAAGGGGAATAAAAGAGACACTGACTGAAATCAGCATGTCATTCCCTCTATACCAAATACCAGAACAGGTAGTTCTAAATAAACTGGCTTCAATCAAGCAAGAAACTTTTCCCACAGTTAGAGCATCTGTCTTCTGGATCAGCAATTGCCTTATACTGAATATTTTCTTCAAGGTGAAGTATGTGTACCACAGACATTTCTCAAACACAGGACAATAATTTCAGAATAAGAAATCCATGAGAATCTTAGTAAAGCCACGGAGCATCTCAGAGTACTGTCTCACAAACCCATTTTTAAGTATGTGGCAAAGCACTGTGCTGGTGAGTTTAATAAGGAATTGTATGCTTTAAATGTACTATGCAAAGGCAATATGCTTTGCTGATTTCCTTTCTCTAAGGAAAGGTCATGAGAAGAAATGCATTTTGAACATTCTGGTTTTTGAATGCAGAAAAACTTACACAGTACTGGTGTTTTTTCATGTAAAAAGAGTTTATGGGTTAGGATAAAAGGGCAGACTAGTAAGGGTGTTTGCTACAGGCCGCCTGAGCAGGAGGAGAAAGTGGATGAGGCCTACTACAGACCCCTGGAAGCAGCCTCAAGGTCACAGGCACTGGTTCTTGTGGGGGATTTATCTACCCTGACATCTGCTGGAGAAGCTACATGGTCCAGAGAAGAACAAAGAGTCCAGAAGGTTCCTGGAAAGCACTGATGACAACTTTCTTTCCCAGGCAGTGGAGGATACAGCAAGGAATGGCGTGCTGCTTAACCTCATACTAACCAAGACGGAAGGCCTTGTTGGAGATGTAAAGGCTGGGAGCAGCCTTAGCTGTAGTGACCACGAGATTGTGGAGTTCAGTATCAGGTAAGGAGGAAGCAGGGCAGCAAGGTAAATTGCAACCATGGACTTCAGGAGAGCTGATTTTAGCCTCTGCAGGGATCTTCTTGGAAGAATCCCATAGGAACAGGCCCTGCAGGGAACATTGATTTTTAGAGATCACTTCCGCCAGACTCAAAAAGAATGCATCCTGACGAACAAGAAATTGGGCAAAGGAGGCAAGAGCTCTGCATGGATGAAAAGGGAACTCCTGTCATTACTCAAGTGTAATCAGGAAATACACAGGAGATGGAAGCAGGGTCAGGCCCCTTGGAATGAATATAGAGGGGTTGTCAGGTTAAGTAGAAATGAGACAAGGAAGGCCAAGTCCATATGTAATTAAATCCAGCCAAGGATGTCAAAGACAAGAAGGGCTCTTTCAAGTGCATCATTAACAACTAAGAATAATGTGGTTCTGTTACGAAATGGCGAGGGGACCATGGTAACAGAGGATGCAGAGAAAGCAGAGTAACTGAACTCACTCTTTGCATCTGTCTTCACTGAGTGGACCAGCCCTCAGGAATCTCTGACCCAGGAGACCAGGGTAAAGGAATGTTGGAGGACTTTCCTGTGGTCAGTGAGGTTTGGGTTAGAGAGGCAAACTGGTCATCCAGGAGCCCATGGCCCCTGACAGGATGAGTCCATGAGTGCTGGGAGAGCTGGCGGATACTATAGCAAAGTCCCTCATGATCATCTTTGAAAGGTCATGGCTATCAGGGGAGGTGCCTGAGGACTGGCAGAAAGCAAATGTCACCTCGATCTTCAAAAGGTTCTCTTTTGGTATGGGACAGGAACAATGAAGATGAACTTTGGTGACAGGGTCCAGAGAACCAGTTTCCACGGAATGCCATCTTTATCCTTTTTTACTGAACTCCAACTCCGGCTTGCATTAACCTCCATGTAGGAAATGGGTGCAGACATGTTTATTCTGAAGCCTAGGTTTAAAATCTACTCTGGGTATAGTAGAAGTTAGGCCTGAGCTTAAAGAAAGGTGCTTTTGTGAAAAGTAGATTGGAAAGACTCCCTTGAATAGTATATACTGCTGAAGCGTTAAGGCATGATGGCTGTAAGAATGAATAACACAGAGGTATGCTGGAGCTGCAAAGCTGGGCATGGACTGAACTTACCTGTAAACCAGGCACGTTTATATAGCAGATGTTAGTTCCGGCCTGTTTCTGTTGAACATGTTGCTAGCAGGACAAAGAAGGTAAATTGATATTAACCTAGAAGTGTTCTAAGCCAACTGTTTCATGGTTAAGGGTAGAAAGGAGGTGGGCGGGGGTCGGTCGAGATGGACGAGCGGGACAAACGGTGACAAGAGATCTCTAAAGTCAGGTCTTGGAGCATGCGGTTTATTGCAAAGGGTGTGGGTTCATGGGCCCTGCTTGGAGCTGCCAGCCATGGCTTGGAGCAGGCCTGNTATTCTCAAAATCTTTTGCCAGACAATCATATTTATAAGGCCTTCCTGTTTCATCTTCCCCAACAGTTAAGTGCTCTACATGTGAGGCATATAAAAATGTGCTGGTAACACAGACAAACTTGGTAAGAGTCAAGTGTCTTTGTTCAGCTGAAGAAGTGGAGGTTGCACTGGGTTTGTTGCTAAGCTAGAGCAATAGCAACTACTGCTCTAGGCAAATGGCTTTCTAGAATTAGAAGCCATTACTGTCTGAAGTGACAGATTTAGAAAATGTCTCTACATGAATAATTATCTCACCCAGCAAAGCTGCAGCTACCTGATAGTACAGTATTTTTCCCACTTTGAAGCCTATTTTATTTACCTAAAATTTCCCAGTGATCGTCACTGGTAGTTTATTCCATTTGACAAATGAGTAGTAAATGAAGGTGTTCTCATATATTGGAACAATCTGCATGTTTTCATTTTTTACAGCTCTTGCAAAGATGTAATTGAGACCCTGAAGAGCTTAAGCTCTTTATACTACTGAAAGCCACACTCAACAGCCTTTTGCAAATTTTCAGTTTGAAGAACTGATGAGTAATTATTCAAGTGTTTATGCAGAAGGAAAAAAAATTCTTCCCTTAGAGAGAAAATATTTTGCTGCAGACTTTAGTTCTCTCTTCTCTGTTTCATTTGCCTTTTTTCCAGCTCAAAAGTGTCTACTTTAGATATTGTTTCTGTGGTAGAATATCTTTGTGTGGTAGCTGAAAAGGAACTGGACCTGTCCTTTGTCAGTGCAATACTGCACTAAATTCTCATTTCCATAATGCATGCAGTTTCCCTTCACTTATTGAAGAAAATAACCAATTTTTGTTTTTGTATTGCTGCCCTACAGTTGCTGGGGACCACATATCATTCTGAATGTGTATGAGCCACCATTAGTTTTTGCAATTGAGCTAAAAATCTGCCAGATTTGTCGTAACATAGGAATGGAAAAAGTAGAGATGACTTACTTCACATATATTGTCTGAAGATTGTTATGACCAACTGCAAGTAAATGAGAAAAGGATAGGTAGTTGATAGCTCTAAGTTAAGCTTTGACATTTCATTGAGTCATTTTGAGATTAAAATTGTTTTCCTTATACTTTCTGCATGGAAGACCAAAAGAATCTATCTTTTTAATAGAATTTATTCAGGAAAGCATTGACAAAATATACTAGAGTACTTTTAATATTTGTTTCTACATCAAACATGCTGAGATGAGGCTTAAAAGCCCACCTGAGAATTCACATCTGCCTCAGTGCTGTTAGTAAGAGGTGTAATTATCTGTATCTTTTGAAAATACTTAAAATGAAACACAACCTAATTCTCAGTTATAGAACAATGTAGTACAACAAAGGCATCGTAATCTATTTTTTTCATTATAAGATGCGGGTGCATAACCAGAAAGAACAGTAACACAATTATTTCTTTGTGAACCTTTACAATATATAAGCATTTACTGGAGCGGTGAAAATCAGAATTTATTCTGACCTTTTAACAGCAGAACCATTCTGTTGTATAGGTGGGCAAAGAGCTTGACTTTCTGGAATATTTCCACTCTGAGTCCTGTTTTCTCTCCTTTAACTGTCAGTAACATCACTACCCCACAATCTTTGTGGGGGCTTAGGGTTACCCTAATTGCCTTCCCCTTCACTCCTGGCAGGGTTAGTGAGGCCAGCATCTCCAGCAGAGTCCCTGGGGCCTTGCTGCTGCTGAATGTGATGCATTCCAGGCCCTGTACCCCAGAGCAGCTTTCACCAACCATACTGCAGGGCTTAGCACAGTGAAGTATGGTCCCATCAGAGGCTGAACCTAGACTGGGGTAGGAGTAGGCAAGGCTGACAATGATCTAATTAGGAGCTGTAGGACTGAGAGGTACCGCAGAGTTTTCATGAACATACCTAGCCCTAGGTTAAACACACTGGGATTTTTCCTTGGATTTGTTGTATTGAAATATTAAAGCAACCATTGACATCTTTCAATTTTTCATCTGTCCACATCTTTTACAGTTCTTTGGATTCTTAGAGCTGAAACCCGATGGCTGAGGAGAAAGTTCCAACTGTGTTGTAATGGTATTTCCTATTCCCATTCTTGGATTCTAAACCAGTAGCTTTGTTTTTGTCTCTAATAATGCTTGGTGGATTTCTAGTCCGTGACTTTATGTAGTTACTTTTCAAACACTTGTCAACTGATGCTATCTTCAGCATCTAGCAGCAGAGGATTCTAACACTTAGCTGTATCGTGTTAAAGGGCTTCATTCCCCTCTTTGTTTTCAACCTGCCCCATAATTTTATTTGACAACCACTAGTTGTTGTATAGGAAAAGAATCATTCCTTATTCACCTTCTCCCTGACATGGCTATTTTTTAGCCCTCCATCATATTGTCCCCCTAAGTCATCACTTTCCCAGGGAAAAGAGCCCCTTTCTAGTTGGTCATTCCTTGTCATTTCCTGCCTCTGATCAGTCTTACGCTATTTTCATCTTCAGTGTGGTTTCTCATGTTCTCTTTGTTGCTTGTAGAGGTCACAAATGTATTTACATTGATTCCTTCATACACACTCCTGCAATTTATGGTCTGGAAGTGAGGGGCTGAACTGGATCAGACCAAGAATCTATTTATTGTCCTGACTCAGAATATCCATATGGCAGATATCTAGGGAAGTATATAAGACTAGACAGTTCTTCAAAAGCATTTGCATTTGAAACCTCAGATTCATGCACTCCAAGTTGTTTTTCATACCATTTTCAAATGGCACAATATTTAGACTTGTTCAAAAGACGGTTTTTAACCCTTTCAATCCCCAGCTTTGAACCCTACTGTCCGGTAATAAACTAGGAAGGTGGCTCAATCTACTGATTGCAAGTTTTGTTGTGAATGTCAAAAACAGGAAGAGATTTCCCTGTTAAGAGAGATTGCATTATATTATAAAAACTTCTGAAAAGTAGACAAGCCCAGAATACTCAGTCACAGCTATTCATTGCATGAATAAAATTTTTATATTCACCCTGAAAAGTAATTTCCTGGGAAAAAAACCCTGCTTTGAAATCTGAAGCTAGCTGTGCTCCAAATTTGTTCTACAGTAACAAACAAATACAGAATGCTGCAAAAGGCTGTTAACATAACAGATTGTGAACTGTTGACTGCAGTAGATCCTTGCTGAAGCCTGCTTTCAGGCAGTACAGTGGTGTGGGCAAACTGACAATTGCCCACCTTGTATAGGCCTCTAATAAACTCAAAAACTTTCACTAATTAACATTTTGGTCATCTAAGAAACTGATCATATATATAGTTAATGACTGTATAAAGAAATGAATCACTTAAAATGCAATTAAAAACTGCTGCTTCAGCATGTATCTTTTAAGTCAGTTGGAAATAATTAACTTCAGGATGATTTATTGAAGAGATTAATCTTTCACTTAGAGCTAGAGTAATCTATATGAATTCTTCTGAAAAACATTACTCTCTACAGTTTTAATGGTTACAGGATGAGCCAAGATAGTGTGACTTGCTTTTGCTATCACCCAATAGATGTTCGCCTCAGTACCTCTTTGTGGATGTAATTTATTTTATCTGGCACATACTTAATTAGATAGGTTCATATTTTGAACATTATCTTTCTTGATGCAAGAGTTCTATAAAAGGCTGAAGAATCTCATAGATCAGATCTTTCCACTTTTTACAGTACACACCGGCAGAGTACTGAATCATAAATTGTTTATTTGTTGTCAAATTTCCCTTTGAAATCATAACGCCATAGGAATTTAAGTGCAAATTTAAGGTCCTATTGATTTCTGGTTAACAAAGATAATGTCTATAATCCATAGATACTGTAGGCATAATAGTCTTATTTCTCTGGGAAGTATTTGTGGATTTAATTGGATGTATGTATAATAATAAATTTGAATCCATATAACAAAGTGTGCTCTTTGTATCAGGTTTTGACTTCACAGTTTTTGGTACATGAATAGACCTAACTTCGCTGTAGAAAACAGTTACTTTGTACATCTACCTTGAAAGAAAAAATCTGAGTATTTCTGTGTACGTGTTTCTCTTCTCTTTCAGTGGGTTCTTCCCAGCTCAGTTAACTCCCAGTTTGTCTTAGAAAAGCAGACTGTGTTGCTCACACCTCTGACCTTTTTTGGATTTCAATTAGTCTGAGAAAAATCCTTAGATTGTTGACAGTGTATTCATCTCCATTTCTTCCCGGAAGCAGCTTTTAGCCTTATAAATAATAAGCTAAAATCAACAAAGCTTGGAAGGAACCAAGCATTACATTTCCTACGTAATTCTTTTGAGGAATCAAATTGTTTTATATTGTTTGATTTCATGTCCCCATTATCAGCCTCCTTATGTCCATGAAGGACAGCAAACTAAGACAAACAGTCTAGTTACAGAAAAATATCATCAGTTATGCAGGGCAATCCTTTCCTCAGAAAACACTTGAGCTTGAGGAACCCAGTGTTTTCCTTCCATGTCACGCATATGTCTCACATAACATGTCAGATAAATATCTTCACTATAGCTGATATCTTTGCTTAAGATAACAAGAGGGAATTTCTGGAATGCCAGCTAGCAAGATGCCTTCTTGAATATTCCCTTGTTGTTGGTCTTATTAATATTCAGTATCTTCTGTCAGAGATGTAAAAAAGTATTTGGCCTTTCTGTTATTAGGAGCAGGCATGACAAGTGATAGCAAAATGATTGCATGAATTAACCAGAATAGCTTTCTGCTGGAGTGAAGTTAAGCTTTCTACACACGGTTATGCATGTGTTTCTAAGCTTATTTTGTTTGCTGTGTTACATTAACACTGCTACAGTTTTATTTGTGCCACCCCCACCACTTCCTTTTGCTTGCAATGAATTTCATCACCTGCTACACTGTATGTGATCTCCTACTAGCCCCAAAATCCGGGCAATCGGCACACACAGAGGTTGATGGCAGAGCAGCAGCTGGGCAACTTGCAGTGCATGCTCTAACTTGTGCATACCAGCCTGTGTGTAAACAACTTCCAGTTTAATAATCTTACTTTTTATTAAAATCTGTTTTCTCTCTTTGTCAGCCAGTAAGGCCTGGCTGACGCAGGAAGGAGAAATTTTGCGGTAATGAGATTTCAAAAGACAAGTTAAATTTGTTCCTGTAGAAAAGGAAGGACATGAAAAGTAGGAAGTGCTGAGTACAAATAGGATTATGAGAAGTTTACAGGCTCTGACAAGAACCTTCTGACACCAGAAGGGCTACCTTTGCACAACCCCCAACTCTGGGCTCTCACAGCCAGCCAGAATGCAACAAAGCACATCTCCATGTGTGCCTGTCTTTTTCTGCGAGAAGCTGTTTGTCTCAGATGGTCATAAAAGCCTGGAAGGGAAACTTCCACCCTTAATTTAGTTACTCTAAGAGATCGTTACAGTTTCTGCTCTTGGCAAGTCCAGCCATCTCAGCTTCTAGAACTGTAAGATCCATGAACAAGGCCTTTATTCTCAGTACTACCAATAAACTTGTACATAGTGTTAACTATGGACCTTTTAAAGTTTCCCTTCATTTCCCCTTCCACCTCCAGAAACTGATTTTAAGCTGCACTTCCTCTGCTGTCAGTACAATAAAACAGCCACTGTCATGGGTAGCATTCCCTTGGCTCCTGGGTGTATAGACTCTTATAAGAACACAGAGAGGAGAGATTTAAAACACATACTTCCTGAGTATTATAGGAACAGATACCAAGAATGGGAGTTTTTTTGTCTGCTTGTAAAGCGAACAACATAATAATAGCACCTAAAAATGAGTTTATGTTACACAAAGTTGTTGGAGATGGGTAAGGTGCAACAGCAGAACCATGAGATTCCAAAACCAGAAGAAACATTGGTTATATTGTGGTTCAGATTATCATATATCAGATAATTTCTGCATCAAATAACTAATTTTATGGTGTGGAAAAAAACGCTTTAAACACATATAGAATATTTAAATAAATGCAAATGCTTAAGGATTTAATTTATTAAATAACTATCTTATGGATAACATGACAAAATCTATACTTTCCTTTCAGGTAAATATTTGGCTAGAAGTTCCCGTTGCATTCTGCATTATTGTTTTTTCCCTGGTAAGTACTTTCAAGAAGAAGTTAGGTCTTCTAATTGTTTCATAGATGGTTCAAGAGGCTCAGTAACTTCTTTTTGTGGACTGGGAAACATTTATATCTTCTCTTAAATGTCCCTAATTTACACGCATTCTTCCTGTATTACAGGTATCATACTTCACTTAGGAGCTGTCCACTGTCAGCCTTAAAATTGGTACCATCCCTATCCTCTGGCTTAATATTCCAATATTGGTATGTATACACTCAAAAAATATGTTTATCTTTTCCAGTACTACATTGTGACTGATCCAGGGTCTTGTGAGTAATCTGTGTCAGGAACAGGAAACCAACTCCATTTCCTTAATGGCAGTTAGCGATTTACTCACTACAGAATCACTGGAAAATAAATTACAGTGTAATCTGAAGTCTGGAGAAGCTTTCTAGTGACTCTCAGGGGTTTTAAAGCCAGGAGTTACTTCATTTTTGGCATTACATCTGTAAAGTTGAGTTCAGGCCAAGCACTGCTTTTTCACTACAAACTGTCTCAGGGCACAGTGGTTGTTTATCAGCTCCGTCTTCACTTCTGTGCTCTAGCCCTGCTAACTCATTAGTTGTCTTCCTTTTTTGTACTATAGGCTAACACAAAGATTGGGGACCTTACTAGGAAAAGTTTAATGTGCTCTCTTACTTGCAGATGGGAGAAGAAATGAGAAGTTTTTCAAAACCTCAGATAAAGAATATATCAATGCCATTGTCTTTAACACAGACCTAATTTGTCAGTCTTTAGCACAGGAAAAGTATTTATTTTACCTTCATCGCTGCTTTCCTACAGATATCTCCAGCAGCAAAAAAGTTTAGAAAAAAAGGAATGGAGCATTATTTTGTTGCACAATGGTGCTAGCTTGTTGTTTGCATTTTCTCTCAAACTTTTCCCAAATTCTGCTTTACCAAAGAAAGGGTAGCTATATTTTTGTAGCTCCAGCGCTTGTGTCTTCATGCTAAGTGCCTTCCCCAAACCTTTTGTGATTCCTTAAACCTTTCTCTCCCTCAAACAAACAAACAAACAAATTTTTATAATAAATAAATTTATTTCCTAGATGTAGGAGAAAGGTCAGGTGCTTTCGAAGACCTCCAGAGGGAGATCCACTCCATCTAAAATGAATTTTAAATTTTCTTAATGTCAATCCCTAAGTGCTTACTTTTTGGTGAATTGGAGCTTAGGTCTGGCTATCTTCAAAAGCACCTTCTTCCCTCTATTGCTGTCTCCTCTTCTACTTGAGGAAGACTGATCCAACAGGTAGCTGCTTAACCATTAGACATAATGAAATCCCCAAAGCCCAATTCAAACAAAGGCAGAATTATCTGTGTGTGGGATAGCTCCTCCATTTTTGTACCTCTATTTGTCACATACATAGTTTGAGTCTCTGTAATAAAGTCTCCTTGGGTTGTCAAAGGTCTCTTAGAACTGTTTCTGTTTATGCAAAATTTCATTTTTCTCAGGCTGTAAGACCAGATCAGGCTCCAAGGAGCCAAGTAATGCTGTAGAGTATAAAATCAAACGTTTCTCAGACATTGGAGATGGAACTCTGAGACAAGGATACAATAGTCAGAAAGAATGAAAGAAGATGTTTGATGGTATAATTTTTAATAATAGCCACACAGCCGTACTCTAATGATGCATTACCTGTGGGTAACCATCCCTGGACAGTGTAAAATAATTCTTTTTTTCTGTACTGCGTGTACTACCTGTGTACTGAAAGCTTTTGTTATCTGTGATATTAGAAGACTATTTTGGGAACACTAAGGTTTTTAGTGAACATTTTATGTCTCTTTTAACACAAAAAGATACAAACTGTGTCTTAGATGTGACCTCTCTCCCCTTGCTAAGCTTTGGGCCTGTTGACCCACATCAAACCCAACTGGAAGACCAGGAGGAGTTAAAAAGATGGTTATGTTACCACCCTTGTAATGAATGCTGATCCTTGGGCAGAAAGGAGCCCGGGCTAGTGGCCCAGCTAGGAGAAAGTGGAAGATCTGGCTGGTGCCTCGGCACATGCTTTTGTCTAGGATATCAACAGCATTGCTGCCTCTTGTTTTTATGAGTCCACTAGGGGCATGGAGCTGGGGCCATTACAACAGGCAAGAACCTGGGAGCAAGACTCCATTTCTAATAGACCTGGGCTTTGTTTGATTTCCTACTTATAGAACAATTACACTTTATAAGCTCTTTACTTGTAAAATATGTGTGATTCTGAGTACACAAACAGAAGGATGAATTTGATCCTTATTTTTTGATAGGAAGGTGTTTTTGACGTAACACGTGTGCAAGGGAAATCTATCATTATAGTCTGCCTGCTCAGTCCTATGCTTTCTTTTCTGTGTTTAACTGTTTTATCTAGATGTTATATAGCTTTTAATACACATGCTTCTTGCTGTACAGCTTCTTATGGATTTTTAAGGCAGTTCTGCTTGCTATTTCTCTGGATAGATAGCCACATATTGCTCTTCTGCATTCTACTCTTAGACTTAAAAGACTTTATTTTGTTCTGCTTGAGCCATAATTAAATAAAAAAAAAAGAAAAGTTACAGAAGTGCTTAGGGCTGGCAGTAAGGATGAGCACTTATTTTGGAAAAATACAGCAGCTGAAGGAATCTAATATCAGGAACCAAGGTGTGATTTGGGAAGCTGTACAAGGAGCTTGATATGCTACAGGTATTTCAAATCATAAACTGTGTGATAAAACCACTTTTCAGCACTTTCAGAACCTTTCAGTAATAGGTCAAAACAAAGGAGTGCTCTGTGCTCATGATTTAAATTGGTTCCAAGAGCGACTAAAATGTCTAACCAGCACCTATTGTCCACGACAAAGGGAAAAGAAGAGGCCTCGTAAACCATGATGAAGGGCTTCTTACCTATTTGATGAAAGAACAACAATTTCACCACCACTACTTCCCCTTGCAATGGGACCAGGGTGTGCTCCATGAGGACAGAAAGGCCACCCTCGCCTCAGTGACATACAACTGGCTGTGTAAGTCCCACTGCATTTAGTTCACTCTTCTCACACATGCAGTGAAGATAGTTCTGTAAATCTTTTCATCCCCCTGTAGTCGTTCTGATAATGACTAATCCTGCCGTGTGACCATCAGAGTATCAGAATCAGTAGCAGAGACACCGATTGTCCATGACCCAGCAGTTAAAAATTTACATGCAGACACACAATTCAACAGGTGACTGAAGAATAAAGCACTGCATAAGGTATCAGTGCCACTAAAGGAAAGAAGTTGTTACTGATGCAAGACATCTTTAGTAACTTAGGTAAGTCAAAGTTAACAAGTTCTTATAAATTCCTGGTGGCACTTGCAAGGAGAGGCTTCTCTAAGTTCGGTACAGAAGGAGCCATTTTAGTCTGAAGTGTTCTAATATTTTAGCACTAAGCTAATCTTTACATCGCTAAGACAAGTGCATATACCTGCTATTTATGGCTGAGATGGCTTAAGTAGTTTTTGGAAAACAGTGGCTAATCTCTTGCATACTCCCCGTTTTTCTGTTTCCTGCAAGGAGTGTTTACCCTAGAGAGTAAGCTGTTGAGGTCCCCAGGATGCTGAGGTTTTATTGTGCAGGTGGTCATATTCTCTAAAGTTTTATACCTCTAAAGATACCTAGGATTTAGAAATCCTCTTCACATAATATATCTAAAACCTAGAAGTTGAAGGTCAAGAAGTTTGATTTACCATTCTTGAAAAGAAGACCTTATTATCTTATATGGGCCAATTTGTGCTTTTCACATCTATTCATTCCAGAACTTTACAGACATAGACAGAATTCAAGATAATGGTTACATCAAGTTAAGTTTTTAAACATTTTAAAAAAATACTCAGCATGCCAAAACACTTCTTATTAGAACAAAAGCTGAAATACTAAGATATAATTTCAAGCCCTATGTATGATCTGATAGAGAATAGGGATTTTTGGGGCTCTGTTGTTCAGCCAATTTGTGCTACATATATAGTATGAAAAGGAAAACTCTTCATCATGAACTTCTGCTTGAGGGGTATTGTTTCCTGCCCTCAAAATGCCTTGTCCATTGGCACTGTATCTGTTGCTCCTTAGTAAGCCTGCAGTAGGGTAATTTCAAACTCATGCTGACAGTATTTATGTCATTGCATACAAGAAGCCTGCTCAGGATCTAACTTCATCTTGCAAACTTTACATTTTATCATTTGCATTATGCTCAGTGAGTCTTATTTGACTTGAAATGACAGCTTCCACATTTGCTTCTGCTAAGGCTATTTGGCCTGTATGCTAGTACCTGACAGTTTTTATCTTATGAGATCACTATTTTATTCTCATGCTGTATTTTATAAACTATAAACCACCCACATGTTTAAATAAAATACAGGAGTTTACATTTAGCATGTTAGTATTACCTTGTCTTTACATTGTTTACTGCTTTCTTTTTCTTTCTTTCTCTTTCCTTCTTTCTTTCTTTCTTTCTCTTTCCTTCTTTCTTTCTTTCTTTCTCTTTCCTTCTTTCTTTCTTTCTTTTTCTTTCTTTCTTTCTTTCTTTCTTTCTTTCTTTCTTTCTTTCTTTCTTTCTTTCTTTCTTTCTTTCTCTCTCTTCTTTTCTTCTCTCTTTCATTCTATGTTCTTTCTGCTCATAGCTCTCAAGCTAAAAAAATTATCTAGATTTATATTTTGGGATTTTGGTATTAAGAAGTGTCTTTTTTTGTTCTAGGGAAGGTCCAGCTGTGTTCAAAAGGGCTTGCTTTTACTGGAGCAGGTCTCTTCAGTCTTCTCCCTTCCATGCAATTCAGTGAGATTATTATGATTTTAAACAGGATAAATATGAATGTCTAGCAGCCTGGCATCCTTCCAAATCCACTGGTTTCCAGTGTTCACTTCCTGTAGACAAATCCCAGATTGACTGTGGACAAGCACATGGGCTACCTGGGTTTGCCTGCTGACATATTCCCTCCCTAATGCCATATCCCGTATTGGCAGCATCGGAAATGCCCTCACTTGCAAGAGCTCGTGGGCTCTGTCAATGACTGAAGCTATCTCAAAAACACTGTCCTGAAATGCCTTTGTATTCCCATTAAGCAAAACACGTGCTAGACATAAATTTTCCAAAAACTCAGTGTTCGAGTGCAAGATATAGCATTAAATTGCATCTTATTTCCAAGGTTTGTACTATAAGCAGAAAAGAACAGAGGGAAAAAAAGAAGATGTGGTGAGTTGTAAGAACCTTTATATTCCGTAGAATGTAACTGGAGATAATGAGGAATGTCTGCTGGGAAATAAATACCGCAGATTTCTTGGAAAACCTTTGGATTGTATCAGGGAAAATGTTTCTGATTCAAGAAGTAAAGAAAGCAACTAAAAGAGAGATTCTTTTATATTTTTTGACAATTGTGAGGAATATATGAGAATTTGAGGCTGGAAGGTCCCTTTAGGAGCGGCCATTAGAAAAAAGGTTCATGATTGTTCAGGACAAGACAGAGGAACAGCAGTTGAGGGATGGAAGGTAGGCTTCAATAAATTCACAGAATGGGTAAGCAAGATCTCCTGCGAAGAAAATGCTGCTAAGCAGTTAGTGCCTTCCAAACAATACACTCAATGATAATATTCATCCACAGGTGTATTCTACCCCACCGTGAAGAAAAGGGGAGAAAATGCAGTAAGAGATCAGCTTGATTAAAGCATGAACTGTGCATGAACCTTAAACACAAGAAAGGATCAAGCTGGAAGCAGAAACTAGGTCAGGCTACTGAGGATGAGTGATAAATATAACCTGAACATGTAGGAACAAAATTTTAGAAAGTCAAAGCTCAAAACAAGATGAATCTGCCAAGAGATATCAATCAATTTAGACGTGCAATTGTAACACAGGGAAGGTGAAGGAAAGGGTGAATTGGTCAGCTGTTCAGCAGAGAGGAAAAGCTGTTGCTGGATGATACTCAGAAGGTTAAATTTGGTAAAAACTTTTTGCCTCAGTCCTTACAAGCATGATCAATTGAAGAATGAGAAGTAGTACAATAAAGTAAAAGCATCAGCTTTGAATGGAAATGAACAATTTAAAGATTAGTGGCTTGAAACTTGAAAGATTCATGGAGGGAGAGCCAGTGCCTGTCTTCAAATAAGGAGAAAGGAAGATCAGGGTATGATTCAACCAGTAACTTAATTTCTGCTCTCACAAAATGCTTGAACTAACTGAAACTGTTAGAACTGGAAGACAACAATGATATTGGTAGCATCCAATACAAAATAACCAAATCCATGTAATTTCCTTCTACAGCAGGATGACAGGATTTGAGAATATAAACATGATTTATCTTGACTTTATTAGGGCTTTCTGTATTGTCTTATGTAATAAATTGTAAAAATATGATCTGTGTTGGGTGGTTTGGCTAGATGGCCTTCAAAGATCCCTTCCAGCAAAACCCATGCTAGACTGTGATTCTATAAATCACTGACATAGTGTGGATACAGAACGACTGGGGAGGTTTCACAAGCCATGAAATGATGATCAATGACTTTCAACAAACACAAAAACAGGTATGGTTCACCAGAGATGATTCTGTGGTCTTTGTTCAGTTTTTTCCTAATTATCGGAAGAATATCCCCATTCAATTTTCAGGTGACATGGAGTTGGGTGGCATGAGAAGACCATAGAATTCAAACTGACCTCGAAAAATTGACTAAGCAACTTAAAAATAGTAAGATGAAATTGAGTAGGAACAAGTGTAATGTATTATTCTTGGGCAAGTGTAATCAACTAGACACATATGGGAAAAAAAAACCTAGTTCAATAGCAAAACTTCAGAAAAGAATCTTGGGGCTGCAGTGGATCACAGTGTGAGCATTGGACGCAAATGGAAAAGGCAAAAGTAGCTGTTATACCTTCAGGGAATGCAGTATGTAAGTCATAAAACACTGCTTTCCCTCTGCTTGTTAACGTCAAGGTAACAGAATAGTAATCTAATTTGGGACAATGCACTTAAATTAAGGTATCTGACAAATTCAGAGAAAAGGATGAAGAACGATCACTAAAATGTAAAATATGACCTGCATTGAAAGATTGAAAAAATTATTTAATCATTAAGAGACAAGGGCTATGAAGACAGTAGTCAGATATGTGAGAGTGTTGCAAAGAAGATGGTAATTTCTCCCTTTTTTCCATGGTGAATAGGACAAAGAATAATGAAATTATAGGAGGGAAGACTGCAATTAATAACTGCAAAAACTTGCTTATGTATAAGGATGCCTGACCTAATGACTACCTGTAATCCCTTCTAGCTCTGTGATTTTTAAAGTTGAAGTCAGTTCGTGTAGGTTTGATGCTTATGTTACGAGATCCCAGCTGTCAGTCTGTCTTTAGGGGTTATAATGTGAAAATACTTGAAATGAAAAGGGGAAATGCGCAAGCCCCAAATGTGTTATTGGAGAGTTAACAAAACATAAAGCAAGGAGACATGCACTATTTTGTCTAAAATAAATCCAGTGTAAAAGAAGCATGAGTTATTTTGGCACACATGTGTGTGAAAATGTGTATGAATATATATGATAATTTGTTATTTATCTTGTTTAAGAAAAAATTGGGTTTATGGTTATAACTAGAAGGGCAACGAGTCTATATTAAATTGGTCTTTATGAAAAAAGAAAAATAAAAAAATCTTGTACGTGCTTCCTGAAATGAAGTTTGCCCTATCCTTGCAGTATAACATTGTGTTCAACTGATACAATTTGAATAAAGGTTTAAAATTAAGACTTTATAAACCCATTGGATGATATTCCATAAGAAAAAATTGTAATCTACTGCAATTCAGACTTTTCTAAAGGCAAAGAATTTGTTCTGCAAAACTAATTTATAAATAATTTTCAGTTTAGATGATTTTGCAGTATTCAAATAAGAGAGCCTTCACTGAGAAGAAGAATACCCCAGCATTCATGAAACTTATCAAGAGATTTCTAGGGGGCCTTTGGTTTGTGAATACCTCTACTGTAATATAAGAAGTGCTCATGAGAAAAGAAAAGAAATAAAACCCCAATATAGGTGAGAATGAATCTCTAGATAAGTGCTTTCAGCTCTAGACAAGTACTTTCATCATTACCTCTTTATATAACAGTGAGTTGATTGGATTAAGGAAGGAAAAAAAGCAAGAAAATAGAGAGTTCAGTTTTTACCTCAACTGTCAAAGTTTGTGTAGAACCTCTTAAAATGCTCTATTGCTAACATAAATTCTTTATATGGACATGATTAGAAAGCTGAGGTTTGTGCCTGCACATTTGTCTAGATTTTGAATAAAATGAGCTGCTCAGGTTGTACTTGACTCAAGATAGAGCTACAGGCACTGTGAAGTTGATGCACCCTCATGACTGAAGTAATTTTTATAGTATTTTGAAGTCGGTGCATGTTCCAACCCTTCCAAACCACTCAGCTGAGGAAGAGGTTTGACTATTAGAGAAGGCAGATTAATTTTCCATTCACTAACTGTGGCCCAGTGATGCCTGAAATGCAGTCAAGCAAACTGCACAAAATCAAATTAAAAGGACAGACACCTTAAGAAATTTAGCTGCTTAGAGGTGTTTGTGTTCCGATAAAAGCTGACTTTTGATATGATTTTCTTTTGCCTGCTTTAGAACAAACAGTGGAATTTTGGTTAATGTGTATTAAAATAATAATTCATTAGTTTGTCTTGTGAAGTTCCTGATGTATTTAAAACTTCATATTGAAGGATTAAAGAATTGGTCAAGAGCAAGAGTAGCGAATAATGCAGGCTTTGGACCTTGTACTGATTTTGTTCGGGATAGAGTTAATATTCTTCAAAGTAGCTAGTGTGCGTTTATGTTTTGGATTTGTGATGGAAACTGTGTGGATAAGACAGATATTTTTGTTACTGCTGAGCAGCCCTTACACAGGGTTAAGGCCTTTTGTGCCTCTCTCCTCACCCCACCAGTGGAGGAGGCTGGGAGTGCACAAGCTGTGAGGGGAAACAGCTGGGACAGCTGACCCCAAATGGCCAAAGGGATGTTCTGGACCATATGGTGTCATGGTCAGCACATAAAGCTGGGGGAAGGAGGAGGAAGGTGGGGATGATGGGAATGGTGGTGTTTGTTGTCCTAAGCAGCCATTACATGTGGAGGAACCTTGTTTTCCTGGAGATGGCTGAGCACCTGCCTGCTGATGGAAAGCGGTGAATGAACTCCTTGTTTTGCTTTGCTTGTGCACGGCTTTCACTTTACCCATTCAACTGTCTTTATCTCAACACATGAGTTTGTTGACTTTAAGTCTTCCAATTCTCTCTCCATCCTGCTGGTGAGGGAGTGAGCAAGTGGCTGTCAGGGCCTGAGTTGCTGGCTGAAATTAGATCACCACTAGTCCTGATTCTCTTCTCACACCTTCTTTAAAATATTATATACCAGTTGACTGCAATGGAGTTATTCTTTATGTGTACTGGAGCTAAAAAAGACACAATGGTGGTAAACACACACATGAATACAGAAATAAAAAATAGGAAAATAGAGATTTCACCTGTCTAGTGCAGGGCTACCTTCATCCTGACAAACGTAATTGCTTCAGACAGTGATTCTGAGTCTGTAGGACAAGGGGGATGCACATAGGGCTATGCTGCACCTCAGTAACCCAGCCGCATCCATGCTGTAGAATGCTCCAGTCCTGGGGTCCATTGGATGCCTTTGCAGGTTTCATTATTATTTTGTGTGTGATTTTTCTGGTTTAAAGGACCTGTGAAAGTCTTAGGAGAGTATTGCAGCTTGTGAGATTGCAATGATTAAAAACAGTAACATTTGTCTAAAAGAGGAAAAAGAGGGATGTATTTCATCTTATTGTCTCTGCTGGCACTCAAGGAAGATCATGATGGCTGATGTGGTGTCTCTACCTAGCCCCTCCCAAACCCACTCTGCTTCTCTGAAGTGGGAGATTCCCACAATCTTCTTCCACGCCAGCTGAAACAGGCAGCTTTATCTGCAGGAACATGCAGTGCTTCTGCACCCACATCTTTGTAGGGACAGAAAAGGGAAAGCAGGAACAGTCCTAAAGCTCTGTGGGAGCATCTGTGTATTTCGGGATTTTCCATGGAGAGACGTGTCAAGGAAGTCAGTCTTTTCTTCTGACTTGAGGAATCACTTGGAAAACAGCCCTCATAGAAGGAGATTTCCTAAGCTTAGGGCTGAAAGCTGCGGTATGTTTGCATCCAGTGGACTGGAGAGGCTCTTGTGCAGGTTGTCTGTCTTTCAATTGTCTTCTCTGGATTTTTCAGGGCTGTCCAATTTGACAGTAAATTGTCCAGTTTCCTTGATAAGGAAATCCTTAAAATTCTTTTGGGGCTTCCAGTTTAGGTGCCAACACCAGACATGGAGACCAAGACAATACTAGTCTGTAGGAGAGCTGTGGGATCCTATTTCCTGTCCACAGCTTCTCTATGCTTTGTATAGGAATCTTGTAAGGACCTTGGCTTTACAAGTACAGAAAAGCCCTGGCTACAGTTAGGGAAAAAAAGATTCTAAACCCTCACTGGGTGACCAGGAACATCCGTGGTGGTGTGTAGCATGGCTGGGGCACTCATCAGGATACCCTAAAAATAGGAGAACTTTAGGTGGAGCAGTTTGGGTAAGAGAATTTTCAAGAAAGGCTTTTCACTTAGAAAATACAGGAAATGTCCTCCAAGTTACGCTTTAGGCTTTTGGAAATATTTTTATTTAAATACACATTATCCCTCATAGCTTTTCAATCTTCAGGCTTCATTTCTCTTGAAGTTTAGTTTCCTCCATATGTTTGCCATCAGCTAAAGCACCAGAGCTGATGAGCATCTTGGAAATGTTTTGTCATGCAGTATATGAGGTTTTTTTGCTTTTCAACTAAATGTTTTTACGTTTAACTTGCACTCCTTCTGAGAAGAGCTGAATATTGACTATTAGTACTGTTATTTCATACTTACATAATAGCTATTCATTTGTTCGATGAGCGAAGTTTTCCATTAAGGATTTTCAAGCCCCACATCACAGCAGTGTGGAGCTGCAATTGCAATTTGATGCAACCTTGGATTGCATGTAATTAGTGCAGAATGGTGCATGATGCCACCATCTTCCATACAATGAAAGCTCTGTCTTAGATGGTGCAGAGCACTTCCATTTGACCTAAGCAAAATTGACTCAATTTAGCAAATCAATCTCACTAAAGAGCATCTTGGGACTTAATAACATGCACACAGTATGATAAAATGTTTGGTAAGTGCATGAGTAAACAGGGATCTTATTACAGAAAGCTATTAGATAAATTTGCAAATGGATTTGTTTGTTTATATGTTTATAAAAAATTCTGATGCAGTTCTATAGTTGAATGATCTGTCATTATACTTCATAATCATATTCATTTGACTGTCAGACTGCATTTTGTTTTTTACTGTTTTAGAATTTTATCAATGAGATCTAGGAAAGCAAAAGCAAAAAAATTTCAAATTTTATTGTATTAAGTATAATTCAGGATAGGGTTAGCACTCAGTCAATTCTTTTGTCCTGTTGTAAAGTCAGCAGATAACATTTATTGTCTGTCAATTTTTATCAAAATACTTCAGAAAAACATGGGAGTAAGAGAAGAGTAGAAAAATTACTGGTGTAATTCAGGACTATCATCATTCAGGACATACATAGCAGATTTAGGGGCTATTTTCTGGCATGACATCTATAGTTGAGAACCAAAGAAAGTTTGTGCTCCATTAGAAATGCTATTTTATTAAATACATGGCTGTTCGAAAAATAGCAATTGAGAGCACTTTCCAGAAGCCTTCATTTCCCCTTCCAGTCTGGAGGAAGGTTCATTTACTTTGGTCAACATTGCTTGCACAACAGTCATGTAAATTCTCACAGCCTTTCCCTTCTCTGTTGATTTTACCAATAGATTTTTAAAATTTTCATCTTTGCTTTTATAATCATTCCTTGCTGTCCCTTCAGGTTTTTCTGTGTTATGTCCATGAATCACAACATTTTAAGCGCCCTTTGAATATTTGCATTTGATTCTTACTTACATTCAGTGCTTCTTCTCTTGACACCTCTTCTGACAAACTGTTCTGCCTTTTCTGACATTAACCTGATTGTTGCCCTGGTTTTTGCTAAGCCTTCTGTTTTTAACCTTGGAGTCAGAAATTCTTTCTCGCAGTTTCATGTAAATAATAGCCAATGTTTACTTGATGGTATTTTCTGTTTTTCATTCCTTTTGTAACAAGAGAACTTAAATGAGCACCTTTTCTCTCCAGTGGGATTGAGAAGAAAATGACATGTCCTCCAATCCCTTGTGCAGTTGAGAAAAGTATAAGACGTAAAATATGTAAATAATAAAAGTCTTTCCCCTCCTTTCTGCTGAACCTGGCAGGGGTGAGAGCGTCTTATTGTGTTTTCCCAAACACACCTGATGTGTTAAAAATTTTCGTCTCCTTTTAATGTGTTTGATCTGAATAGATTGGTTATAAAAACTGATAGGTGACTGGTGGCTTGTGTATTGCCTAGAACTGATGCAGATAGAAGCAGCAGCTCCCTCACAGTGAACTCTGTCCCGATCCAGAGTGCTCTGCCTCTTAGTAGCAGGGAGGCTTCTCCTGTTTGTTGCAAAGGTTGGTAAAAACAACATACGTTGAATAGGAGCACAACTCATTTGCCAGGGGCTAGAGGTCAGTGCCAACTCCATTTTTCAAGATGTCCATGTGTTCTGGATCCCAGTGGCTGACAGGGCAGGTTAAATGTTCCATTGCCTATTTCTGAACACTATCTTGCTTAGCTGTGAATCACCAGCGATCAAACAAGATTAGACTTGACCTTCTACTCTGTTTCTAGAACAAACACATTTTTCAGTCTCCGTTCTACAACTTTTGTTATTCACTGCCGCATCAACTGACATGTGCTCCACAATACCAAGTTCAGCAGCTGTCCTGCCCAGTCTTTTAGTGTTGCAACCAAGCTTCCAAATGCACATCATTTCCCCCTAGATGAGAGTTCCCATCAGCTGCTTCTCTGTCTTGTCAAGAGCCCCAACAGTCCTGCTGGGACATCCAAGAGACCAGTTGCATGCCATCAATCCACTGAGGTATCCATCCAACAAAATGCTGTATGTCATGTCTACCTAAATACAAAAAACCACGTAGTGCACCTTTGAAGTCAGAGTACTGGGGGAAACATAGGATTTAGGGAGGAGTGTGAGCACAGCCACAAAGTTTGACAGCTGTCCAAATTCACAAGTTTAACATGAAGCTCTCTGCCGAAGGTAACAGCTCACGCACTTTAACAATGAACAGTCAGACACATAAATATTAATACATAACTAAATTAATTTAACCGACCAACAACACAGAATAATAAAACAGGGAGATCAGATCACCCTTAGGAACTGATAAACTGAAGAAACTCCGAAGACTCTACTTAAATATTGCTGTATTGTACCCGTAGTTCCTTGAAGCTCTCATAGGAATCCATAGTTCTTAGTCTCAAAAATTGTTACCAAAGAATGATAGGCTGAAAAGACAAAAAAACACATGAAAATCTTGTAATACTATAAATTTTGAAAATCTAAATGGGAAAATATATGCTTGTTATCAGCATTTTTTTTTTCAGCTGCAATGTTGGACTAAACACAATACTGTGAAAGTTTTTGTTTCTTTCCTGGACTAATAAAAAGAGGAGCCTCTATAAACCCAGAACATCTATCAAAACTCACCAAATAGACATGCTGCTTCTTTTTCAGTAGGGGCAGATTAGCTTTTTCAGGGTAATTTCCTAATACTTTCCCTAAAACCGTACTTTTGAAAGCAATGCCACAGTTTACAAAACTTTTGAAATGAGACATCTCATTTTGTGCTTTGATGCTTGCAGTTATTTAGTGATGTTTACCTAAGAATGTTTGTAATAAGTACATTTTGCATTTGAGTGGTGCTATGTAATCAATGTTAAAACACAAGTTTGCAGATATTAGGCTATATTTCTGACTAAAACTAACTGAATCCTTGTCCTTTATTGCCAAATCAGTGCTGGGAAAACTTGACATGCTCAGTGAAAAAACTTTGGAAAATTTCAAATGTTTTGAATCCAGTAAACACCAGATTACTCATTATTCTGTGGAACATAAGGTTAAGCATTTTTGTTGGGTTGATTAGGCACAAAAAGTGGAAAATCTTTCATATCAGCAGGAATGGTCTCTTCAAGACTTTCATGCAATTGTTTTTCCATTTTCAGGCATGGATTTAGGCTCTTCTTTCCACTGAGTCCCTTGAACAGGAAACAAGAAGTGTTTTCTAATTTTCTGAGTTGATGTGGTTTTTAAGTACAACCATTTTTCTGTGTTGACCAATAAACACCAAGGCGGTTTTGCAGGCACTACTTTCTCTTCCTTATCTTTAGTGAAGATTTTTACAGCTAGTCTTCTTTGTATTTCTGATACAGCCTGACAAGTTCTGTAAATTAAATCATGAAGTGTTTCTTTGCAGTATTTAGCAAAACAGCCTAGAAAAGAGATGGCAATCATTTTCATTTTTAGTACAGAAGCTAAAAATTGTAAGGCAAGCTCTGTTACCTTTTGCATAATCCATGGAACAAAAGGTAGAAGAACAAATCTAATTTCCACTACAATCTTAGCAGCTCCTAAGTCCTTCAAGGATACTTGTCCTGGATTTCATTACATTTGGAAAAAATAGAATGCAATTTTGTATTGCTACTGTATAAAATTGTTTGCTTTTTGATGAAACATTATTTCCCATCCCCAGATCCTCATGTGATTTGAAAACACTGCCCACATCACTGCTATATATGGATGTGTTGATGCTGGCAGAGAAATGGCTATGCAGTTTTTTACAAAGTTTTTATCAATCATTATTTGCCTCTGAAAAGATATACTTGCGTTATCCTAGGAATACATAGGTGTGGTCATTAGCAGGAAGGCAGAAAGAAGAGTAAGGCATTATTTTTCTTCTGATTTTTTTTCAATTCAGGCTTACACAGAATTCCCAGGACACGTTGCATTTGAGACAGCAAAAAAAAAAAAAAATTCTTGCAAACCTGCAAAAAGTCTACTCTATATTCAGATGGAATAAAGTCAGTATGATGGAAAAGCAGTATTGGGTTCCTCCTGAACCTCTGGAAAAGGCACAAGTACTTTTAATTCTCTGTAGCTTTGCTATTCAAACCAACTAAAATATCGGTCATGTGCCTTTTTATATGTCTGAATGAGCTCTCTTGACATTTCAAGGCTTGGTGCATAGTGGGCTAGTGACTTGAGTTTTACATTTCCTGTTCAGCTAAATAATACAACTTTTTCATGGTCCCTTTTCTCCAGAAACCCTCTTAACAGTCTTTGAAAGACTTTTTTTAAAATTTTATTTTATATATGTCTTATACTTTAATATTTGTTATACAAATTCCCCACAAACCACTGGCAACAACTTTTGCTGGGCCAACAGACACGTGAGTATTTGTTACACTGTGGACAAGGGTGGTTTTGAAGAAACAATGTTAGATATTTCTTCTTGAAAACAGCTGGTGGATATTATGTCATTCTCTGATACCCAGGGGGAACTAACTTTCAGCTCTGACCCCAAAGGAGACCCTAATGACCAGTGTCAGCCAGTAATCAGAAATCTAACAGGGTTACTTTGCACTTGCTGCAAGATGACAAATTGTTTTCAATGGCTTTAGAAAAGATATTCTTGAAACATTTCTGCCTGCCTCCTACACATGACAGGTGTTTCTGAAAAAGTGCATCTTGGTAGTTGCACCTTAGTAGGAAGTAAGAGGTCATCTGATGATTTGTTGCTCAGAGAGAAATTTTCTGTTTTCTGTACCCAGACAAGCTTCCAAGGTTCTCTCACAAAAATATTCTTATTTTCAACTCCAAATATTGTTCACTATTTCTTTAGTCCTTCAAGAAAGTGGACTCACTGATCCAAGACACAACTGTTAGGAAAAGGAAAACACGGCAAGGCTGGACGTGCCACTTGTAGCTCTGGAAGGAATCTGTGGGGTTGCTGACTGCCTGAGACGCACCCTCACTTATTCCTGCCGTGCTGGAGCAGTGATGATCCTGCTGAGTGCCCTGGGGAGCAAGGCCTCCCTGCACACGTGGAGGCAGCTTGGCAGCACCTGCACCTCTTCCTTCCCCCTTCAGGGACTAGATGTACATCCTAAGAAATGGATGCCACGTGGTAGTCAAAACCTGCACACAGCCAAGACAGGTGTAATCTGGTTTAGGATCTGGAAGCAGCAGGATAAAATTAAGTGTGGGTTAAATACCACCTTGGCATTCACCCAAGGTCTGAGGTAGATTCTGCTATGTTTGGTGTTGCCATGGCTACATGGGTGGTTAAAACACACCCGAGAGTTTCTGTCTGAATGGCAGATTGTCTTTGACTGCATTTAGATGTATCTTGTGTTCTGTCACTGGGACCATGAAAACTTTTTGCTGACTTGGTTTGTAAACCTAACCTCTCTCTGCCCCAAAACTGCTCTGCGGAAGTAGGTTGTGCATTACTGAATCTACTTTTAAATTAAAAATAAAAATTAATAGGGAAATTAAGGAGCTATAAATTTCAGTGCTAATATTAAAAGAGTTTTCATTATTTTAGAGAAATATAGAACTCAAATCATTGTTCACTCCATGCTTTCTAACTGCACAGCTGAGGTTAAACTTTCCTGCATCATATTTTCATTCCAAAATTTAGCTCTGAGTAACCATTGGGTTTAGTTTTGTACTCACAGAGGACACTCTGAAAGTGATTTGATTACTATGTCTTTGTCTTTGATGAGAATGAAATCTAATGAAGCAAATCATGTTTTCTTCACAAGTGAATTCAGTGGTTCATGAACTGGGTTATCTTGCATTTTTGTCCTCAGCCAATTTTCCCTGTCCTGCTAAGGAATGAAAGATTTGGGTCAGTTTAATGTAAGACTATATTCACAAAACAATGCAAAATAACTGAAGCCAACCTTAACATTATTAGTGCGAAATAATTCACACTGAGACACTGGAACCTGGAAAACTCTCAGAAAGGAAGACTGGCTGAAACAGATTTATATACTTTTATGGAAGACGGATAACAAGTTCTGCTTGGCAAGGAAGCCCAGGCTTTTACAAAGCCCAGCAGCCTTCTTTGAATGCTAACAGTGTGTTTCTGTTTGTGGAAACACAGCATTCCTGTTTTATCTCCTCTCTTTTGAGTTGAGTGCATGCAACTTTTTCTTTTTGGATGTCTTTGTGTTACAAAGGTCAGTGGGGCAGTTTTCACTTGCCTTCGAAGGTAAGGGCCAGGTTTACTGGTGGCTGCTGTACTCCAGCATCACTTCTTACCCTGTACGCAGTAAAAGGCCTAGCAGCATCAGCTGAGGATTTCTCCACTATATGGGAATCAGGAGTAATCCAAAGACTAGAGAAAGAGTAAGCTCTGAGCCCTACTTTTCATAGTCACTGTCTGGTTTACAAAATTAAATAGAAAAAGGCATGAGTTCTTCCTTCTGTTTTGATACAGTAATTTCTTCGCCGTGACTTTCAAAATTGACTGTTTCAAAATACAAAATTTCTAAGATTCTGAAGCCACAAAAGTGAAGATAAAAATGTAGACTTCTTACAGTCACAGTGACCCCAACACTGAAAAGCCGTGCTGGTATGGAAGAATGTGTAGTGATTCTTACAGACATGGGGCTGAATTCAGAGCAGTTGATGCTAAAGTGGGTGTGACTCTGTGGACGCTGGTATGCCTTGAGCACTGGGAATGTTTGTAATATTCTGTGAGATCTGTCATAGCGTCGGCTCCACCTCATTTTCACTTTGCTTTGCTTTCATTTCCATGGCTGTTTCCAGCCACATTAAAAGTACATGAGTGAGGCTAACACCTGTGTACATAGGAATAGGATCAGGAAATGAAACCACCACAAGTTTCCTAGTAAGTGGAAGGTAAAGCACTATGGTATGCAGCAGGAAATTTTCTCAGCATGTACATAGATAGACAGTAGTTATCCACTTCATCTGACCTTTACCTTCTCCCTCTTCAATGCAATCATACATGCTTATTTATGCACTTGGTGTTAGAATTTCATGCTGTTATATCAGCACACGGAGCATGTGTGTATTTAGCCATGGATATATCACACACAAAACACCATTACTACATCACAATACACGAAGGTATCTTCTAGTACGTCCAAACACATTGTTAAGACCTTGAGTTCTTGATCTCCCAAGTTGTCTTATATGGTTTCCTGTCTTTCAGAAAAATTCACCTCTTTTTTTTCTGTGATGGTGGAGGATAACAGGAAACTGGATATCAGCTATCTAATATTTTGGTTTTCCCTCTTCTGAACTGGTTTAATCTTGTACTCCCGATTGCTGGTTTTGGTCAGGAAAAAGTTTTTGCATGACTTTGCCAAAACCTCAGAATATAACATTTTTTGGTTTTTTCTCCCATTGCCAAATAAACGTTTCTACATCGACATAGATATGCAGGCATCAAAGCACCATGAAAAGCACTCTAAACCATGAAATACACTCTAAGTCAAGCATTCACACTTTAGAAAGGAGATAACAAGTAGAAAGGGCTAATGTTGCCTCCTTTTTGTCATGCAGCTGGTGGCCTACTAACTCTCGTATCTTATGAGGACAGATTATTTCAGGTTCCAGAAACAGAGAGTGAGGGGCCAAGCACAGAATAGAGACAGTACTCAGCCTTTCCCTTCTGCTGCATGTAGACACGCTGTGTCCCTGAACTAGGGTGTAATTGCTGCTGGAAATTACAGCCATTTTCAGTTTCAGCTGGGAACCTTTGGAGCTGAGTTGCCAGGGTGTCCCTTCTTTCCTGACAACAGTCTTGTACAAAGAGTTTAAGTCTCATCCGGGGATCAACCCCATCTGGCAGGGTGACTCTGGGGCACCCACTGCCCTCCTGCCATGCTGCAGACTGTCAGCATTTTCAGTTTCTGAGTCAAACCTCCATCCTGAAACTGAATAAGTCACAATTTTTAAGCCCTCCTCTGAGTTCCCAGGTGGATAGCAGCTGGGTATATCCCTGCAGATAGAGAAGAGCTGAAAATCTTCAATAAGGTTATGGCACTGAAGTGATAAGGCCAACATGTGTACTTAAAATAGGAAATGTTCACAGATGGCTAAAAAGTGGAGTGCTGGCCTTTGGGCTAGCGTTTGAAGTTCTTGTTTCATTCCACCTACCCAGGACTGAAATAGAAACTATTAGAGAGAAAGAGGAAGAGGTAAAGCCCAACATTCAGGGATGAGCAGTATGTAGCTTGCAGCTCAGCTTGCAGGCATTTGTTCCTTGAAACATGGCAAAAGAAAGTAGCTGAGAGAACTGAAGAAAAAATTCATTTTTGTTGGAAAACATTAGTCAGCTTGTGATTAAAAATAAAAACTTCTTTTTGTATAAGAATTACAAGCCACCCTCATCTGGAATATTATGACAGGAGATGCCCAAGAATGCAAATTTTGGTAGCTAGGATACAAAAAGCAAAGCCAGCCATGACAAGAAGGAGTATTTTGAAATACTCCTTCTGCAAGGACTGAGAAATACCTTCTGAAGACCTTTTCTTTGAAGTTTGAAAAGTTACAATGTCTGATGTTTTTTTCTCCCAAAATTTTATGATTAAGTTCATGCACATTATTACAAAGAAATTTCTTATTTTTGCTTGAAATACATGTCTCTGTAACCCAAACTGTGATGTTATGATAGCCTGAGCTTACTGTAAAAACATTCCATTTCCTTCATTGCCCTTGCATCATTTCCCATTTTTATGGTGTTATTGTTCTTCATAACTAGTAGCCTGTATTCTTCCCTTGCAGAGCACATAGAGTAGTAGAGGATGCCATAGATTCTTTAGACAGAAGCCATCTGTGAAATTTATGTATTTACATTAACAGAAAACAGTGAACTTGAGTGATGCTTTTGCAGTTTTATGTACAGCATAAATCATTTATTTGTCCTGTGTTTGTGACAGTCTGCAGTTTAAGCAAATTATTTGCTGACAAAAAAATGTAACTGGAAATACAGGTTCAGAAGCTTTGCTGTGCTCTTTTATCTGCTCCCATTTCTTCATGGAGCATTTTGATCTCCCCTGAAGAAATACTTTGAAAGTACAAGCCTTTTTTTTTTTTTTTTTTTTAATGTGCCGCATGCTGGGTAATAATACAAGGACCATGTTCTAATTGAGCAAAAATGACTTGTCTTTAAAAACAAGAATTTTCGAAGTTTTTCCCACAGTGTCTACATTTTTTCAGCCATGTGCACAGAGGGATTTCCTGTTGCCTGCTTCACACTCCTCCTTCCAACAGCTTGGTCTCTTTCCCCCCTTCTATCGTGCTGTTTCCTATGTGGGCAGTTTTTAGAAAAAGATGCAAAAAGCACCTTTTAATTTCTGCCTTTCCAGTAACCGAATGATTCATTGCAAAGCCAGTAGCAGAATGGTCTGATTAGAGCTGACCTGGCACAGCAGCACTCCCATCTTACCCAGAGTATCCATTATTGCACTACATGGAATGTTATTTTGGCTCCTGCTGGAGCCAGTCTCAATGTGACAGAGAAGCTTTAGCCTTCGGAGAGTGGGAAGTAACATCCCAGCGTGACTGCCTTCTGCAAGTTCCTACCTCCTGGAAAAGAGAAGTCAATAAGGGCTGTTGCCAGAGAGAGAGATGCCCCCCTCCTCCCCTTTCTCAGTGCTGATCTTACAGGTAGGCAGGACGAGGTGAAGGTTGTGCCACAATGGGTAGGTCTTCTCTTCCCTTTTACCTGCAAATTTTGGGCTTGGGAAAGAGCAGAGGCAAGTTCTTCTAAGTGTCACTGGCAACAACCCGGCCAGATTTAACTTCTAGGGGTGAGATTATAGAACTTAAAATTTTGCTCAAATCCAACATGATTCATTGCCCAGAAATAAGTGCAGGCATGACTCAGAAGTTGCCTGCTCAGTGGGAATTTATATCCAGTGACCAGCATACTTGGCTACAGAGTCAGGATATTCCTGGAATATAAAAGTGTCTATGTCCAGCTACCAAAACCTGTTCAGTGTGACTTTGCCAATCACCATCCTCCTGCCTCTTTCTACCCTGACTTCCAGTGTTGCATCATCTTTCACTCCAGAATGATGGCAGAAAACTGGACAGCTGAAAATGCCTCAAAGAGCCTTTAGCAACTGATGTGCAAGTGGTAGATAAAGCTCCAGTACGTGCAGCAGTTATTGTGGTCATAGTCCTCATATACTGAGATGACAGTTTGGGAATAAGCCTCTTTTCAGCACTTCCCTTTCTCCCTCCTTCCTCTTCTACCCGATACTACAGGCTGTTAAGTGTTTTCTGGCAAAATTAGAGAAGTGTCAACAACAGGAGTGTATTCAGGAAGCTTCACTTCTGGTGCTGGAGAGGACAAATGTCTGTCTTGTAGGAAAATAAGTGTGCTGCTATGTCTGCACCCTTTTGACTCCAGCTCTTCCCTTTGTCTGCTATCCACTGTAGTTTAACTTCCTTCTGCATCCAGTAGCAGGGATACATTTCTATTTCTGTCTCTGTATTGCAGCTTCCTGTACTATTCCTTGTAAATCAGGTTTTAGGCTCTAACTTCAAAGTTACAGGCCTGCTTTGAGGGGGGTATGGACTCGATAGCCCCTAGTAGTCCCTTGCAACATAAATTATTCCCAGGTGTATGATTCTGGCTTCACTTTTACATGTTTTAATGTCAGGCCACTTTCAGGGATCTGTGCCAGACCATGAGGTTGTCTCATCACACATTTGTTTGGAGGATTGAACAGCTGTTTGAAAGGAAAGGTAAGCTACAAAATTTGTGCTGTAAAAAGAGGTGTCAGACATGAATATCTGTTCACCTGCATGTTAGAACTGCAATATGGTCGCTGAAATTGGATGTGGACAACAGATTTGTAAATTTTATTTAAAATGTGTATTCCGAAAAAGAATAACATCATTAAATACCTCTCCCATGTTAAAGAGAAGCAGATTTCAAGATGAAATCTTGAAGATATACATGCTCTCAACTAAAAGTCGCAGGCACAAGGTCTGCAGGTTTTTCAGCCGGAAAGAAAAAGACTCCCAGGGCAAAGGAGGTAGAGGAGGAATCTAACCTCCCAGGGAATGAGCTCAACAGACACTTTTCTCTTTTCTTTGTTAATGTTTTTATGTGTTCTATAAACAGAAGAACTATCATGGAAGAATTCGTTTTGTCAAGGAGTTGAGCATCTGGCTCTCTAAGACTGTTTACAGTGCAGATGTGCCGAGCCTGGGTCCCATCATGATGACAAATAATTCTCACTGCTCTCTTTGACTGTCCATTTCTATCTGTAGCCATTGTGTGTCTCGTCATCTACTTAGATTAATTCAGATTACAAGTACTTTGTGGCAGACAGGTGCTGTCTTGTTCCGTGTTTATGAGATACGTAGTATGATTAGGTGAACATTTGTTGGATCACTGCTTTTTAACCTGCACTTGTGCCATGGACATATGCATATGGGAATTGTAGCCCTTCTGAAACTTGTCTTCATCCAGCTAGGGAGCAGCTGTGCTACTTTAAGTGACAGAGGAGGAAGCACGAGAGCATTTTGAATTTTAGGAAACAGAAACCTCTGTGGTCAGTGGAAAAAGACTCATCTTCTGTGTCTCTCTTGGTGAAAATACAGTGACTGTGACTGCTTTTGTAATGTTAACATATCATGAGCATGAGCTGTTCTTGTGGCATTTTTGGCTTGGCTGTCTCATAGGAAAAACAAGGGATGAGAGGGAAGAAAAGGAAATATCAAAAAGACTCTGAGTATCTGGTCGTGTGTGTGTGTGCATGCATGAGGTGGGAAGAGGGACAGAAATAGTAAGGGAGCAAAAATAAAAAGGGTATGAAAAGTGGGAGGGAAATGAGCAGAGGAAAGCAAACCTAAAAGGAAGCAGATTTCACCACTGTAAGAGACATAAACAATGAACCTGCCAGGGAAGGATGCATAAGGGAAAAAATCCCCAAACCACCACAATGGAAAAGTAAAAAAGAAAATTAGGCATTCTTGGATTACTTCCATCAGTTTTGTCATATATCCAATTAAGCTGTTTACCAGCCATTTCTGTTGTCATCTGATTTTAGTGGTAAACATATTACTGAACTACCAAAACGAGTCCTTCTGGTTAAGTGTCTCTGTGAAGTCCTCAGGAGTTAAGACTGAGAGAGAAACATGAATTTTGTTTTTCTGCTTATATAGTTATCTAAGGGGTTTGATTATTTTTAGATTTTCATAAATAAAGCATCTATGATTTTATTTCTATCCTTTATTGTTATGACCAGCTATTGAGGATATCTGAGAGAGCAGGCAAGGAGAAACTGCATGAAATTTTTTTTGTCCTTGATACTCTGTCTCTTCCACTTTCTGTCCCATTTCACTAAAGAGAATGTTTTTATAACCATGGACCGACATCTCAAAAACCACCTTTAAATGATGGTGGCATTTCAGACAAACACGGTATTCAGCACTCATGTCAGAGTTGCTGGCACAGCACTGGGCAAGCTGTGGCTTTTTAGAGGCTTTGTGCCTGTGTGGAAAGAACAGCCTGCTGAGGGCTTGTATGAAGAGGAAATCCCTTGTAAATGCTGAGGAGACTGTGCTTGGGTATGCCCTAAAGGGTATCTCCTCACGTCTCCATGTGAGGTAATCCAGATGTGTCTCTGGCAGGAGCCCTTTGGAGGAGGCCCCTGCCCGTCTCTCCGTGGAGCCAGCCAGGGAGGAGCGTGCCGTACAGACACACTGCTCCTCCAAGGCCCTGCCATGCAAATGTAGAGTTCTCCTGGTCCCACCAAGGACATCTGCCCGGGGGCTGAAAGGCACGTGAGGGCAGCCAGCCCTCCCCTGGAGCAGACCTGAGTACTGCGGGGGGCTGTGCGGCTCAGGGCTGCACTGGGAGCTCCAGGAGGAGAAGCGCTGGGCGCTGCTTGTTCTGGTTATCAGCTGTACCTGCCACGACCTACTGGCAGGGTAGAGCTGATCAGCTGGTAGGTTACATCTGCTTCTAACCAGGGCAGCTGCACAGCAAGAACTCGAGCCACAGTCAAGAATATGTACCAGCAGAGAAACCATGACCTGAGACTGAAAATGGAGGATGTAGGGATTTCCAGCAATATTTAAGGAAGTCTTACCAACACTGTGGAGAGCTGAATATCCCTGAGACTCATTGGTATCCTTGGAGTTAATGGGATTATTGGTTTCACATGCAATTTTGTATTTGCTTTTTTATTATCCATTCTAATTTTAATACTTTGATTTTTCACTTTTTCATCTGTGTAATTTTAGTTAAATAATTTGGCTTTTAGTTTTGACTCAGTGCCTTGGGACCAATCTATTCTTTCTTGTTGTCATTTCTGTCCATGGCATAAGCTCTGGATGACATATGTAGTCTGTCTAAATATCAAAGGTTTTTTAAAAGGGGAGCAAACGAGGAAAATGTCAGGAAAAAAACATCACAGACTAGCTGTGATTTACATGGGAAAACATTTTTAAAATCAAAGCTGATTGCCAAGATAACTTCTAATGTTGAATTCCGACGGAAGTCCCCATTGCTGGTAAAAAGTGGACGCTGTTCTTTGAACAAAGCCACCCACACCTAAAAAGGTGATTTTATCCTGTGGGCAGATGACTGCAGTGCAGCTCTTAAAACCTGATTTTTTACCACAGTACTTCCACGGAACAGCAAGTTGACACATTTCCTGACTCCATGGCAGGGCACGTATTACAAAATCTAATGTGGCTAATACAAATCTAAGCCACATTTCATGTTGACCAAACAGATGTTATCTGCTTTTTTTGCCACTGTCTTCTTGCATCCTGCTTGTAAAATGGACATAAAGATACCAGTTCCTATGAGATAAGCTCTCATGTGAGAGCTAGAAGCTTTCCATCTCATTCAAGTTAACTCTGATTAAGCAGGTAGCTGCAAAGCTCAATCCAAAAGTCTTATAAGAGAATGTCAGTGAAAGTCAGCAAAGTTTCTAGCCCTTGAAATACTGTGGGGGTAAAAAAAGAAATCTATTTTCAATTAGATACAGTGAGAAATCACTTAGCATCAATGGTTAAGAATTAGTACTGTCAAGAGCAAGAAATTGTCCTTTTACTGTTAGTCACTGAAGATATAGGCAGGAAGAACACAGGAGCAGTTTTCAAAGAACTTGGGAACAGGAACACAACTTACAGAAGTCTCCAAGAAAACACACTGTTCTGTATTTAGCTGGAGTGCTCCCTGTGACTACTGAAAAGGGTTTTCTTATAGAAATAAGTAGGCCTGTTACTTTATAATCCTGCATGTGCTTTATGAGACATATGGTCAGGGGGCTAGTGAGACTCACAGCAAGGAATAAAATCTAATTAAGAAGCAAACAAAGCTGAGTAAGGCATGTGTGTGCCGGCCAGGCAGAAGAATCCAGTGGAGATGTGTGCAAGGATGCAAACAGCGTTTGACTTGAGAAATGCAACTACTAGGGATACACTATGCAACTGTGATGGTGCCAACAGGCAAACACAAGTTTCTTGTTCACAACAAAACATTTCTGGAAGTTGTAGCAGCTCTTCTATGCATAGCACATATTTTACTGCAAAGCAAAAATGAGAGGAAAGAGTAGAGTCAATTAAGGCCCTGATAGGAATTTTAATGGATTATAAAGATGTATTTCATGGTGCTGATGTGCAGACGATGATGGGGAAGTCATGAGACTATGGCAAGCCAGCAAAGAAAAGGACTTATGCACTGATGAGTAGACGAGCAGTCCTGTAAATGTCAAGAAAACTTTCAGAACAACCGAAGTTTTATATCAGAAGCTGATGTTTGCATAAAATCTCTGAACAGAATTCCCCCGTCAAAGACCAAATTTGAATTTAGTATATGTTGGAAAAAACCATACTACATGGTAATGCCACAGCAGGTCAGACTATAATACAGCAAAGCGAATGTTCAAGGGTGAATACTGGACTAAACATAGGCGTACTGAAGCTGAGGAAAACTCAGATCCTCTTAATTAGGAATCTGTTGGCTTCTGAAGAAATTTGGACAGTCCCAGGGAAACTAAAACTTCAAGGGAGTATCTAGATCAAAATAGATGAAAGACCCAGGGAAGTTGTGAGAGATCTGACAGATCTTAGGTTTTATTGGAATCTCTCAGATTCTGTTATGTTCTGCTCTTGAAATGTTACATGATGACAGCATTGAGACTCAGAAATGCCTTTTTCAATAATAAGCAAAACGGAATAACCTTCTTCACCAAGCTGTGAAGCAGCTGGAGCAAGAGAATAATGCATCTGAAAGAGACTTGACAAAACCAGCTTTGTCATGAAGGTCCTGAAAAAAGGAGAATAATAATTTTGGATTAAAAAAGAGGTACTTGTTGCTGGCTTTCCATTATGGAACAATTCTGTCTTTCAATCTTAGCTATTTCAAGGGTACAAACCCATCACAAATCACTGGAAAACATCACGTAAAGGCCATTGGCCAAATATTATCCAGGAAAGGTAGTCCCTATGACAGATAAACTGAAGAGGGTGTATTTTCCTGGGGCATCTTGAGTGGTTGGGGAAATATAATAACATCATACTCGAATTTTTCCCTCTTATGACGAGAGGCTCTAGGTTGAGGACCATCACCTTTAGCAAGTGCTAGGAAAAGAAAACTGTTTATGCCCACAAACTGTCCAGTCCATAAGGAGACAATGTCATAGGGACACGATTCTGTTACTGGTTGGAAGGTAAGGAATGATGAGGCAGTAAATACAGATAATTCATACCTAGGATATTAAAAAGCCTTTGGTGAATTAGGAAGTAAACATACTGCTGAGGAATGAACATCCAGTGAATCTTATGAAATGTGTTGAGACTACAGTAATCAAGAAGAACGAAGAGTATTTTTGGAACTCTCAGCCCACCTCTCAGAAAGATCAGATTATTTTATTTTTACAAGAGAAAAGTGTGGCCAAAAATTATTTCTCCATTCTCTGGAACATGAGCTATCCTAGAGAAACTGAAGCCAGGAAACAGAAGGCATATGGAAACTGAAAAGCTCAGAAGGATGTGTAGTATTTTCACAGTGCTCCAATATGCTTTAGCTGAATTCAAAAAAGGACCTTTGCTCTGTTGTTGTCAATGTCCAGAAATGTTGAAGAATAAAAGTATTATTTTTCTTAAGAACTAAAAATGAAGTAGGTGTTTACTTGGAATCCAGAAGAATAGCTTCCCACACCTGTGAAATGAAAGTTCTTTCACACAGAAATAATTGAGCCCATCTTTTTGCATAAAACTTAATAATACATCAAATGAAAATCATGACCCTAATCATACACTTCCTTGGAGTCTGAAATAAGGAAACCAGCAAAGACCATTACATTTAAATTACTACCATTGTTCTTCTCAAAACATTATTTCTTCCCATGAAAAGCCATATAAAAGGAGTAAAAAATAAAGAGCCACCAAGGAGCAGGGGTTATGCACAGCACTGCTGCTCTGCAGAGAACAGAGATAGCAGAAGTGGGTCAGAATATCAAGCCTCTCCTTCCCAGACTCTGTTTCAGCAAATAATTGGTGTGTACAAACAGCTCAGACAACACTTAGTGAGCAGAAGCCCAGCTGCAATAAACCAGACGAGACAGAGAGACTGCTGGGCACCATGTTACTCGTCCAAAGTCCATATAAAATAATGGCAAAGAAGGGACCTGGTATTGAGGTCAGACTAGTAGGTTATAAACTCAAGACAGCAGTGAAGCTGTAAACAAAGATAATTTCAAAGTTGGGGCAGACTATAAAAAAATTAAAACCTCTTTTTTTTTTTTTTTTAAATTAAAGAAGTCTACTGAAATTGGGGAAAAAAGCAGCAAGCTCCTTTTCCCTTCCAACAGCTAGAGGGGAGTGGAGTTTCAATTTTATATATTGCTACCTAATCTGGAGCTAATATAAACTACTAATCTCTTACTTATGCCCCAGGTCTAACATCTTTCTCAGTCCTGCATTTGAAAGTGTCATTCAAAATATTCAGGATATTGAAGTTTCAGCTTTCCTGGGGAAATGAAGAAATAACTGTGGTTTCTGAGGAATATTTCAAGATTATTTTCTACTTAAAGAGCTGTTGCCACAGCTAAATTAAAGAAAAAAAACAACAACTAGAAAAGGATTTCCAAAGAGAGTCAAGATGTCCAAAATAACACATGATAATTGACTGTCTGGTACATCATCAGTGTTGCAGTTATCCCAAATAATGGAGACTCTTCACATGCATATAATTAGGCCACTGAAACAATCTTGGCTCTGCCCCACAGTCCCATGGTGCAATAGCCATATGATTATGATTATGATTATGGTTAAAGATTCTCAGTCTAAAATCCCAGGGCAGTATAAATTACTTTTTCATTTCGTGATGTTTTATTTTCAATGCTCTTATGCTAACCTCTCTTACCTTTGCTGCAACGAGTAGAATTTTGAAAAGGTTTGAGATTACATGGCATTTGCTGCCAAGATTAGCACAGCTGAAAATTCATCTGCGTGTAACTATTCCCATCAGCGAAGCTATTAAAAACCTCTTTTCAAACAGGTTTTCAATATCCTATTGCTCTAAATGGCACTGAGGGCAAATGTCCCCTCTTGTGCTGTGATGGTCAGCACCTTGCTCTGTTTCCAACAACATGATGCTGACAGCGAGTTCAACCCCAGCTAAGACACCCCATAGGGGCACCTAACTGGCAGGATGAATTTACTCATGCTCCTCTGCTACCAGCTAATCTAAATCTCCACTTTCTGATAGTGCATTGCTGCTGTTTACTAGCTGAATTTTGTCTACACTCTCAGAAACCTGAAGTCCTTGGTAGGAAAAGGCAGGTCCTGTTCTATGAGGAACGTAAATGCGTATTTTCTTCTAACTCAGGTAGTGGGCCTCCTGTTTTTGTAACAGAATTATTTGAGTTTGATTTTCCTTTTGAAGGTCCAAGTATAATGGCAAGTTTGTCCACACATTTGTTACATCTGCTTTGGTTCATAAAAACTCAATGCACATCCTTACTGATAGCTACGTAAAGTAGTAAAGCTCTTTGCTGTTTTTGTGCAGCACAAGTTTTAGCTGGCTCCCTTCTCCAGGTTTCTAAACTATTCATTCTTGCTCCTTCCCACCCTCCATTTCTGAGACTTGTTAGGTTATGAATTTTCTTTCTCTTTGTCTGCCTTTCCTGGTGACTGTTCTCATTGCAGCTAAGTCCTTCCTTTCTGTTGCCATGCACAATTTTTTTCCATTAGGTTGCTAGGTATTATTAGGTTTCTTCTTATTTTACTACTCATGTGACTTCTGCTCACCATCTCCTCCCAACATTACCCCACACCTTTTATTCATTACCACCTCTGCTCCCACATACAGAGCTGAATAAAGTTTTAAAAATGAACACTGTAAGAGGCTTAAATGAAGATTTTTTGCTATAGCTAGTCTTAAAAAGCAAAAAAAAAATATAGCAAAATTAAAACTTTAGGGAATAGGATTTCATATTTCCCCTGAAGAATGCCTTTTAATAAACCCCAAATTTAATGTAAGCAATTCTAGTGAAATGAGGAAGTTCTTGGCTGCAATTATCTAATCTATTGTCATGCTCAATAAACATAGCATAAATGATCACTGAGGTTAAGCTATACTTCACTATGTTCGTTTAAAAAGACATCATAGACTCTCTCTGGGATCTAATTTATTAAACCCACTTCAGCAAACAGTGGCATGAAGAAATCAATTAATTTTCCTCCATCAGAAAGAGGAGCAACACAACTGGTGTTCTATACCAGGTAATTCAAGTAATACACTGTAGACGTTCTGTCCCAGATGACAGTATGGAAATTACCTTCCTAAAAGCCGTGAAATACGTAGGGTTTTTTTTTGTCTTCAAAATTTCCTACAACTTTTTCTTCCACTGATGGTGCAGCAATGATTATAGAGCTCCCCCACTGAAATTGCTTCTGTCATACAATTTAGGCATTGGCCTGAGTTCAAAATGACACAGCATGGAACGTATGGGTCGTTGTCAGAGCTGATAATTTCAAGATAAGAGGTTCACCACAGCCTCTTCTGCACCTGGCTTAATCTTCCTTTATGGAAAGTTGCTCAAGTTGCCCTTCTAGAGTCCACTTATTTCTCTTTCCTATCCAAAGCTCCTATTCTGCAAGTTTCTTTCTGAATTCTCTTCTGCAACTAGAGCCCAAAGACCCATGCTTGCTTGCCAGACTTTGATTTTTCTCCATTCGTGACAAAGATCCAGGTTAAAAGAAGCTCTGATGGTAGGGTGTGTCCATTCCTCCTCTCTACCCCACCCTCCATGTAGAGCAGGCCTTGCTCTTCACTGTCTCTATAGACAGAAAGTGCATCCCTTAGCCACAGCTGGCCTTTATGATTGCTCCCGTCATCTGTGGGAAAATCTAAGAGGATAAATGTTAGAGTAAAATAATAAACAGCGGTGATATAATAATGTTAAATGTTAAAAAAAACCCCATAGTAATCTAATAATCTATCTGGTTCAGCCTTACGTGCTGGGTGCCAAGACATCTTTTACCACTCCTCTAAAATGTTGTGCCACAGCGTGGCCTTTGCTGGGGTTCCATTCAAACCTGAATGCAGGGTTGTATCTACATTTCTTTTATGGAGGTTTTACTTTGTTACTTGCAATAGAATCACTGTCAATATATGTTGGTGTAAGAGGAAAATAAAGCTGGTCTTTGTTGAATGGAGACTTCTTTCCACCTCTTTTCACTTCTTTTCACCTGCCGGAAAGTTTCAGTTCCTCTCACGTATCAGGTCTATCGAAAGAAAAAAAAGTGTTTCTAGATATTCCTTGAACAGGTTTACATTAAAACACCAGTGTAAATTCTCAATCAATAAAGATCAAAGTAGGCCCTCTGACAGCAGAGCAGATTTATGGCAGATGAAATGTATGAAAACCTTAAAAACCCAAATTGAATTCTTTTGTACCACTAATTCCCATCTCTAGCAACTGCAGTCTATTTTGCCAAATAAGCCATTTCATAAACCAATTACACTCTTTGGTTTTGATATGTGAATATTGCTTGCTTTGTAATAATAGAGCAAGTATTTTCTTTTTTTTTTTTTTGGGGGGAGGGTGATGGGGGATTGCAGAGAGGGTAGAAGCAGAATGTATCTAAAAGAAAGACATTATTGTGCTGAATATAGAAGAAATATTTCATTGCCAAAGCAGAAGGAATGGAGAATGGAGTAGATAATTTCTAAATGATCTAAGGTCTCTTTTCTGAATCTTGTTTCAGTTGGAGATGGCTGCCAATAAGGTAAACTTAAAACTGAGATACAAGGACACGTCATGCTACAATGTTTTCTGTATCCTGCATGCTGAGCAATTAATGTGGCCCCAGTGCCTGACGCTGCCTGAACTCTCTCTTCCTAGAGCACATACAAGACCTCCACATGCTTCTGAGTCCTTTCACTTACATCAACTCCCATACAAACTTGGTTTAGTAATCTCCATATCAGTAAATGCTACCAAGTTCCTTCTTCAAGTCTTGTAAAATACGTGTTCTCAGGCAGGCCATTCAAGGACCAAAGCACAGTAGTGTCTTATAAAATTAAAACCTAATAGTGACAAAAGCCAACAATGTTACGCAAGAGTAATGAAGAAAGAGAGTGAAAAAGCAATATCACTGTTTCACTGTGAAGCCTTCTGCACCAATAAATGTTGACTTTCAGCTGCCTCCCAGTCGGGAACAGGGCAAACCAAGCAGTATCTGCAGACTCCACACTGGTGAGCTTACAGCATCCTCAGAACCCAGCTCTGTCCTGATGGTCTGGATGGGAAGGGAGAATACGCCCTGCCTCCGCAAGTTCTTCCCCACTGTAGCAGTAATACGACCCATCTTCCTTCGGAAAATTCAACTGGGCCCATTATGAGCTTGCCTACTTTTTGAAATTTATCGGTGTTGCAGCAAAAGCCACTTGCAAGAGAAGTTATTTGAAAGAAACTGTCCTCAGGAAGTTTTAGGAAATTTTGAATTAGCTTTACACTCTGCACCACTAAGCCATTCTCTTATCAAAATAACAGCTTCCTGTTAATCTCTGTTGGTAAAATGCCTCCATTTCAAATCCTGATGTATTAGAAGCCAGATCCCCTGGAGCTTTCTTTACAAGGCCAGGTCTCGATGTGTATGGCTGTGAGATCAGATTGGGGTCTGAAGGATGATGGCGGCTGAATAAACACCTGCTGAGTTGCAGGGCAGGGGACTCAGAAGGGAACAGCACTGTCCCAGTAGATCTAAAGTGGCATGGCACAATCCAGACCTTAATTTAAAATATGGGACACTCACTTAAGCCAAAGGCTTTAAAGATAATGTAGAAACTGGAGGGAGGTCTGTTTTGTACTGAAATATGCCTTTCTAGTTAAACTGGCTATTATCTGAAAATAGAAAGCTGTTTGTGGGACTTGGTGTCTTTGGCTCCTGTTCACCTGAGTCCCATATTTTTGGAAAAGGGTTTCAAAGAAGTGAAACTCACCATACAATCTTGTGATAGTGTAGAAATTTATAACTATTACAATGGTTTTTGTTATTTCACTTGGAAGGCAGGAACAGTTTACATGTGGTCCCAAGCATGGGCATATGTAAAAAAAGGGCTTTTTCTAAGGTTATATCCCTGTACATGTTTGGACATTAAGAACTCCAAGAAGAGTTGGAAATAATATTTGCTTTCCAAAATGGAGTCTTAGATTATCTACGTTTGGTTGGTAGCACTGCCTAGATGCGGAGTGAAGCAAAACATGGAAGAAATGGAGGGCTTGAAAAACAAAGGAATTAACTGAATTTGAAAGGAATTTAAGATGTGACCGAGCAGAGAATTTTGTCTGCCATGCTCTCTGACAGTGATTATCTTGGCCACAGGTAGAATGAGGAAAATGGAAAGCAGCAGCTTCATTCATTCATTGTTGTTCCTTTAGCTGCTGTTGCATCAGGCATATTTATGTCTGCTGGACCAAAATGATTACAGGAACAGTAGTCTTTTTCAACAAGTGTTTCAAATGCATCTTGACAACAAATACCTACTCAAAACCAGCTATCATATCTTCCCTCAAACCTTTTTTAAAACCTAAAAACTTGATGACACAATCAAATAATTTATTTACAGTGCTGGTGAACGTAGGTTCAGAAGCATTTCCTTGCTGTCCTGAGCCATCCCCAACACATTCCTATCCAGTCAAATGGTATTTGTGAGCCAGTGGGAAAATTTCAAGTAATCAGGCTGCACTGCATTAAGTCATCATTCACCAAGAGCTTTGTTAAAAACAACTTTTGCTAAAAGAGCTGGTGAAGTATGTGCATCTTTGTACAAGATGCCCTCCTGCTGAGCAGGAGAAGACTTCGAAACCCCTTCCAAGTGAGAAGGCTGTAAGCCAGAGCACCTGAAATGTAGGTTTATACAGTGTATTTCTAGAGACTGAAACAGAAGGTAATTGCCTTCTGGAAGAGTAATACCATGCTGGTACTCTTCCTCCAATGAAGGTGTTAGTACATTTCATAAAAAAGTAGCAAAAGTTCTGGTCCTAGCATTTGATGACATCTGGGATAAAGCTATTGCACTTATATTAAATATGGGATGAGTTGCACAATGCGTTGAGCCAGCTTCACTCACTAAAGATTTACAGCTCTCATAAGGAACTACAGCTCAGCTGGGCTTAACAGTCTCCCATGCTTTTACATCAGCAGTTAAACTCAGCCAATGTTTCCCTGAGATATTTTTGTACTCTGTTCCCAAGCGCTTATTTGGCTTCCTGGGCCAATGTCATTCTCCTACATAAACAAAGTGACACCAAGTTAGCCATTTAGATAATTTTTGTTCAAAGGAAAATTCAAATTTCAAATGATTTTTCATTAAAAACCTTTTTTCAGTGGAAAAATCTGTGAGGTTGGACTTTCATTCCTTTCAGTGGGAATAAACTGCATCTGAATACAGAGGAAATAATGCATGTGAGACAATGGTTCTCACTTACATTATGAATGTAAGGTCACACCCTCAACACTCTAAGGACATGAGGGCAATACAGCTCTGTAGATGAGCTCTCAGAGTTTTGTGCTGAGGAACCCAGATTAGTTTTGCTGTGTTGGCTAACATGCCATGCAAAAGCTGGGACGTCAGTCTTCATGTAATCACTCAGGGTTTCTGGCAGTCCGTGATGATGCTTAAAAATGTATGGCAATGCAGTGAAAGGGTACAGCTGGTGTGAGTCTGTTTCTGTGCTGCCATCAGACTTCCTCCTGCAGGGGCATAACCTAATTCTGGCTGCAGACTCACGCAGCTCTGGCCAGCAGTGTTTATAAATAGGAGTGCGATCTACTAAAAAGTTTCTAATTCAATTATTGCTTTTTATTTCCTGTGCCATTGCAACAATGATTATTTTATTTTGGTTTTGCATGTTATCATTCAACACCTGAACTTTCTTTGTACAGGTTTTCTTCAAGGTCCTTTTTCCCTTCTTTTCCCTCCTACCCTCACATTTTGTGTTTCTATTCTGCATTTCTAAATTCATTTTCAATTGGTAACTTAAAACAGAGCATCTTCTCTTTCACCAGGTCTAATATTGAAACTAAATCAGGAAGAAGGAAGGATGAGCTGATCTTGTGAGAAAAGGGAAGGATACATTCCTGCTGTGCAGAAGAAGTGATGTCTGCCAACAGTAGTACTAAGTAGCCACAGAAAGGGCAAACACCTCACAAGTTAGTCTTCTGTTTGTGCTTGTAACATCTCACTGTTTTCCTTAGCTTTCACGTTGCTGTCTCCCAGCTGAGGGCTGAGAACCCCGTTCTCTCCTCCAGTACCCATGATTTGCAGTCTCCCAGGGTAGTGCCAAGAGGCTGAATATGGGTTACGGTGTAGGTATATGGGTGTGTGCCTGCACGTGTTTGTGTGGCCAACCCACTCCAAAGCCCAGCTGGAAGCAGTTCTTAACAGCAGCCTCAACATACAAATGTCAGCTATAGTGTCTCCACAACCTCAGGAGTTGGAGATACCAGCTCCAGTTGCATGCCACTGCCTCCAGGATGCTGATGTGGGCCCTGTGTCACTTTCACCCTATGGACACATTAGGCAGAAGCTCTGAGAGCTGGGACAGATAGTGATGAGAGGACTTAGCAGGGCCAAAGTGACAGTCCTCCCGCAGGAGCCATCCCCATCCCAGTGGCCTCTGCTGACCTGCTGCTGGAGCTTGGGTGGCTGGTCTTGCTGCGCGTCATGGAGGAAAGCACAGAACAATTGACAGGCATTAATTTTCCCTGTAGGACTGGCAGAATGAGCAAAAATTTTTCCTCATTGCTCTGTTTGCATAATGTGTCCACTGAGCAAGCACCCTCCCAGGAATCCTGCAGGTGGAAATTGATCCCTCCTGCAGCATCCTACACCTAACCTACACGGCTGACAAAAGTCATGGCACAACTTATGCTGGGGCTGAGAGTCCACATGCAGAAAGAACCTGTAAATGCTGCCACTTTGATACACAGAATTTACAACTCACCACAGAACTATATGAGAACATTAAAACTTCTTCCATCCGCAGTTTTGAAATTCACATTGAAAAATTTTCTATATTAGTGTTCTCATTTCACAAACTTTCTGAGAAATGGTGCTCATTTAATCCAAATATGCAATGTGGATGCATTTATACTAACACAGAGCTGTTTATTCAAACCAACTTCATTTTGCACAGCTTGCCACAATTGATTTTCTGTGATTTACTGTTGCCCCAAACTCAAAATCAATGGTGCCAGTGTGAAAAATCTACAGATAGCCTGAAACTATTTGCCTAGCCCTAGCAATTTAACTTTCATCATCACCAGCTATTCCACTGCAGAGCATTTTGATGGAAGTGTTCACTTGCTCCCACTGTTTTAAGCCTTGCTGGCATTTCACATAGTGTAAATATTTTCTGGAGGGCCAGGTGGTGAGAGGTTTATATATGTGCTTCTGGAGTGATAAAATGAGAGTCCATCTCCTCCACACCTATTCCCAATTGCTGGTAACATGGTGTGGTATTAAGAAAGGGAAATGAGGGCACACTTGGCACCATTTTGCTGACTGTTCCGTAAAGTGAAGCCTGAAGAAAATTGACTCTGTACTGCCTATAGAAAAGAATTAATTCATTGATGAGCAATGTGTATGCATTTATACTGGTTCCAACTCTAACACATATTTTTCCCCAGTTCTTGGTATTGTAGCTAAAAGACTTGTTTACTTGATGAATCTCCCATGCACCTTAGGAATAGGGCGATGGGAAGAAAAGAGCAGCACGGAGTCAGTTAATGATGGGGTAACAGAAAGGATGTGTGCAGTGGTAGCTGGCCATCAGTGGTCCTGTGTGGGCAAGCAAAGCCCAAAGGAAAAAATGCTGGTCAAAGTTTCCAAGTTAATTTCCAAGTTCATATTTTGCTTTTTTTGCCTGAGAGACACTATGGGAACTTTGACTTTTTAGCTCAGTCATGACATACAAAGCTCAGTCTTCAGTCTTTTTTGGAGCAGGTTCAGATGTTTGGTGCATCGCTGAGATGCTCCTACTATCACCATAGGCAATCAGGTGCTGGTGCTCATGCTGAATGCAGGTGTCCCGCAACTCTTGGGACAATACAATCCCATTTTGCTAGTAGAAAGTGTTTCTGTCCTCAGGCAGTGTGAGACAAAACAAAAAACTATGATTTAAAGGCTGTGATTCAATTAATTTCCTTCACACACCTGCTTCCTACAGATTACACCCAAATAATGGACTAAACAAGACAACAGTCTGGTATTAAAAGGAAGCCCTGCTGCATGTTATCAACACAGGACCCCAGGAAGGTGCTCTGATCAACACACCTACACAGATCACTTGTAACTTTGGGGTCAAATTTAGCAGCAGAAATGAGAAACAAAGCTATCACATAAAGGGGAAGATAAAGTAAGATGCAAACAGTTTGTGCACTCTAACCCTGTGTTCATGAGAGTCATATAGTTTGTTTTGTTAAACTGACCCAATCAGTAATTTGCAGCCTAAAAAATACTTTATATGTATATGGAGTCTAATTATAGTATTACAGCCTTCATTCCTTTGCACTCTTAAACTCATCTGAGATACTAGAAGAGATTTTAAATGGAGGCTTTTACTTTTCTGTAGGCAGTTATGAACTCAGACCAACTCAATATTTGCTCCACCTGTACATCCTCACTCTCCTGGGGTTTTGTCTTCAGTCTTCTTATGGAAAATTAATTATAGTTACCTACAGTCTATGCCTGTTTATGCACTGGTTCCTGAGGTTTGCTGAAATGAGTTACACTGCGGATTTGTAAAAGGCAGTATAAACTAGCAAATAAATTCCTGGAGTCAATCAAGGAGTCTAAGACCTCGAATTGGATTTTTCCTTCTAGATGCCGACATCTCATGTCACGCATGGCGGCTGACTTACTGCCAGCTCCTGCCTTCCAGGAGTAATCACTTATCTCAGTGCCCTGAGATGGGCACTATGTAAACCCCTATATTTGGGATTTTTATGTGATTACAGAGTAGGCTGTCTGCATCACAGTGCACTTAATAACAGTTCCCTTTGAAAGACTAAGCCACTGAGGAATGGTTTTTGTCTCTACATGATTCTCTGTTTTTAAGGATAAAAATGTAATGAGCTTTAAGCCTCTGCAAGAATCAAATACATCGACAACAAAAAACTGTTAATGAGGGGATGATCTGGATGGCCTACCAGGACAAAGAAACCAGTAAAAAGCAAAAGCATCATAGGTAATTTTGAATAGCTCCAATCTCACTAATTAAAAGCTCAAACCCTTCACAAACGCCATGACATTACATATTGACATATATTTCTATTCTTTCTATTCCTTTATTGTGGATTGTTTTCCAAATGACACATCCTTGTCGTCATAGCTCACTCTGAGGATGATGTTGGTAATGTAATAGACATCCTAGAGCTATTCTCTGCATACTTCTGCTTATAATTCTTTACAGAGAAAAAGCTATCATTTACTGATCACCAACTAACTGGTGTTTGAAGACTTGCCAGAAAAAAAAAAATGCACAAATAATTGCAGGTATTGTCACACAGAACGAAAACTGACCCCAGCATGCATGGCAGGTTAGCAGGTCCCAAATTATTTATACATTTTAACAACCGTACGTGCCAGAAATCTAATAAACTGGCACTTGCTGGAAAATTGCATCTTAGAAATTGAATACAGAAAAGATGTTTGCAGATAGTAGAAAGGAAAAGAGCAGTCCTAGACTATAATAAATCCTGGGAAATAACTAAGTTTAATACTATTCCTCATGGCTATGTGCTCCCCAGGCCTTCCTGGTCTTGTGTCAGGATCCATCTCTCTTTTCCAAAGGACTGCAGTCTCTAAGTGATCAGTTTGATGGATCCTGCCTACTGCTGTTATCTGTCTTCCCTTCCCAACCTTTCCAGCCCTCCACAGAGAAGTTCTACCCTTGAATGCTGTCTGATATGGTTAATACCTTCCCTCTCAACCCACTTCCATGACATGCCTGTAATATTCCTGGTATTTCACATATTCCATGATGTGCTTATCCTTAATCACATTTCCTGATTCGCTTTGTCCAACTGATTTAATTTCTTGCTATGGGGGTTGTCACTAGAAAAGTTTTTTGATAAGGGGAGAAAAAACCCCTAAACACTCTAGTGCCTTTGAATCCAGTTCTCTGGATTTCACAAAACCAGCCCACCTGTGGATTTTAGTCTCTTTTATAAAATTGCTTTCATGTGAAATACTTTTACCTTCTTTAAGAAAGGATCTCACCCTGGGATTGTATTGTATCAGCATCCACAATTTCACACTTCGCTCCTGTGAACAGCAATGGTTTTATCTTTTTCTCTGTCCATATACCCATTCAGAGAGATGTATTTTATAAACAGCGAGTACTTTGGCATATTTAAATAAGCTTTTGGGAGTACTTAGAAAGAAATAAGCTGATTTATGTGGAAAAGAAAAAGATGAGGCCAGTGGTGCAGGCTGAATCCTTAAGCTTTGTAGGTTTATTTTATTTAGCTAAACCACAATATGTCTAGAATATTTAAGTACCTTTTGTGAAGAAATGAGTGTAACATAACTTTAGCTAAGAAGTCAGGAGGAATAAAACCTGCTATCAGTAGAAAGGATGGTGTTAAAGACAAATTTTCAAGCAGCAGGGCAGATGGACAAATGTATAAGTGCCCAATTCTGTCAAGTTACTTGAACCGAGGAGAACTAATCCTGAAATAATTACACAAGATTTACGTACAGAGAAACCAGAAAAGGGAAGTTAAAAGGAGAAGGCTAGAACTGAAGCAAAAAATGGCTTTACAGTCCACACAGATTGTGTGTTTTACCGCCAGGTTCAGACAGAGCCGAAAATATCAAGTCAACCTGAGGACACCCAGATTATCCTGACAGAGCTAAACTGCGTGCCTGGCCAGGAGGTGATAGAGGAATAACAGCCAGTGGGCAGCTGCTGATTTAAAGAAAAGCAGTAATAGTTTGTTCAGAGAGAAGATGAGGTGCGGAAATGATATTTGACATCGGTTCAGTGTTTTGACCGTGCTTGTCTTTGCTTTTTTTAGCATCTCCTGTGCTGGCTGTATCATGTCATACTTGCAGAAGGAAATTCAATAAGCACTACCGGTATTAGTGGATATTTGTCCCTCCCTTATGAGAAAACAGACTCTAGTTTAACGGCTGCCCATGCTTTATTATCAAAGTCTGAAAAGGGCATTAGCCATTTTGAGTTACTTACTAATATGACTAACACTATGCAGACTTTTCTGTGTTTTGCCAAATTTTTTTCAAATGCCTCTTTGAGCATTTAAATGAGCTTCCAGTATTTCTACAGAAATTTCTACTTCCACAGGCTACTTACATGACAAACTTTATTAATAACTTGTGTTTTCAGTTCCTTTCTTAGGAATATCTAAAAAACCACAAGCAAACAAGGATGACTTCATTATAAACAAGATTCACTTCAAATACAACTCACATAAGTCTGTACAATTTTCTTGTTTTTTCAGCCAGACTGATCTTTCACATATATATTGGCATTAAATTTGATTTACCATGTTTGAAAGTAATTGAGTAGTGGATTTACAGGAGTTGGTATTGGGATGTATCTTTTTTTTGTTGCTCCACTCTGACACGAATGGGATTTGCAGGCATGTTTAACAAGATTAAGTGATCTTTGTTCAGTTTCTCTCCTTCCATTCTTTCTGTGAAATTTGGAAGTTAGAATTTTAAAGAAAAACAGGTGACAACAGTAGTGTATTCATGCCTATTTTCCAGCAGCAGTAAGACGGAGAAGACAAACACAGTGATAATAAGCTCATAAGGGTGGTATCACCATGGTAAATTGTCAGAGTAACTCCTCAATAGGGCACAGAACTAAATTTAGAAGACTACACTGCTGGTGAGTCATTTATCACTGCACAAGTAGCATGGTCTTCTGTTGTGAATACATCTACTGCGTTTTGCATGCACGAGGATGCAGGTTGGTGGCAATCGAATTACATGGTTGTATAAGTTATGTCTTGAATTGTCACAGGTGAGGTGGAGTAAACAACAATGCATGGTGGATCTGGATATTGGGGTTTGTTTAAGAACCCCCGAGTTTAAAGCTTTTACTCTGCTGGATTTCCTCACACGCTCATCCTCTCCCTTTGCACCAGCGCTGTGTTCCCCGGTCTCAGTGTCCCTCCGCACAGGGAGGTGGCTGCTGGCGGGGAAGGACAAGCAGAAAGCCCAGTCAGGTGATGCTGTGCCACTGCCCACATGTACCAGTCTCAGATGTGAGAGGACTCTGGTCTAGCAGCCAGGGTGCCTGCTCATGCCCAAGCACTTGTTACCAGGCAGTGATCTGATCTCCAGGGTCTTCTGCAACTTCCAGGATCTTTTCTCCAGTCGTGATCTTCACCGCCTTCTTTTGCAGCCCCCAGATCGCCTCATCTAAATAGTCAATGTGCAGAAGGAAACACACAATCAGCTCCTAATTGGTGCTTCTGTCTTACATCTTGTTATTAATTGGAGGAATCAGGACATGCCACAGTCATTTAGTCCCAGTGTCATCAAAATTTGCAGTCAGCCCATACCATTTGCAGCTAGCAGGCTGCATACTCATAGCTCCTGTTTGCTTATGAGTTCAAAAGTTCACTTTTGGATAGTCACCCACTCACCCACAGACATGCAATTATCTCTCGCCTGTCAGTGTTCACAGTCTAAATTATCTTCACCTACAATAGTTATTAAAAAAGAAAAGAAGCAGCAGCTAAATCTTGATGGAAAAATAATTAGGTTTTTTCTCAAACTAAAACATCTCAGTGACTCTGGTGCATCTCTGGCAGTGATAGGACACTAGGGCTGCTGCCTTAGTGGGATACCAGGTGCAAAGGCATGCACCAAAGTTAGCTTGTTATGGTTGCAGTCCAATGACTCTGAAATAGAAAACAGGCTTTTTTTTTTTTTTTTCCCTCCTACCACACTGCACACTAGCCTGAAACAAATTTCAAATTTTTGTGTTTAGGTTTAGATAAAATCAATACTAATTTCAGGTAACATTTAGAAGCTGTTATTTCTTCTGAAATTTGTCATATTAGGGCACAGGTTAGACTTTTCTAACAGACTTCCAGGGACCATGGGTATCTTGTACAACCTTTGGAAGAGCACCTCTGTAGTGCATTGGCTCTCTGGAAAGGCTGGAAGGACTGAGCTCATGCCCAAGTGGGGAAGAACCAGAAAGGGCTGTGTCCTTTATATTAAACTTTTTTTAAATACCCTTCCTGTCAGAGATCCAGAGGAAAAAGAAAGAAAGGGGTGATGCTCCTTCCTGAAAATGCACAGGGTGTGCACAGTGGCAGGGTAAATATCAGCAGGGAGACCACTGCCTAAGGTGCACATTAAATGCACGAAGAAAATTCACATTTATCTCATACACAGTCAGCAAAGAGTTCAAAAGTGGCCAGTATATCTATTCCATTGTATTTTACCTTTGGGTGTTAAAAATATAGTGAAAATAGATGTGCTTTTACAACAGATTTTTTTTCAAAAACTCCTGCATATAGTCACTCTTTCAGTACTGGCTATATAAAATGATAAAATGAGATTAAAAGAGCTAGATTATGCTCTTAGATCTGCAAACATAAATCTGGAATAGCTCTACAGAGGTTTGTGGAATTATTTTTGATTTACTGTAGTATAGCTGTGAGACAAATTGGCCTAAGGAGTATAGCTGTCTAATATTTTCTTCTGTGTACTGCTTTATTACTTTTCACACAGAGAAGTAGATACGCTTCTGTTACAGGGTGATTCAGTAGTTCCCCAAGACACTGTCGTACCATTATAACCACACCACCAGCCAGATGCATCAAGCTGACAGCTAAAAAGACTCTTCTTTCAATTCCTTGGTGTCAGTTGCCACCCAGTGATTTACATCTGGAAATGTACATAAAGAAAATTGCTTTGTGACAGCTCAGCATTTGGATTATGTCTTCAATGATCTAAACCTACTATATTTTGAAGCAGAAATTTAAAATTTGTCAAGACAGTAGTCTCTGTGTCCAAAATGTCTGTTATGCCAACAGAAATTACTTTAATTTGTTATTACCTTGAAAAAGAAGGAAAATAAAAACAATTGGAAATTGCCAGACACATCACAGATGTCATGGAGCTGTGCACATAAACATTTCAAAAACAAAAGGTCCAGCCACAGTGGAGGTCTAGTAGAGTGTGTGTTTGCTGCAGAGTTTTGCAGCAAAGACCTCAAGAATTGAAACCATGATTCTGAGTGAAGGAGACAACATCTGTGCTTTTAGTACTGCTGTGATTCATGTTGTCTACAGACTGGCATGGGGAGAGGAAGGATCAGGAATGAAAACAAGGCCTTGAGGTTCCTTTGCCCTACTGCTGTGAAGATTTACAGGGCTCAAATCCTCTAAGAAAAGAATTTGGCTTAGAAAAGTTGGGTAATAGAGATTGTAGGGGTGAGAGTTTCAGCTTCTTCAGAAGGGATGAAAGTTGGACCAGGAAGCTGGGATAGGAGAGAATGGTGCAGTTGTTCAGGGAAGAGTACACATCAAACAAGGATTTGTGGAAGGGTAAGGAAAACAAAGCTGAGACACAAGCTGGAGAGATCTCACACAGACTACAATGATGAAAAGGCTCTTTTAGCAAAGAGTTTGTTTTCAAGTTCTGGCTTCTGCTTGTGTAACCTAAATTCAATTCCCCTCTGACTTCTTTTGAGATGTAACTGCAACTAAACTTGTTTCCATAGTGTTCTACATCCGTATGCTGTGTAGAGTTTATTACTGAGGTTTATAACATTTCATTTGTAAAATTACAGGTTGATTAGCACTGACATCAGCATTGCTAATGCAGTAGTGAAAATTAAAACAGCCTCACTGCTTTATGGGACTCGACTTGTTTGCCCTACTGGGTCTCACTTGGGCAAACTCACTGAAGCTAAAAAATTTTCTAATTAACGAGCAGGCACTCTGGACAAGATCTGTGCATCCTCTTTCACAATGTCTTTTTTTATGCGCTGAATTTACCAGCACTTCAGAACACATAGCTAGGAAATGCTGCTTGCTCTGTGCTCCCAAGAGCCTTATGTAAAAGTCTTCTCACTACAAACAATTCAGCATATATGGAAATTTTCACTAAAATGGAGTAAAAGGGTTGATCTGGGAAGGCATGCAGCCATGTACAGAAGCAGGTCAAATTGCAATACTGTCTATAAATCTTATATTTGAAAAAATGGAAGCACTCAAGCACGGTGAAGTTGTAAGTTCATGTGAAAAAAACAAAGACTCAAAGGAGAAGAAAGAGTTGCTTGCCCCAAAACCATGGAATATTGCTGCTTTGGCAACATCCCTGGATGAATGAGTCAAAGTTTGTAGGGAGAGAAAATGGTTTTAAAAGTGGAAAACCAGACAGGCTTTCAGACATGTAAGCCCTTATTTAAGTATGACATGGAAACAGAAAACTTTAGAGTTAAACACAAGCTGAGAACAAGTACTCTGAACAAAACGATAAACTTTTATAGAATGACGTGATAAAGTAGTTGTAGCCAATGTGAAGAAGAAAAAATGCTAATTTATTACTTGTCAAAAATGGTGGTGTGTGAGAAATGGAATGTGAGAAAAATAGATTGAGTTTCTACAGAAGCTATGATTTCTAATATTTAGTAGTTTTAGTTCTCAAGACCATCTTTTGCAGTCATTTTGTAAACAGGAGAGATGTCTCCCTTGATGATGAGAGCAGGGAGGTTGATACCAAAGGACCCGTATAGTGAGAAATTATTTCCTCCTCGATAACTGGGTATTTTGATCCGTGATCTGTTGTCTGTGTGTGTTCCTTCTGATGTGCAGTGGCACCTTAATTTCAGCATGTGGACATCTGGTGCACTGGATCTTCCACAAATAGATGGCGCACTGCAAATAGAGGAGCTAGAGATTTTCACGGTACTGTTACAAGAGCAATAATTCTAAGATGTGGTAGTATAATGGCAAGTTCTATGCTGGTTTATTCATGCTGGTCATAAGGAGAAGCTTGTCCTAATGATGATTTTAGGCAGGTGGGAGAGATGTCTGAAGGATCTTTTCCTATAAAAATTCATAAAAGACATCCATTTCTAGCAGGCATAACTTCCTCACACCCTTCGGGTGCAAGGGCTGGACAAGTATTTCCCACATCACTTTTCTTTCTTTCTTTTCCTTTAAAGAGTCAGAGAAGAACCAAATGTTGAATACAGCTGTGCCCAGTTGCCCTTTAGATTAGTCACTCCAAAAGACACCACTGCCTTGAAGCTTTGCTTCCCTAAGTTCTTCTACCACAGCTGTTCTGTTCCATGCAGGTGAGCTGTTGAGATAGAGAGCAGAAGATGTACTTCATGCTCATTTTTCAAAACTGCACTGAATTACATTTCTGCTGGAAAACCTAACATTGCATTATTCTAATAAATAAAATACAATTCCTCCACACACACCCCCCCAGGAACAAACTAAGCAAAAATAAGATGATATAGCACAAGAAAACATTCAAGAACCATACAGCTGAGTACTGGTTAAAATTCAGGATCATGTTCTGCCCTCAGGTATACCAGATCATAAAGCTTGTGGAAGTCATCATACAAATATATATTTATCTCAGGCCATAAATTTGCCTTCAATTTGGACATATTTATTTTTCCTGCAGCCTGACTGTCTACCCCTCTGAACTCCTATATAAATTCCAGATCTGCCCTGCTGCTATTTGCCAGTACAGAAGTGTATGAAATTGGGAAGACAATTTGTTTAGATTTTTTTCTTTTCAGGAAAATCCTCCAGAGGTCTAAGGCAAATCAGCCACTGGCTGATGGCAAAAAAAGCCATCAGTTCTTGCATACCTGTTTGGAACCACGAAACAGAAGAAAGAATGATTAGAGAGCTCTCTTGTCTAACAGGCAGGGCCTATAACTAACTTATAAGGATATCAGGTAAATTTTGAAAGAGCTTAGACAAATTAAAGGTCAACTCCCATTTTTGTAACTGACTTCTGACTCTGAGTGTCAGTAGTATGAAATAATTTCAGTGTTTCTCCTTGTATCTGAGTGTACCTTTGGAACAATCCTAAAGCTACAAAAGGTAGTACCTGGAGCAGCACCAGAGACCATCTGTGTTGCCTTCTTTCAAACCCCTTTCCCAACCTATGCTTGATGAGGAATGATGTCACTGAATCAGCACGGTGAAAGAATTCCATGAAAGTAAGAAGGAAAATGGAGGATTCCTTTTTAGAAGTCATGGACATTCACAAACATCAGGAATAGACAGAAGATATGTAGGAATCAATTCAGCAGAAGTTTCATTTTCATCTGCTTGTAGGTGTCTTTGGACCGTAGGAGGAATATGTAATAGTGGTTTTATAATCACAAGAAATTTGGCTGTAGGATGACATAACTGATAGAGCAATTTGCTTCTGGTTTTACTAAGATTATTCACTAGTGTAAGCAATATGTTGGCATGAACAATGAAAATAGAAAGCACATTTTCCCCATTTTTAGTCAAAGATAACTAAATGTGTACAATGTACAATGTTAATAATAGCTTCACAATGTGCTAAAATAGTTACTATTCCTGTCTCACTCACACAATTTCATTAGCACATTTATGTACAGGGCTTAATTGACAGAAGAGTAGCAGTTCTTATAGGAACTATTTTTACAGGACACTTAATTTTAAAATCATTTTTGAAAAGAGATAGTATTGGAAAGATTAATGTATACTGAAAACTGAGATGTAATGCAATGATTGTTTTATCACTCCTTAGCCCTTTTAGCTTAAAGGTATACTTGCTAAAATACAAAAAACCCCCAAACATAAACTGAGTTTTATAGAACTCAGAAAGAAGAAATTATTATAGTTTGGCCTTCTACAGTAAAAAAATCAAAACAGAAGCATAGCTGATCTTGAGGGATTTTAATAAATCAAAGAACAGAAAGTGATTTTTGAAGGTAATCAATGATAAAACTGCCAAAGATGCACAATGCAAGCGGACTTCTGCCAGCTGTAACTGAGGAGGATGCATCCTGATCTTGTAGGGGTTGTGTTCAGTGTTGGAACAAATAGCCCTGCCAAAATGTTCAGTATCTGCTCAGTAGGTTTGTGGGACCAGCTCTGGAAAATTTTAAATGAATTGTCATAAGCCAGTTACTGCCTGACTTCTAGTTTTATGCCCATCAGTGTAAAAGACAAAAATGTGTTGCAAGACATGTTCCAAGGGTCAAAAATCAAGGGAAGCTGCAGCTGACTCATTTACAAGGAGGCAGCATGATGAGGGTCAGAAAGGTGTGACATAGGGAAGGAATGAAATTACCAGCGGTTTGACAAAATATCAGACGCACAGAGATGGTGCTTTGATATTCAGAATGATTCTTGGGGGTTGTGTGGAAGTGTGGAATGACTTGGTTAGCAGAGAGGCTATCTCCAGAGTGTCGGTCTGCAGGAAAGTGTAAGTAGATACAGCATGTGTCAGTGTTTTCTAGAGATACAAGTTTTGGAACTGACAAGGGATGGGAAATCATATTAAACACTCTCTGCATGCCCTTAATCAATTATCTTTTTGGATATATTGTCATCTCTTTGAGCTCCAACCCAGAGAGAGTTAGTCTGGAACATCATCCTTTCAGTGGGAATTTTCTGCTCCTTCCAACAAAAGTGAGTCACCATTGCCTGGCTAACAGGCAGTGACATTCGTTGATAAGAATGTCATACAGTGCATGTAGAATAAGAGGCATTGCAAACGAAATCATGTCAAGCAGAGATCTCACCAGAACCACAGAGCCTTAGAAGGCAGGTGAGCCTACAAGGGTCCTCTGTAGCTGAAAGAGAGGTACAGGCAAACATCTTGAAAGAAAGAACCTGTGTTACTGTGTTGCCTGTGTAAGCTGACTTAATATCTGGGTCACCCTCTGAAGGTGCCTCTACTGACTCCATAAAGATTTCAGGGAGACTCCTAAATTAGGTCCCTGAACTGCCTAAATGTCTGCATGATCAATTGAACCATGTCTATGACTTCAGGTTAACTTTGCATCTGTTTCTAGTACAAAGTTTTTGTTTAACCTCATACATATGATAATAACTTTCTAAGTAAAACTTCAGAAACATTTTTTGAGGATTCACCTTCTCTTTGCATCCTCTGCTCAGTTCATAAAATTTGGAGATAGCTTTCTTTAGGCTTTTTTTTTTACTTAGGGAAGTGATATTAGTTTTTGATAAAATCAAAATATCTCTGTAATCCTCTATCAATCACTGTAAGTTTCTTAATGAAGAGATTGGTTTTGTTGTTACAGCAGCTGGGCACAGGCTGAGAATAATTCAGAGGCATTTCAGAGATTTCTGACTAACTGCATGAAGTGACACAGTTTTTAAGGCACTTTTTATTTTCTCCTGGTCTTCCCACCTTGTTCTGGTGTTTGGAAATTATTTTCCATTCCGTAACTCACTGGACATTAATCTCATTGCACTTCTGCTGAACATTATGGTTCTGCAGAAAAATGTAAATAACACGAACCACCCACAAGTATTTCTTTATGCAAAGGATGTCCTTTCTTACCTAGTGATTTGAAGGCTAGTAATAAATTGTAGTATTTATTTATGACAAATTGAATAAAGCCCACCTACAAAAAGGTAGAAAGGTCAAGCAAAAGCATATTATAATGTTTCATTTTAGTAAGAGTCTCATCCTCAACTGCAGTTGTTGAAATTCTGATCACAATTTACTTGTCTTATTTTCTTGCTTCAACTGGCAGTGGTACCTATACTCATAGTTTTTCCACAGTCAAAATGCTCAAATGTAGTAATTATTTGGGGGTATGGGCTTTTTATATCTTGTATATTCCTCAACATTATTTAAAGATTCATCCTTTAAAACTTATGACAGCACACATTTTTTTCCAAAAAGTGTGGTATGATTATGTAGTTATAGTATTTAATGTTCTTTTGTTCCTACCTCAGCTAGAGTCATTATTTTTAATATGAAGTGATACTGTGACAATATTATTTAACATAGTAATTCAGCTTTCTTTAGGGCTGAAAGAATATGATTCTTTGTTTGTTATAAACAATTACATTGCAAATTCATAATATTCAGTTTCAAGTAAGAGTAATTTACAGAATGGTATAATGTAGAAGCATGAGTAATCACGCCTATCTTTCATGGGAACACTTGAAGTGACACTGATTGCAGTGGCATTCTGTATCCCATCTTCCCTAAATAAAATGAAACAGGCTACATTTCACTCTGATTCATTGGGGTTTGGGGACTTGGATACCTATCTCAAACTCACACACCTTGCCGAGGTTGTCATCATGGTGCTTAACAGGGGAATTCAATACTTGGGTGAAGTAAATCTCTCTTACATGCTTGTCTGTTTCTATTGATCATAAATAAGGCATTGAACAGCTACATTCCTACGTGGGAATCTCAGCTGTGCACCTAAATTTGGATTGACTAAAACATGCAGAGAATTTATCTTTTTCCTTTAAGGTATTTTGCAGAGTAAAAAGCAAAACTTCTATATTAAATGGTGCTCTGAGGATATAGACAAAATGTATTTCTAGGAAAAAAAGCCAAAGGCTTATCAGAGGAAATATTAACAGTACAGAAAGTATGCAAAATAACTTCAAAAAAACTTATACTAAAATGGATACTACTTGCCATCCACTTCTGAGTTTGTAGATCAAAGAATGAAAGGGTACATTTTAAGTGCAATTTAATTTGGGAATGATGTCTATTTAAAGCCATTAGCGGATTGGACTCTCTTTTAGAATAGTAGAATTGTAAAGGCCTTCTAGGCCATTTTTTTCATGAAGCAGCAAGAAAGTTGGATCTTCATAAAGCCTAGATGGCAGTCTAGATTCATAAGATGGTTTTGACACAGGGGGTCCTGGTTTTCAGCAGGATTAACAAAGATAGGAATTTCCCTAATTTTCTGTTTGATGAAGATTTTCCATATGACATTTGCTGCCATTTCTCCCAACTCTTTCAACTTTCTTTCCTTTTCCTGTTCCAGAAAATTATTTTCTAGATCACTTGAAACAAGGGGGGCATAATGTAGGCAGCACTGTACACAACACAATCTCACCAACTGCTTTCTTTAAATATATTCAGTTTGTGGGATCCTTTATGAGACAGAGCAGCCCCCAGTACTGGGGATAGGCAGGGATTTAGCTCTGAAGTTTCTCCTTGGCCTTTTAAATACATAAGGTGAATGCACTCCATGAGTTTAACCCCAGAGTGTGAGTTCTTCTGTAGGTACATCACAGCTTTCAGTGACGTCAATAGGACACTTACAAGGTTTACAGCCACCATTCTGATAGCTTGTAACTCGGCATAGATCAGACTGAACTCTGGTTTCCTATTGCCTGGTGATCATTACCAGGGTAACGAGAACAGGGAAACAGAAAAAAAAAAATCCCCGAAAGAAGAATTATTAGAAATCTGCCCTTTGTAAAGCTGTTCAAAGGGTTCAACTATTTGAGAAAAGTTGCCTGGATAAAAATAGATTCCTCATTGATATTCAGATCATTGGGACTCCATAAAAGGACATGCTATTGAAAAAGTTCCTGCAAACTGGCTTTGTTTGGCATCTGACTGAATTGTGGGAGCCCTGAAGCTACCAGCAGCTTCCTGCCTGCCACTCCTGGAAACCCTTTAGATATTACAAGCAATATACACTACCCAGTGGGAAGCTGTAGAGTAATGTTTTACATTGATTACATGCTAACAGCAGGGAGAAGCTTGATGGGGACTTTCAGAAGTCAAATGTATGAGCTGAATACCCTTTTGTTATAACAAATAATTTATCAAATCTAGGACACTACACTATCCTTTCAGATAAAGAGGGCTTAAAATTGCATCCACACTCCCCTTAAGCCAGTGACAGTGATGTGGCTGTGAAAAGCATGAAATTATTCTTGATTCTCCAATAAGTCAAATTATATCCATTAAAGTTAACTATAAAAAAAAGAACAATGGGATTTGTGTTTAAAATTTCATATGTTTGCCAGGCAGCACAACTAACTGAATTTTTTTTTCTTCTTGTTGAACCAAATAATTGTCATACGTATATTTTAGGATATCTATTTTATAAAGTTATTTAAAAAACCCAAATCCATGGAAACAAAATAAACACAGGTAAGCCAAGGTAAATTTATAACATACTCGACAAGGAAAAAAGGTGAATTGAATTCTGATTGAAAGGTATGGTTTGGTGACAGACTAAATCTTCCTGTAGCTGTGGGTATTGTCACAAGAGGAGATGTTCTTGCTCCATAGGGAATAGAAAGTTTCACAGGGAATTCATAATATTATGTTATATTTATATGAATGAAAAGTTCAAGTTTTGGTAACTAATAATACTTAGTATTTTTAAGAATCAATGTGCATAAACTTGATATTGAGGCTAGTGACCTAATGTTTATATGTGGGTTTCATTTTCGCTGATCTCATTCATTACCTTTTATTGCATTTAGTAACAGTAATCATTTCTCAGCTGCATTTCTGTGTAGAAATCTCCTAGTGGACTCTTTTGTGAGTTTGGCAGGTTTTAGGGGGTTTTTTCCAAGTTTCTGGTGTGCTTTTCATTGGTGCTCTTTCATAGCTTTCTCTCTGCTTCGGACACTGCGTGCCTTTCCATTGCTTTTCCATTTGAAAGTTCTAGCTCTAATACTCCTGCCAAGTCTGTTAGAAGGAAAGGGGCTGGGTTTAATCTTCCCGATGAAGGAATCATCTTGAGCCCTGGCAAAACCCTCCAAAACTAAGCTATGGGGGAGGCTGCAGTGTTCCCACTGCTACAGGAACTATGTTTGATGGATGTTTCAGGACTGGCTGCCCTTAGGAGCTATGCTTACACACAAGCATCAAGTCCAAGAGACTGAGAAAATATTTGAAAGAAAGAATAAGCTATTGAAAACTACTACAACAATACTTTGTAAGATCTGAGGAGTACTCTCTTCAGTCCTCATTTAATACTGCATTGCTAACAAAATTATGTGTGAAGTCAGCTGCTCCCTTCCTCCACTTCATATCACTGCAGGCTGCTGAAACACAGTAATTCAGCAGCTCCATCATCTGGTTGTACAAAGCTTTGGTGAAGCTACTTAAAGTGGGTACATTTCTGATGCCAAGAGCAGAGAATATCAGCTTAACCAGCTCAGGCATTTTCAAACGTCTCTGAGGATGGCTGTTCCACAGTGTTCATAGATTCTAGGTTTTGGAAGGACATGGACAAACTTGAGGAGAGGGCCCATGACAACCTCATGATGTTCAACAAGCCCAAGTGCAAGGTGCTGCACTTGAGCTGGGGCTTTCCCAGATATGAGTGCAGATGAGGAGAAGTCATTAAGACTAGCCCTGCTGAGAAGGACTTGTGGATTCTTATCAATGAAAAGGAGACAGGAGAGAGGGGGGCTCACTGGGGCTGGGCAGGAGGAAGCTGGTGGCAGAGGAAGTGAGGGCAGGAGTATCAGGGACCTGAGAGCAAGTAGGAGAGGGGGTGAGGGAGCTGGGTGGCACTGTGTCCTGTCAGGCTGGACACCCTCTGTCCCGGGAGCCAGCATTTCTGCCCCAGCCCTTGTCCAGCTGAGTCTCCACCACATACCCTGGAACTCACCCCTGCCCAGCCCGCACCACCGCAGCCCTGCCTGCTCTGCCATGCCTTGGTGATAGCCCCACTGTGACCTGCCCCCTCTGCTGTCACCGGGGATGGAATATCAGCAAAGATCTCCTCACCTCTCTCCTTTCTTCTACATTTACTTCTTTTTCCCATTCCCTTTTTTTTTTTTCTCCACTTTTGTCTGTTCCATTCTCCCATTTTCTTTCTTCCCCCTGTTTCAGGGCCTGGTTACCAGAGTCTCTTGGGAGGCAGTCCTAATGGGTTAAGTAGTCCAGGAAGGCTGGGCATCCTTCTGGAAGGAAATCAGTTTGCTGGGTAAAAAGTATCTGCATGGCCAGGCTCAGAGAGTGCTGGTGAATGGAGTTACATTCAGCTGGCACCCTGCCACCAGTGATATTCTTCCCAGGATTCAGTGTCAGGGCCTGTCTTGTTTACTCCGCCTCCAGCAAGATCAGGGAGAGAACCAGGAGGGCGAAAGTGAGAAAACTCGTGGGCAGGGATAAAGACAGTTTAACAGAGAAAGCAAAACCTGTGCCAACAAGCAAAGCAAAACAAGGAATTGATTCATCACTTCCCATGGGCAGGCAGGTGTTCAGCCATCTCCAGGAGAGCAGGTTCCCATCACATGTAATGGTTACTTGGGAAGGCAAACACCATCACTCCAAAAGTTCCCCCCTTCCTCCTTCCTCCGCCCACTTTTATGTTCTAAGCATGGTGTCATATGGTCTGGAATGTCCCTTGGGTCAGATTGTCTCACCTGTCTCAGCTGCGTCTCCTCCCATGCACCCCCAACTTCCCCACCAGTGCGGCATTACGAAAAGCAGAAAAGGCCTTGGCCCTGTGTAAGTCCTGCTCAGCAATAACAAAATAAATCTCTGTATTATCAACCCTGTGTTCAGCACAAATCCAACACACAGCCCCATACTGGCCACTGTGAAGCCAGCTGATTCTATCCCAGCCAAAACTAGCATGAGCTGCAACTAAAATATCTTCTCCAGGATACCATAGAGGGTTTCTTAGGTTAGAAATAGCAGTCCTTGTGAATCCTGCAGTTTGGGACTCTCTGGCATGTAACTCTTTGTTCAGACCTTTTCTATGATATTCCACACTGCAGAAGGTAAAAAAATGATTAATGGGAAATTGACTGAATGGCACAACCGTGAACCATTACCTCTAAATCATGGTTTTCCCTATCTCCAACAAATATTTAAATAGGAAACAACCTTTGAAAATTGTTACTAACCTTCTTCTCTGTCAACACAGAGTACAGAAGGAGACCTTGCATTGGGACCATTACTTGCTATGAAGGTAAAGAAACTGGGGCAAGAGTCTCACATGGAGTGACTGTAAGTCAAGCTGCTGCTTAGAGGGTAAACGACCTCAGTAAGAAGTTCAAACAAGTGAAAAAAGAGGCTCAGTTCTAGTAGCAATGATAAAGGAGAAAAACAACATCTGGAAATCTTTAAATAAGCAAAGAACTAGAGTTATTATTTTGGAATGAAAATGACTTTGCCACTTACCTTGCTGTACAGCAAATGCCAAGACTTCTCATTATTCTGTTTCTTTTGGAGCCAAGGGCAGCAGAATCAACATGTTCTTTTGAGTATAATCCCCAGGGTATAATTGAAATATAATTGTGTTTTTTATGAGGTGTTTGGATTTAAACTTTGTTTTGTTTTTAGATACTTTTACTTTTTAAGAAAAGGAAGAAGTAGTAAAGTAGCTAGTAAAATCACTCAGGTTTATCCTTTTAAATTATTTTTACAGACTTCAATGGAAAAAGTCTTTTTATTCTTTTCCCCTAATGTATAGTAATAAAAAAAGTAAATCATTCTTCTCCTATTTTTTAATTCTCATTTTTTAGGAACTACTGAGACAGTGTCAGTTCTGATTATGGATAATTACAGATCTGGAACAGGCATTCAAGGATAATTCAACAGTAGCCTGAGCAAAATATAAACAGAGAAATACTGTAATAGATACAAGTCAAGCCCTAGCTGGGAGCTCCTACAAAGCACTCAAATGCCCCCTGCAATAGCTGGAGACATTTTTAAATCCTGCGGTGCTCTTACACCATTCATTTATGTTGGCTACATTTTGTCATCACTGGAAAAGATACAAAAATGGTAGAGGAAAAGTCATTCCTACTTTCCAAACTAGCTCCTGCATAAGGATGTTTATCTAAAATATTGGGTGCCTGTGCAGTCAAGGAAGCACTTGAACAGATCAGTCAATAGCCATTGGCACAGACACTTCAGACAGGATGGATGACCTGTTCCCTGGGGACGCCAACTGCCCTTGAGTCCCTGGGCAGGGTGGGCCAAGGCACTCCGTCCAGCCGAGGTGACAGAAATTATGTAGGATGAAATCCACCCTTAGTCTTTCAGTACAACCAGATTTTCCAACCTGCAGAAGGAGTCTCCTTATTTTATGTATTGCCTCATATTGGACAAGTTAAATGAATGTGAAGGACTAGTTTTTTGATTCAAATGTTTTTTCATTTGCTGACATCTGTTATCATCTCTAGTCAGTTATTAAAAAAAAATTAGCAAACAAGGTCTTCAGCTTTCCTTATCTGACAAGGGGCAGAACACTTCTAATGAATCAATCTTCATCATCCACTTTATTTAGCATCACACTGGCACAGGACATTGACATTCTCTGCTTCAAAGACTGAAGTTCCTCATCACCTGTGTAAAAGGAAGAATAAGGTATTTTTCCTTTTCATCTTTGACAGTTTAAATTAAACTGTGTCTCTGGCTTTCTCACAGACAAGGCTCTTTTTAGACAGCAGATAAGGTCCAGTGTTTGAAGAACATTAATTATAGGTTCAGATGATTAAAACTTGCTGGAGTAGCCTAATTTTTACAAAAGACCTTCTCCTGTCATGTTCTTGGGAAAAGAAAAAAAGAAAAAAGAAAAAAACCAAAAAGCCTCAGCACCCCAGACTGAAAGAATCACATGCAATAAATACAGTAAACTATCCTCTCACCTTTGCTCAAAGTTCACTTTATTGGCAAATTTGAAATGGCAAAAGTTACCTGACCCCTGTTTAGATGAGCATGTAATTTTTTTTCTAAGTATAATAATCATCAAGTCCAACTCCCTGACCACTTCAGGGCTGACCAAAAATCAGAACATGTTGTTAAAGGCATTGTCCATATGCCTCTTAAACAGTGATAGCCTTAGGACTTTCGGGGTGAGAGTTTGTTTCCAGTGCATACTATAATGGACTAGGATAAAAGTAAACACAACTGCAAGAAAAGAAAACTCCTCTTGATAAAGAGAAACTTTAGAAAGAAGTTTAGAGAAACTTCTTGGTAAAGAAAACTTTATCTCATTCTGGATAATTTCTTTCCTAATTTAATGCTGTATGACCTTGTCCATGGATCCTTGCCTACAGATGTTTCCTCTATATAATGGAGTGTCAGATATGATAAACTTCAAGGTTCTTCTTTCACTTGAGAAGAACACTGTAAGCCACTCCATTTCCCCATGTTGCTCTGCTAAACACCATTTTAGTGCAATCCTGTTTAAAACATGCACGAAATATAGTAGAGGTAAACAGAGATTTGGGACTGAACAACATAAATTATTAAAAGCTCTGAAAACCTCTGCATGAATACAATCTGAGAAGTATCATTTAAGTAAAGAAGAAATCCATAACATTCCTCCGAAGAAAAATAAATTGGAAGTGTTGCAATTACTCTCTCCTGATATATAAAGGACTAGTGAATTCCAACAAGGTTCGAAAGTGAGACATTTAAAAGTGATATTTTTCCCCCGAGAACAATCAATATAAGAAATTAATCTTCTATGCCTCCCTCTTGATATATTTGGGTTAGTGCATTTTAGAAAAGGACAAAATATACACATGCATAATAGAAAATGAAATTTCAGAGTTAAAAGCCTGGATTGTGTGCCCTAGTGCACAGAGTCAACACTGGGTATCAATTTAAAAATTAGCTGGGGGGAAGCTGCTGTATAGCTGGCTGTTTGGGGGATTCAGGACTAGAGTGGAAATTGTTACACTTTGCTGCCACTCTGGCCCAGCAAAGCAATTTTAATGCATAAGGCGAAATGTTGTAGCCCACAGACACACTGCTGACAAGGAGTCAGAGCTATCCCTGCATTGATGGCACTTCATTCAGAGAGGCAAGTCTCGTTCTTGCAGAGATTTTTCAAAGCCTAGATCTTCCACATCCTGATTTTTTGGTAGAGGCCTAGAGTCTCTTTTGAAAGGCTTGTCGGAGTCAGCAGGGTTTCCTCTGATTCACACTGGTACAAGGAAAATGCAAACAGACCAAAGACTGCCACCAGATGTTTTTTACACAAACGACTCTGGCAGATTTCAGGGGCTGACTCAGGTTCCCACAGCTCTGCATCGCTTTTGGCTGTAGGAACCTACCCAGCAGCTGAGCTTCCAAAGCAGAGTACCAGAGCACCTGAGCCTGGGACACAGTGAAACTTCCAGACTTATTTCACAAGGACTAGAGGTCTCACTCCAAATGTAACAAACTAAAAAAAGAGACACAAACAACAACCCCCTCCCCCCTCCAAAAGGCCCCAAAACCCCCCTAATTTAATGTAGTTCATATAATGAGACACCCTATGCTGGTACAGTTTATACCTAGAAAACACTGTCATTTACTGCATAAAACCACTTTTTAAAAAATCCACATAGCATTGTTTGTGGGTATTCACAAATTTTTGAGATGAGAGTGCTGACTTAGAGCAGCATTATATTACACAGTGGGTAGGTATACTGATTTGATTACACCTCTTTTCTATCTAGTTTAAAGTAGATTTCAGGGACTTTAGGAACACACACACAATAAGTTGTAGTGGTCATGCAAAGACTATAAGAATCCAGATATTTTTTGGTTATAACTCATGACCAGCTAAATTGATTAGCAAATTTCCCTTAAAGGAAATGCTTTCATTCTGAAGGAAAAAGGGGAATTTGGAGAAACTTGAATGACTATGATAGAAACAGGTTGTGATGGTATTTTTGCTGTTTTCCTATGGGTTTCTTTTCCTTCCAGAAGAAGTACTCGGAGATAGAGGGGATGTTGAATTTATACCAATTGGTGTTTTGGAAATTATTCAGATTTTTCTTTTCCTTTTTTTCCCCCCCTTGACATTTAGAAGAAGCTAAGCCAGTACAAGTTTTGGTTTCAATGTGGTGAATTTCACAGCTTCCTAAGTGCTTCCCTCTTCTCCTTGAGACATCTGTGTGTTTCCCAGAGAAAGGGAAAGCTTTGCTTTTTTCTTCCTTCATTCATACATAGCGGTGTTTGTGAAAGGAGACTTGGTTAATGAGAGCTGCAATGTGAAAATGTTCTCTGCAATGTCGTACTTGGGCATAAGTTTCTACTCGTTGAGAAAAAAAAAATACGGACAAAAAGAAAAAAGAGATTATCATGAAGAACACAAGTACTAGCAAAATTGTTTCCAGATGTTTCCAAAATTAAAACTTTGTTACTTGCTCAACATGGACAATGATCACATTGAAAAAGACTACATTGTGCCTTGCTCAGATTAGTCTGAAATGACTATTAACACATCTAATGTAAGCTTTCATGGTCACCCAAGGGTATTATATACAATTATGTTATTTGACTGAATTATGGATTCTAAATCTGTGGGGTTTATTCACAAAAAGTACTTTAATGGGTGTAAAAAGGGATGGAGCTTGTAAAGTTATGATGAAGCTATTTTAGAAAATATGAATTAGTGAATTTTGCTCATGCCAGGATTTTATTTCACTTACTCACTTCTATATTGCCACAGAATATTGTGACATTTTAAAAACTAGGAAAAATAAAAAATATTTGGCTGAATTAAGCAGAAATATTTGACAATATGTAAGTCATAGTTCAGAATATTGAAATAAATAATGCTTCAAAAAATTTACATGTGTCTTCTCATATGCACATTTCATATAAAGATTAAATTTCTTGTTAAAAAACTAAGTTCAGCTTCTCTTTCCCAGAACATTCATGCAAGTGGAAAGTGTTGAAATTGGACCCATCCTTTGTTTTCACGTTTTTAACTTTTATTGGTATTAAATTTTGTCATCCCGAACATACACTTTTCAAACTGGAACATTTATGCATAACTTTTTTACAGTTCAAGCTAAATCTTGGCTACGAATGCTGTAATTTGATATATTGTAAGCACAAACACTTGTGTTTCCATAGTACTTAGAATAACTCTGTATATTAAAAATATTCTGGCAAAAGAAAGAACTACTGTTTAAAGATTGTTCTGAAAAATATATTGGTCATTGGACAGACACCTTGTGCACATTTATTTAATTTAATAATGTTCTGTGAGTCTGTAATCTGCATGAATCTTTATAATAAATCATGCTCTTTCTGTCCTTTAAGAACCTCCTTGTAAAGACGACCAAATTCTATTGAATTTTGAATTTTGTTTCCAAAAATTCTGGCTAGTTTTTCTCCTGCCTTGAAATGTGAGCATTACATCAGTATGAATTTAGCATCTATGTGTTACTCATATGGATGCATTCTTCATATTATAGGATTTTACAGCTGAGAAATACAGTTTTCAAAATGTTTGCCAAACTTTGAGTGTTTCCATTATAACTTAGGTGCAGATGTGTCATTAATGACACAAGTTTGACTGCTGTGTCTGTAGTGGGCTCACCCCATCTGTCAACTCAGACCCCATTCAGTCACTCTCTTACTCCTTCCAATCAGGCTGAAGGGAGAGAATTGTAAGGATAAAAGTGAGAAAAGACTCTTGGGTTGAGATAAACCCTCTAGTAAGCAAAGGGAGGGGTGGGGGGAAGAAGAAAAGAAAAGAAGTCATGCTAAAAGTGGTCCATAACCAACATCAAAGCAATGCCCTGACAGCCCCCAAGCAATGATTATTCCCTCTCCATTTTATTGCTGAGCACGTTACGGGGTATGGGGAGCTTCCCTTTGGTCAGCTGGGGTCAGCCGTCCTGACTGACCAAATCTCATCAACTCTGACCGTCAATCTCTCGCCCACCTCAGCCTCCTCTCTGGGGCAGCACAGTGAGAGACAGGCATGGCCCTGACACTAAATAGCTAAAACATGGATGTGCTATCAGCACTTTCTTTGTTACCAGTCAAAAACATGGCACCATACGGCTGTGAAGAAAATTAACTCCCTCCCAGCCAGACCCAATGCAGTGTGGATGTAGAGAACACATTTTAGGCATTTGCATGATTGCATACCCAATCCTTTAGCAAAATTAATGATTACTTATTTATTTTATTAATAGTTTCTAATTCTCTTTGTTTGCAATGGGCTGAGCATATAACTGGCTTAGTTAGTATGCCCCCTTTCAAAATGTTTGCTGCTCTCATTGTTTCTAACAGGAGACAGAACAGACCTGACCATCATCAGTGTCCATTACAAAACGCAGAGGCCAAGAGAGCTGTCATTCAAAAAACAGGTGGAAGGAGAAGTCAAGGACCATCTCTTGAATAATTTGATCTCCTCCTCTACTTGAGAGGAGGAAGCAGTGACACCAAGTCCTGTCAAATAGTCTTAAGAGCTGAAGAAGATGGGTCAAATTCCTCTTTTCCCATTAAAACAGAATTATTTTGAAGCCTCAAATGCAAAGCCCAGGAGTGAAAACAACAGGGTAGCATAGTGGTTAGGGTGCTCACCTGAAGAGGAAAGCTTGGCTCTACATAACTCAATTTTAGCTGTCTCCTGATTGAATAATAGAACTAATATTATTTCTTGTCTTAATAATTCTGTGATCTTTTCAATTTTTTTTTCAGCTTATGTTTTCTACTGTCTTTCTGACCCTTCAGTTTTCTTCTACTCTTTAAAGGAATCTCAAATCACTCATTATGACTCTGTTCTTCGGATTGAAGAACTTATATGAAATGCATAGCATAAAATTGAATTAGTAGATTAACTGATAGTAATAGAAGATTTGCAATTACAGCATCTGACCTTTGTAACACAGTCCATAAAATTTTGAATTAATTCCTCCTGGAACTGGAGCGTATCTTTTAGATAAACATGCAGGCAGTCTCAATTTTAAAAGCAGTCAGTGACGAAGATTTTACCTCAGTTTTTCCTCTCAGGTAATATTTTGCATTTCACTTCTAATAACTCTGTCAGTTTCAAGCTTAATAATGACATTGTGACACTCTATACCTGTCAATCTCTGCATTTTTCTTTATGATGGTCAGTAGAAGAATGTATTTGTAAGAAGTCTATTTTGTAATGCAAATAGACAATATGAGCTACAGGAAGACACTGAATTCCAGCTTCTGCTCTGATCCTCTCCTCATGCCTCTCAAAATGTCACTAGCTCGCAACTTATCACATCAATTACTTCAGAACTGGAACTTTCCCTGCGTAAGACTGAGCTGCATTGCACACACAGTCCCAACCAAGCCCCATCACGGAGAATCGCTGTAAGCTGACAGAAGGAACCATTTCCTGCTGGCAGACTGGGACCACCCTCCCCAAGAATGGAGCCTAAGCCATGGAGCTTTGGCATAGGAGCACCGCAGACTGGGGACCTTCGGGCATAAGTAAACCGGTTTCTGGGTATATCTCTTCCATGTTTCAGCTTATAAACTTATACCTGGAAAAGTGTAGTGTGAATTGGATCTCCATCTTTCACTCCAGAAGAGCAATGTTTGTTTCCAAAATAGATTCATATGCTATTTTGGTAGCATATGGTCTTGTTTTACAATGTATGTTGGCATTTGTTGGGATAGAAAATACAATACAAACATGACTGCTCAGGAAAATTGTTCATCACAGAGCGAAACTAGAAGAATCAAAAATTGCTGCATTTAGCTCAGTAAGATCTTGACAGGTACTTCCTGAAGAGCACAGTCCTTCGCTTAGTCTAGGTGGCCAGTGTCAAGCTCTCAGGTTATCAGTACTTGATATTGTTCCCTAAAACCTATATTGCAGATTTTCTTCTTCATGTTTTAGTTAGTTTTGTAAAGAAAAATAAAATTAATTTCTTTTTTTCAGCTGTCCCATTTTTCTATTATACATAGTGGAGGCAGAAGTGTCAAGGAAAGACTACTTCAAACTTTAGTAAGAATCTTTGTAAGGGCTTTTCTTACCATTGAGAATCTTTATTAAAGGAAAAAAAAAAAGTTCAGTAAATTAAGAATTAACCTTTCTAACACTAGCCCAGGCTTTTGGCTGGTTGGGAAGTTGCTGGACTATGTCTGTCCCTGGTAGATAGACATCTATTTCATATGGAACAGTTAAAATTGTGCTCCCTGGGACACATCAATCACCAGTCATTCAGATCATATCATGCATCTTTCAGCAAGTTGTATAATGGAAAATTCCGTAGAACGGATGAAAGCTAAGCCAAAAATCTGCTTCAAGTAAGTGCTTCAGTTGCCAGGAGTTTATATTTCAAAACTATTTGTGAAAACAAAATTATATTCTTTAGCATTTAATCAAAGAAGTTTATAATGTCTTTTAAATTTGAAACCCAGTTTTATCAAAAATATTTTTTAGGTATATGCTCTTCAATATTAAATGTGTCAAGCAAATGCTGGGTATGATCAATCAGTTCCAGATATTCTTGGAACTGACAGTGGAATATTTTCTTGATGCAGAGGGCCATGAATTGCTGATTCTTTCAATCTATAACAACAACACTGAAATGAAGAAAAATTGCTTAGCTCTTTTCTTCTGTTTTTGTAGACAAAGCAATCAGATTAACATGTTAGGGTTGATGCCAGAAAGGTACAGTTCATAAAACTGTCAGATTTTTCTCTCACCACATGCTCTTTGATTCCCAGTAGTGTCAAATTATCTTTATGCGCCTTTGGTAATATTGGTTTTAATGCTTGCACAGCCTCTGGAAACTCTGGACGTTTGTGATCAAAATGTTACTAGTTGAATGCTTTTTAGAAATTCTCTGCGTGTCATATTCAGACTGTTTAAGTTCCTCCTGAGGTATTATCTGCCATTCACTGTCTTGATCCTGTTCCCCTCTAAGAGCCATTATGTCAGCACTTCAGAAGCCTTAAAAGTTGCTGTCTGCCTTACTGACTTACCATCAGGAATTTAAGTGAAATTTAAGTGCTGTGAATATTCACCATGAAAAAAATAAATTTGGTATTCTAGTGTGGCCTTTGAATTTAAATACATCTGGTGTATATTTTTCTCTTTATGTACCCTAGCCCCCTGTATTTTCTGTATATTGAGGACATTTGGCTAAAATTTGAATGTATTAGATACATATTAGCCACAAATTAGATCACATAGGAGATTTTTAAAATGGATAGGTTTAAGTGTACTTCGGTGAAAAGTATTTTTGCAAAACTGCATTTGTGAAGGTGTTTTAATAGTCACACAAACATTCTGTGGAGCAAAATATTATTAATTATAACAAACTATAGAAAGTTTGCATTTTAAAGAAATGCAGTGCTCCTTACACAGCCGAAGAAGCATATGTACGACAGCATATGTGTATCTTGGAGACTGAATATAGTTTTGGCAAGGACGATTAAACCAATTTTTGCTGATTCTTCAGCTTTTCCTTTTTCAGAGGCCCCTTGAATGATGTGTTCCGCATGGTTTAATAGCTGCTCTCCATCTCCACCTGAGCAGGTTGTGAACAATGCTGTGTGCTGTTTGCATTTGGTCTGCTGCCTACACCTCACCATTCAGCACTGTGCTGCCCCTCTCTGCACAGCACTGCTGGTGTTACGCAGAGACACTAGCCTCAGTTACAAAAACAGAAGATGAAAACTAACCCAGGGTTAACCACTTCCACCTAATTCAAATTCCAGTGTCATTCTTACCAGAAATACCAGTGCAGGGTATTTCTGCATGGTGCAGTATTTTATAGAACGGATATGCTTTGAATAAAACTCTATTGGAAAAGTCAGCACATGCAGTAGAAGACAGCCCTAAGTCATCATAACATCAACACAGCTCAGATGCTTGCATTTATGTTACTTATGAGCTGTATTGGAGAATGTCATGATCAGATTGGTGTTTGCTGTTTGAGACCACGGTCTATTTGTGTCTGAAGGGCAAAAGGCTTCTTTCCTCACACTGAAGATGATGGAGATAAATAATGACCATAATTACTTTTTAAGTGTTAGAGAGTGCACTCATTTGCTTGGAATGCAATAGGACCTATTTTTGCATAGGTCTTGCACACAGCTGAAAGACAGATGGCTTCTGTCCCCCAGAATTAAAAGGGCCCTGAATTCATGTATCATTCCGAAATACGAGACACTGGAAACATATTTTGTATGCCTTACCCACAGAATGCTTTGTGAATGCATGAGAAAAGGCAAGCACGGGTCAAGGTGAGAATTCATTATTTTGAGAGTATTTGAGAGAAGCCAAAGGAGCCTGTAACACATGTATTCAAGCCGTGAGAAAGACATAATCTCCTCCTCTTCATGCTGCTATCCAAAAAGCCATATCCAAAAAGCCATGGGACCTCTGGCTCTTTAGAACAGTAGAACTGATTAAAGTAATTCACCACCTACTAAGACAAACAAGGCTTACTTGAATTATTTTGATCAAATAAAATCTCATTTTCCAAGAGAATGAGGGTAGACCAGAGAACTCCCAGTGGAATGAAGAAATGCAAAGTAGCTATGCTAGATTCAGAAGTCTTGACTGACGTTGTGCATTAGGGGAGACAGGATGTGTTGTGAGGAAGGAGATAGCAGGAAGCAGGATGATTACTGGCATTTAAAGAAAGCTACTTGACTTTTATCAGATAGGGGGAAAAGATTATTTGGCACTTATGTTAATTACTGAAGAGACATAGGAGACTTCAATTTTGAAGCTGAGAATGATGGGATACCTCATCAAAGGTGCAGAATAAATTTTACTTGGTCTAAAAAACTTAAATATGAGTAAGGGCATTTTTTTTCTTTTTTGCATGTTAAATTGGAGCAGAACTTTGCTAGAAGCAATTTTGTGTAGCTTTCTACCTCTGGCTGTTAAAGATCAGAGTTGCTTCCCAAACTGACCTAATCTGGCAAAACCTGGGACAAAGGTCAGCAACTACAGGTTAGACAATATATCTGGGGTTTTACTACAATTTCCCAGTGAACACCTATGAATAGAACTGAAAGAAAAATGTTTTCTCACCACAGTAAGTTCCCATTCTCAATGGAAATGAAATATTCAAAATACAAAAAGACATTCATGAATCAGCAGTCTAAAAATATTCATTAAATATAAATCAACACTTCTTTTTAAAAAATTTTTTCACTGCTCTTCTGCATTACTTTGTAAAATAATTAATTTGTGGTTTCTTTCAATACGACCCAGTATAGTTGCAAAAAAGAAGATATTTTTAAAATGAAAAAATACTGATTTGGGGGTGGGGGGATTTAAATGTCAAAGCAGTTTTCCAAAATATTTTATCAAAAAGGCTGTCTTTATTTAAACAGATTTCACTTTGACAGACTGGCATTTTATAACAAAATACATCTACTGTGTAAAATTTCTTAGCAAGCTTAATCACAGATCTATGAAATACCACTGTCTTGTATGATTAAAGTTATCCATTGGAGCACTGCAAATAAATCTGTCTTTATGTCAGTGAGAGCTCCTGTAAATAGATGCAGACCACTGAATTATCAGAATCAGTGGAAAGCGTGGAAAATTGATGCAAGAAGTAATGATATTAAAATATAGGCAGACAGTAGGCCTGCATGAAATTTTGTCATTGCCCCTCTAAAAATTTCCCAATTAATGTTCCATAACCCCAGTCTTTGAACTTCAACAGGTCATTGTCTCCTCAATTATTTTTGAAATCCCTGTGTAATAAAAAATCCTTTCTAAACCCACAGATTCTAATATTTTGTTATACAAAAAGCATTAACATATTTTGTCTAGTGGTCAAGTGGCTTTTGCCTGACCACTTGTAGCATCATACTGGAAATGCTACAAGTGGCAAAGGTCTGACAAATCTTGTCAGACCTTGCCACCGTGAGCCAGTTTAACAGACTTTTGTGTTATACTGGGCTAAGGGATGGTACTGGACAAATTTCAAACTTTAGCTGAAATCTAGTCTTGTTAAGAAAATGCATAAAAATAAACCCAGGTGGCCACCAAGTCTAAAGAGGAAGGGATCCTACTACCACGGGCATCATACTCTTCCCAATCAATGCTTCAGAGAAGTGATGGCATGCTGTAAAATAAACTTCTCACTTCTGAAGAAAGAAGATTGGCACTCTCAACCCAACCTGAAGCGATATTGGAAGGACAAGCATATTTAATGGGAAAAAGGTAAATAATAGTAACTTTTGTTGTACAGCAATTATAAGTTTATAATTTATGAGGGTTTTAAGTATAATTTGGTCTGAACGTATAGCATCAAAACTGGATTAATGATTTGGATGAATACATTGCTAAAATCCTGACAGGATAAACAAATGTTCTTAGTTACATATGGTAAGTATGTTCTTTTTTTCTCACAAGAAGATTTTGGGTGTGCATCACCATTTGTTTGATCCAGATATTTTTGTTTCCTTTTGCGTCGCGGCGGGTGTTGGTGGTGGGGTGCCGTGACCTTCCGAAAGCATCTCCCTGCAAAGCCGCTTGGTGAGGCCACTACACACAATACAGTCACATGTGCACTCGGATAGCTTCTAAGAACACACCGACGACAAAGAGCCAGGAAGGGTCTTCGTACGGGGTTCCACGGGAGGTTCATTGCAGCCCCACACACGAAGAGATCCAGGGACGAAAGACCAAGAACAAAGGAGGGTCCAGGTTTATATCCAGGGGGCGGAGAGAGCATCAGGACCAATCATCTGAGGGCACAAGGGCGGTACATAGGTGGGGCTCAGGTACGGGAACCAGTGGGAAAAGAGGAAGTGGCAAGGGAGCAAGGGCCAATGGAGAAGCTGGGAAAGGAGAACCTTCTAGAACCAAGACATATATGGCAGGAAGGGGCAGGGAGGCCAGCGGGCCAACCAGGGAAGCAGAACTGGGGTACATTAACATATAGAAACAAGGCATCCTGGGAGAGGCCTTCTTTCTCACCCTAACGTGGAGAGGATTTCTATCTCTAGGGACTGTCCCACCAGTGGACTTAGTCTCTTGTACTACAGGCCCACCAGCCTCCACGCTTTTGTTGGAATGAGAAACACTACTTCCTGGAGTCATTGTTTTCTAAATGTTTTAGCTTGGTCTAAAAGATCAGGAACAGAAAATGAAATTTTATTTTCTTGATTATTTTTTGTGTTCCAAAACCACTGTTTTCTTTGTAAGAATCCTGGCAATAGATCCCAAGCGCAAGTACAGGCTGGGCAGAGAATGGATTGAGACTAACCCTGGAGATAAACACTTGGAGGTGTTTTGTGGACAAAAAGCTCAATAGGCTCAGCAATGTGTTCTCACAGCCCAGGAAACCAACTGTATCGTTGACTGCATCCAAAGCAGCGTGGCCAGCAGGGAGAGGGAGGGGATTCTGCCCCTCTGCTCCACTCTGGTGAGACCCCACCTGCAGGGTTGCCTCCAGCTCTGGGGTAATCAACACGAGAAAAGTGTGGACCTCGGAGTGAGTCTAGAGGAGGCCATGAAGATCATGAAAAGGCTGGAACACCCTTCCTAGGAAGACAGGCTGGGAAACTTGGAGCTGTTCAGCCTGGAGAAGAGAAGGCTCTCGTGAGACCTTCGAGCTGCCTTCCAGTACTTAAAGGGGGCTTACAAGAAAGCTGAAGAGGGACTTTTCAGAAGGTTATTTAGTAAGGGAACAAGGGGAAATAGCCTTAAGCTGAAACAGAGCAGGTTTAGATTAGTTATTAGGAGAAAATTCTGTGAGGGTGGTGGGACACTGGAACAAGTTTCCCAGAGAAGTGGACTACCCATGCCTGGAGATGGTAGACTGGCTGGATGGGGTTTAAGACCAGGCTGGATGGGGTTCTGAGTAACCTGGTCTAGCTGAATATTCTCTGCCCATGGCAGAAAGGTTGAAACTAGATGATCTTTATGGTCTGTTCCAATCCAAACCATTCTATGATTCTATGACCAAGATGAATAAATTTAAAGAGGGCAGTATTTTACAGCTGCTCTGCTTCTTAATTTTCTAATGACACAAAAGGTTAATAATTTCTCATGTATCTATTGAATATGTCAATCAACATTATACCTCGAACACAAAGTTACATTTACAGATGTACATGAAAAATTTTGAATGTCCTAGACTGTCTTCTTAAGATGCTGGATTTATACGAGAAAATGTCTCCCCAAACCTAATCAGTGTTTTAATTTCTCTGTAGTTACTTTAACCGAACAATATTAAAAGCCAGCCAAAGGATATAACAACAGGGACAGTCAAGTCAGGATGTCGAGGGAGTCTTGTTTACAAACTACGGCCAACATCAATTTATTTCTGGCTTCAATTCCTGACTTCCACTTTAAAGGCAATTATACATAAATGACAAATCTTAGGAAGTCTGAGGACTGGCATGTTATGGATCTTGTAAGTATAATAACCATATATTTACTCATTCTAAAATCTTCATTTGGCACCTCCAAAATGCCAGGCAGATTTAGCAGCCAGATGCCTGTTTATTGAACTGATGTATGCAAATAATATTTGCAAGCAGTAAATTGGCATTCTAAGATGGTGTCTGTAGTAAAAAAAAGGGCAAAAATATATTCTAGACTTGCATATACTTTTATTACTTCAGAAACACCATAATCAAGACTATTGTTTCTAGACAAAAGTATTTTTTTTTCTTTTGCTTCCACAAATAATACATTGATGATCCATAAATGCTTTCTCCGCTGGAAGTCCAAAAGGCTCTTAGACTGCAATAGTAAAACAGGACTTGCTTGATTATCCTGTTATTCTTTTCAAATGCACTGATTTTTTTCCAAAGCAATCAAATGTTTTCAACTTTCAGAACATTTGCAATTCTTATTATTTTCTGTGATTTATTCCACAAAAGTTTTAATTCCACCCCTGCACCCATAAAAATGTGAGGAAAAAAGGTGGAGAATAATATATATGTATATCTCTATATATCTAAGTAAGGATAGCAGATGCCATCTCTTCACCAATGTAAATATGTGGTATAGTTTATCCAGTAAACGTGATACAAATTACTATATTTGAAGTAACCAAGATGAAATATTGCCATTCATTCCCTTTTGCTGTAGAAAAACCTCCTTCTCTGAGAGCTATTGTTTATCGTCTTATTTAAATTCTCGTTAGTGTTTGTCAGAGGCAAGCATAATAGATATTTTTTTTCTAATACTGACAATGATTGGTAGCAATCAGAAAAAGTCTTAAGTTTATTGCACATATTTTGATTTACAAGTAAATTCTCACTTCATTAACAGCTTTATTTATCTTGTTGATATCCCAATGAAATCAATGGCTGGTAAAAATTTGAAATTAAAATGTAGTCAAACTAAAGTATCCTCAGAAAAAATAAATTACCCATTACCATTGAAATACTTAATTTCATTGCTCGACATCTTTGAAATGTTTAACATAGAATTAACAATAACTTTATATTACAGAGGACCTATGTAACATTCATTAGTGTCATGCCTGAGAGTCTTTTGAAAGGACATAAGACATGGTTCACTATTTGTTTTAATGATATATTGAAAAAGAGACAAAGTTATTTGACTTCTGTTTGTGACTGTATCTGTGGTATCCTGTTCCTATTGTGTTAGTTTAATCCAATAGGCTTTTGGTTGACTTTTGCATGATGTATCCCTTGGTCAGGGATATCCGCTGGTGATGCTAAGTCACAGCTGAGGTGATGTGTGAATGTATTTTAATTCACTTTGAAGTGTCTGAAGTGATGTGATGACTGTGGTGCAGCAGCTGTCATGGCATGAAGCCCAGAGTGAATCCTTTGTGTCCTCAGGCGTGGCTAGGGAGTATATGGAGTAAGGCTTCAAAGCTGACTGGGGTAGCACTGGCAGACTGTGAAGGGTGGAGACAGAAATTTGATGAAGTTTCATACATGTTCCCTTTCTGAGGTATCCCTGGAGTGAATTATGTTGAGAAAGCCTGAGATGAGTTAACCAAGGTGGAAGCTACCAAGCAGTTGGGTAGTGTGAGCAATCACGAGTCCAGTGCTGAAGTGATTCCCTGGCCTTCTGTTATGTAGAGGTATAGGTATATCCTGAGCATTTTGAAAAATAAAACCAAGACAAGTGCAGTGCCACATTAAAGCATTTAGGTGTATTCAGGTGCCCAACAGTTTTCAAGAAGCACATGAGAGCCTCACCTAACTTACAGACTTTCACATAAAACCTTCTTCCCACTAAAGTACCATTTTTAATATATCTGTAGGAAAAACTGTGGATTTGGGTCCTGTAATGGTCCACTTAAATCTTATATGATGTGGTACTGAGAGTCACTGAGATCTCTGTGGATTCTGACACCTGAGAACAGCTTGAGTTTAGATTGATTAGGCAGACAGCACAGGGAGCAGATAGGACCCCATATTCATTGTTAGCTGGGGTTGTCTCTAGCTTCTAGCAGTTTATTTTGTTTCTTTTTCTCCTGCAAAACAATAGCTTGATGAGTACATAGATTTATCTAGTTGTATTATGTATATACATGAAAATGAATTGCTGAACTCTGCACAAATACTGAAAAACACTTAAGGAAAGCTGAGCTGAAGCAATTTGCTTTCCATTTGCAAGTCTCATGGTATTATGGTCCTCTTGTTTGCAGGAATTAGTCTACAGTGTAGATCAGGAGTATAAACCTGGCCTCCTAGCAAGGTATCTTTCACCAGGACAATTTTTTTTTGAATCTTCAGTCTATTTATTCTTCTTTTTCCCAAAACCTTCATGCATGGCTGGGAACCAATAGGTTTGTTCATCCTACATCCTACGACTGAAAGTGCATTCCCCAAAGCTATACTCCAGCAGGTGAATAATGCATATCATTTGTGTGAGGAGCATATACGTAGGCATTTGGTCACGTCTGTGCCCGTATGTATGATACACATACTCGTTCCTTTGCAGCACCAGACATGTCTATGAGATGACAGAGGCTGTTTGTGTTTTGTATATGCAACGGATGCATGGGATATCACGTGTCAAGGAAGAGATTAAAGAGTCATTCTGTCTTAGGTGTATTTAAGTGGCTCCATCCCCAGTTTATATATTAGCCCCCAGGGAATCTTCCCGTGCTCTATTTCACTGATCCATGGCAGGACTCATCATGAATGCTCTTCTGGTGGACAAGGCATACTCCCACAGGTAGGAAACATCAACCAGCCCTTTAAGTCATTCTGACATCAGAGAAAACACGGATTCTTTGAACATGGCCCACACTGAACTCAGGCTGGGTATAAACCCATGAATAGGCATGAGCAATAGACCAACACGTTCAAGGAAAACTGTCTTGCTAAGCAGATGGGATGATGGATGTTAAACTGTCTGTAGCTTTCACAGAGTATATTCCCAGAAATAAGTAATCGCATTAGAATTGATTATGATCACTCTTATCTCCAACAATGCAAAATAGATTTAGGAACCCACTAACAGCCAGAACCGTGGTTAATGGGGACTCCACAGAAGTGTGTTTCAACTGCAATTCTCAGAATATTCTTAGGAACAGCTTTTTCACTTTCCACATAAATTTTACTATAAAAAGAAGACCCTTCAATAGCCTTGGAGAATGCAGAGAATCCAGGAAAACCAGCTCCAATCTTGAAAAGAACACAGCACAGGGCTTTTGGCAGATTATGACACTGTACATATTTTGAAGAAAGGTTATCTATTTGGATAAAAGTAGAAATTGTGAATATCAAATTGAGAAAGAAGATAACATTGAGGTGAAAATAATTGATTAAACCTCAGGAGAGATGGATTTAACTCATATCTCTGATTTCTTGCCAATTTTATGACTGTTACTTCATACACCTTTGTTTTGGTCTACATACTAGATAAGATATTGCATTCCTCCTAGCTCTTGTTCATGTTGTTCCTTTAGAATATGGCTTCTTCCATGAATATCTCTGATGAAAAATGCACAAACTGTGATGTTTCTGCACAAACTTTTTAATGACTACAGTTCATAGTTCTGCAATCTGAGAACAATCATGAACAACCACAATGAGAACCTGAATCCAAGGATACTCAATGCAGAACGAAGGAGAAGTGGCATGGAAATAAAAAGCCATAATCAGAATCCTTTCAAAGAACATTGTATACCAGACAGACAAAACCCATAAAGCTCTGACTTGTTTTTAATAGCAGCTGAACCATCTGTCAGTGGTAAATTCATTGACCAGTGTAATCAGATTTACTGGAACACCTAAGCCTGTGTACTGTATGAGAGCAGAGGTACTGATAAACATGATGGAGTCAGTAGTCATATCTTTCTAATTCCTACACTTCATCATCATCCATCATGGTTAGATAGTTTCTAAGCACTCTGGACATGAACTAATGCTCCTGCAGTTTCAATTAGCATTTAAATGTTATATTGCTCAAGTTATTACTTTCACCCCATAATTTTCGTATTTTGATGGGCTCTGATCCTAGCTACGTGTAAGCCTCAAGCTGTAAGCCTCAAGCCTTTTGTTCAGCTACTATTGAGTTACTACTAGCAGTAACACACAATTTCGAAGTTCATTTATTTTCCTCTTTCACAGTTACTCAAATCCAGCCTAGTATTGTGGTTATTACCTTTCTGATTATTAGTTCAGCTGAACATACATGTAAAGCTATACAACCTATTATTTATCAATAATAAAAAGAATCTATACAGGGAATACCGCATTTTGCAGGGGGAAAAGAAAATAACGAGACGTTAGATATCTGCCCCAAGGGCTCAAACTGCAAAGATTTTACTGGATGGCTTTTCTTTGTCTTCAGTGGTCAGTCCTCAAGAGATCCATATCTGTAAAATTAATAAGCTTGTTGCTCAATTGTACTGTCAAAAGGAGAAAATAACCGATGCATTTGAGCTTGTTTATTTTTAGCTTGATACAAAGCCATGTTAGGTATAATCCCATTTTTCAGCGTGAATGATATCCCATGTTATCGGAAAAGATAGAGCTGTTGTGTCAGGTTGATGGGGCTTAACTTGTTTAGCATGACAGATGCTGCTCAGGATCAAAGGACTTGGATATAAACAACGGCGTGTCTTCAAGGTCAGGAAAACTCTAGGCAAGTTGTCTTGGTATGATGTAGGATAAAAGGAAGAAGCATGTTGAATGTGTAGATAAACACAGCCATCTGAAACTGGATGATAGCTTTCATTTGGATGAGTCCCAGGACACGAGGCAAGTCCAGTCAGGCAAGTGCAGCAATACTCTGCTGCTCATTCATAAGATCACTACATGATGGCCTCTAATTTTTAGTAAATCCTTACCTTAAATCCTGTTCTTTTTTCTCACTCTGTCTCTAGGACATCACAAGACAGATTCTTTCTATATTTCCAAGATCTCCTTATTTTACAATACAAAAATGGTACAGTTTTAAACAATTGTCCTCAGTATTTTGTTTCTATACCATCTGGAAAAAACAATTTCTGGACAAAGGCCTTAGCGTTGGGTAGATAGTGTGGAAATATGGAGTATCTTTCCATTGTGAGCACTGTTATTGTGAGAATTTTGAGCCCCCAGTCTTTGAAAATCTTATTCCAAGGGAACACAGAAACATTGGAGAAGACTTTGGGGTAACTCTATGTTCCTTTGCCCAGCCTTAAAGCGTTTAACCACAAAGCTAACAACTATCTAGTAAAGGTTGGAGGGATCTCAATAAATGAGTGATGTTTATGTTCTGATGACTATCTAGTCATTTTAGCCACACAGTAAAGTGTTCTTCCTAACATTTCTTTTATAAATAGTATCTCTTGAAGAATTTTCCCTTGGTTACTCAACAAATACTTAATTTTTTTATTTTTATCTCTTCCTATTTTTTTTCCTAAGCACAGTTTCACTACGTGGAAGAGCAGAATGTCAATTCTTGTTCCATTGCTGTGTTTCATCTCTGTTTCTGGAACACTACCCAGAAGACACCAGTCGGTACCTGACTGGAGTCTGGAAAGACAGGCTAAGGCTATGGCAGATATGTGGATTTCTAAGCAACTAATAATTTTTATCGAACGCTATCAATGTAGAAGAAAGGAGGGACAACTGCAGACCACCTTTATAATCTTCTACAGATCTTCACACTCAAACATTTTAATAGATAGTCATCCAGTCCTCTGACTCACATAGAACAAACGGAAAATTATCATAAGCATTCATACTTGACCAAATGAAAGTAGTATTATTATGACTAAAAGCACCAAATGCAGTCAGTTCAACTCTGTTACAATCTAATATCTTTCCTGGTTATGAAATATTAATTTCCAAACCAGAGATTTCTTGTCTGTTTGAAACAAACTAACTGTGAAGACTTTTCAAAGATTATCACGCAAGTGTCTTGCTGCTTCTAGCAATAGTTTTCTGTCTTCACAAAAGTGAGAAACAGGCCAACTTTTCCCATCTCGAGACTGTAGCTGAGTGTGCTACAAATGTTGCAGAAACAGGAAATTTGACATTTCCAGCTATTGGCTGCAATTTGTAATCCATCACAGAATTGTGAAGTCACTGAGATGACATTTCTTTGAATGTCACAGTCGTGTTGGTGGAATTAATGACAGCGTAATAAAAAATGAATTAATACTATGATCATTGAATACTGCCCAGACTCAGTGTTTTAGGTATTGCAGAGACTAAAGTGATATTGCATAATTTCAGAATCTAGAAAATCGTCTGGGACTGATGTTCAAACTTTGTCTTCTGCTGTTGAGCATGTAGTGTTGTACAGCTGGACACATAAGCAGAATCTTGAAAACTACCAAGATATCTAATGATTTTTCATATGTAAATTTTACTACCTACATCAGCACCAACTACACATAAAACATTAACTGCCTTCAGAATATTCCTGGATGCGGTAATACTTTTCTTTATTTTTTAGCTACAAAGAAAGCTTCTGCTATTAGTGCTTAATTATGAAGGCCCCTGAAAGTAATTTTTTTCTCCATTGTTGTAAATACAAGTTAAGACACTGGAATTTATGATAAATAACAAGTATCCTCTTCAGGTTAAAGAGGAGCTCAAATTTTATATTGCATTGATCTGACATCTCAATGATTAAACATGAACCAAATAAATATCACAGTCAGTATCATCTTCTCTGTATTAATCAATTAATTATTAAATTATATTTGCTGTACTTGTCCTAACAATTTCCACTTTCAGAGGGCTAAAGAAACTTTTTCCTCTGAATGCATAAGTATGCTACAGAAGAGATCAAAGGAGAGTTGGACATTTTGTTCTTTACAGTAAGGTCATCTGAAGAGGAAAGAAAAGTTTATTTGAAATTTATATGGGAAAAATTTTTTGGTTTTCTTCCTGCTAACACAACCTGCAAGGAAATACAGTTCCCAGCTATTGGTTGGAGCCTTCTGCTGGCTATATGAACACTTTAATTGGTTGGTAGTAATCTTATTTTCAAGGGTTTTTGTGCTACTTTAAATATTACAAACAATCTTAGCATGATTCCTAAAGAATCAGTCTTACATGGTCACTGTCTGGTTGTCCTTAACTTCTGAAAATGAACTCACTGTTCAGCTGGATTTGAGTCAAAATCAGAGAATCCTAGCTGTCAGTAGGACTTAGGGGTGTGTTCTGGGAGGAGAAGGGAGACCCTGTACCAGCCTTCGCTAAGAGAAAGGCTGCTGAATGGGAATAGGCATTACTAGACAGCTGTGAAGCTGTGTGGGAAAACAATGTGAATGCTTTAAACGAGAATAAAAATATCAGAACTTCTATCAACCCTTATATTCAAATGTGCAGGAAAAAAATATGTCCGGCCAATTTTGTTGTTCTCATAACTGTTTTTTGAAGATTTTCCTGTCCATTCTGTTAGAATGAAAGCTGAGACAGAGGGGCTTAATGCTATAGCAAATGGTGGGCTTCATAACAAAATACACAGACATGGAATCTCAGGTCCCACAAGGCACTAGCAATTATCCCATATAATTACTACTTAAGTATCAAATATATTTAATCCCCTGTAGGGTCCCCCTTCATGCTGTACCTTCCATGGGTTATAGAAGAGGGAGGATGAGATTCCAAGGTGGTGCTAAGCTTTGGTGTACAACAGTTTGATTGACCATGAAGCAGTAAGTAAGTAGTAGAACAGAGAAGGCTCCTTCCAGTTTTCCCCTTCTCTTGCTGCATATAGGAAGAGTTACATGAGGCTCCATGAAACATATTTCAACTGCTGAGGAGCTCTACAGATCAGGAAATTTATTTTTTTGCCTCTTCTTGTGGACCTTTAAAAGCATTCCCTAGAGAATTTACACATAAGTGATTCTTCAAGGGGAGACTCCATCATTTATTATCTGTTTGACTTCTAAGAAATGGACAAAATAATGGAAAATTCCATTGCAATCACAAGTTTTCCTGGCAAAGAATTAAGACTGAAGTTAATGTATCTTGTTTCATGGTCTAACACTCATTGAGAAAAATCTGAAAAATAAGTACGTATAATTGCTTATTCATACATTGTAAACACCATTTAAAACCTTCAAAATGTTAATGTGAATGCAAATTATAATTTTTTCCCTCAGGAATAGAAAATGTGTCTGAAGTTCATGCCAGAAATATCATGTTGCTAAGGTTTTATTACCTGAAATGCAGAACTTGAGGCTATTAATTTCCTTAAAGGTATTGCAGTAAATGTCACTGCTAGCTGGAACATAAAGTCTCAGGTATTAATACCATAGTCACTAGCCTGTTAAACAAGAACAGCAACAGTGCAAGGGATTAAGAAGTTATTGCAAATAAGACCAGTGAGAAAAGTGCATTCTTAGTTATCAAGAAGTAACAGCATGCTCGTTCTTTAAAAGTAAAGAATCAGCACTGTTGTGGATTCAAGCTTGTTTCTATATTCATGTGTCATAGCAAACCTTCCAAATTCTCTGTGTTGGCCAAAGAGAAGCTGAAGATAGTGCTACAATACAAGTGACACTAGTTACAAGCTGTTGGTGAAGATATCTCAGCAAAAATTGCAAGAAAAGGCTTCACAGAAACACTGCATTGTCCCATGAATTCAGCACTTCAGAGCATCAAAGCACTGTGTAAATATTGGCTAAATGTTAGTCATAAATCTTTCGATAGGTAAGACAAAAAATAAAGTCTCCCTCCCTTTTAAATGCTTTAGAGTTGTAGTTTCCCTTGTCACACACAAGGCATTGAAAAGCTCAAGTCGTATTGTCATTCAGAGTAAATCAGGAGACTCTGTATCTCACTTTCTAGGCTGTCTGAAATAGCATTTGGATAGGACAGAACATGTGATATGTGAGAGAAGATTAAAATAAATTTAAAAAGTTAAACAACCTGCTTTGCACAAGCAGAAATTTTTTTTCATTATTTACTATTTCAATATTTATTTTTCACACATGTTGATTCTTTTTAGATCTTCCACCTGCTTCAGTTATGCTACTTTAAGATCTCTGGTGAGAAGAGCCTGTACAAAGGGAGAAAGTTTGGTGCTTAGCACCACTGAAAAAGGGTTTGAAAGTACACCTGTGATCCAGTCTACCTATCCAGATACGGGATATGGAGCAAACTGGAGCACAGTTTCACCTAGAAAGCCTCCTAAAGCAAGCATCCTGCCGTGTCAAGAGAATGAGAAAGATCTCTCTGATATGTACAGAGGGAAAGTACCACTCACCTATTTTAGGCATCTGTTTTTCTCATGTGGTCTATAAGGAACAGTGTTTGTTTAGTGATGATGAGTGTCTTTGGCATAAGAGCCTAACATCAGAGCCCTCCCTAAATCAGAAGGTGAAAGACACAGAGTTCTCCTTCCAGCTCCCAGACACTTCTTGTCTCCATCCACTGAGAGTGTAATGCCTCATGCATGAAGCTTAGAGAGAGTTGCACCTTGAGCTTAGTTTCCCTTGCCCAAGTCTGTGGCCTAAACTCTGCATGAAGTTTCCATTTCTCTCTCTCTGGCACCTTGCAGTTTTTCCTTCCTCACAGTGCAACCTTACAGGTTCACCAGGAGGGTGGGAATGTCCTTCCCAGGATATCCCACAGCTTCATCACTCAGAGGCTCTTCTGAGATATTTTAGCTGTGGCAGCAGCTGCTCTCAGACTGGGAAAAGGATGTGAATTTGGATCTTATGAAATTCATTGCATTTGAGAAGCATCTCCATAACACAGTATGTAGAAGATGTATTATTTATACGTAGAAGTGCAGACTGCACAGAGTGAGAAGCAGGGCCAGCATGTCCCAGATAAATTGAACCTACTGAATTTCTGCTGTGCTTTGGGACTGTGACCATTTGTTTTCTGCACACCAGGCATGCTGTATGGATCTGCAGATGCTGGTCCTCCTCTGAGCTTATTGTTGCCTAGAAATCATAGGCAAATGTACCACACTTTGCAGTGTTAACAAGGAGAGGGTCCTTGGGCAAGCTGGTAAATCTGGAACTGAGGATATTTTTGTACTTCTTGATCAAGTCTAGTATTCACTTTTCTCTTCCAGATACTGAAGTCTGAACTAAGCACCAAATATTTTTGCTTTCACTAAGAGATAAATTGAGACTTGTATTCATCCCTAATGGTTATCTGTATGACAATGATGTTGACTCCTGAGATCATTCTTGTTTATTTGACAGGTTGGCCTCAAGTCACTGAGGCTAACATCCTGCTCGCAGAGAGGTTCCAAATGTCTGCTGATTAGCTGAAGCTGAGTCAAAACCTTTGTCATGAGAATAGAAGTGAAGATTTCTACTCTGCAAGATATAATCTCTGTCAGGTCTGAAGTTATTCTTAGTATGATAACAAATAAAACTGACCTTGTCAGTAGATTCAAATATCCAAAACTTTCATGGTCTTATTAGTTTGGATGATTCAGAAGGAGTGTGGAGCATGCCCATACTGTTGTCTGATGCATACAGCCTAGAACAAGCTACATGACACAAGGTCTTTTTTCCTTTCTTCCTTTTTTTCAAGAGGGCCAAGTATCCCTCATCTGTCCTGGGAGAACGGAGAAACCAGCTGAGTGACATCAAAAGTTACAAAGGCAGGTCAAAAATCAGGAGAAAAAGGAGTAAAGCCTTTAAAGCTCTAGCAGTCTTCTGCTTGCCCTACCAAGTTTACAGCTACTGATCCAGCTCCAATTCACCTATCTCTAGCTTATTCCTTTTACCTTAAGCAACGCAATAAAGCAGGTGAAGACTTTTTTTTTGAGTGGCAGCTGTAATAGCAGGATGTGCTTATGCAGTATGATGTAAGATGCATTCAAACACTGTATAATGAGATGGATCTGAAAGTATGGCTCTCTGCTTTTGTCTATTGGTTTCGGAATAGCTACAGTTTTCTTTTTGTAAAATTAGAAAGGAAACTGACCTTCAACAGCAAGTAGAAGTCAAATTAAATTCTTCAATGAAAAGTTTTTTGAGCTTTTCCATGACTTTGATAATACTGAGATACACTGAGATACAGATCAGTGGTCCAGGTCAGTGGTCACATAATCTAGACTCATTCCCAGCACATTTCAGTTCTGTGAAAGGATCAAGAGCAGAATTCAACCATTCTGGGAATCTTGGTAGTCAATTAAATGAACATTCATCTTGTTCCCATTTACTGGTGTGATATGTAATGATTTGCTGTCAGCCAACAGGGAGATCTGAGTAGACAGATTTCATATAAACCAAGGGACAGAGATGAAAGACAGTAATTGACTGTTATGTATTAAAGGGAGAAGGAGTCTGCATGGTCACCCCAATTTCCAGATATGGCTTTTTACAAAAAATTGCAGATGCTTCTCCCCAGAGGATCCTGGCATCCAGGATGGGGTGGATCAGGAAGAAACACAATGGGAGGGTAGAGGAAGATAGGAAAGTGGAAAAAAAGGAGGAATATGAGAGCTGAGCAGTCACTAGAGGTAGGGACTGACAATGTTACAGTTTCACAAAAAGACAGTGTTTCTGGAGACTATTGTGGTATTTGATGGAGAACTTCATGGAATTCTGTTATAAGTGTAACATTTTGCAATTCTCTTATTGTTAATGACAAAGTTGAAATAGCAGAGAAAACATCTCACCTGACGTTTTTATCACGTGCATTTTCTTTTTGTCTTCTAATAAATGCAGGGCACTTTGAGTTAGAGCGACATAATTATGGATGATAGTTATAGAAGGTCTGAAGTTTAAACTTAGAAGTCTTAAAAGATCGTCTACATTTAAACTATACTTGAGCACTATTTGAAGCTTTTCTCAAATTGGATTTTCAGCCTTAATTAATTCCGTTAGTTTGTAGGTTAAATTTCTTGCTGTAAAAGTAGGATTATTTTCAGTTTGTTTTAGGTCTCCCCTTGCAAAGAGGTGTGAAGGAGCGGGAGTACCGTTTCTACACAGCGCTGATAATTTACTGTATATTAACAGCAACAGCTCTGAAAGAGCCATCCTTAGATCTGCTAAATGAATCACTTGCTGGTCTGCAATCTGCTGGGGTTTAGAGAAACTCAATCTCTTTTAATTTAAAGCTCCATTCTCTTTGGTCTGAGGCTCACATCTGGCACTGGATTTGGTCTTTTGACCTTCACAGTGGAGATGGCAGTTATCACAAGGATTTCTAGAGAGTTCCCTGTTGTTCCTTTAGGTTGACAGGGCAAAGCTGTCGGCTATCAACAACAAAGTGCCAGAAAAAGCTCAGGTCTTCACTTAACACTTGACCCTGAGGACCTGACTTTGCAAGTGTTCTGAATGCAGCTATTGACACTCCACCTGCAGTTGCTTATCTTTAATCGCAGTAGGTAGTGTAAGGAAACCATCCTTTAAATATTTTAGGGAGACTTTCTGATCCACTGGTGGATGGGTGACATGTCTTGTCTTCTGTTCCCCTTCATGCTTTTGGAAACCTCCTACTAATAAGGTCATCTCATCGCTATGGTGCCTCATTAAGGGTGAGAAATGCAGTAATTCTCTGAAGCTATACATATTTCTTTATGTGTATTTATCCTCAGTATTTACTTACAAAGGCTTAAGGAGAAAAGAGTGGGATTCAATCCATCTCTCGTAGACCTTTAATAGTTCTTTCACCTATTTATTTACAATTTAATTTCTGGCTCATGCTGTTACCATATATTATTTACCTCACAATATTGCCTGATTCTACAAGGTCAGTTAGGGTGCTGTTTATTGAAAAGATGTACATAATAAAATACTCAAACATCATGTCATTGCTTTTAAATTAAATGCCTCAGAAAAATACAGTTGAGTAGTTAGTGAGCTAGTTAAGTGGTCTAACATGTTTACAAGGAAACACAGCATGCCTGGAAGGAACTTCTAATTTTAAAAATTAAAATCCTGGCTTTCCTCAAGGGTAAAGTATCTTCAAGAGCCCAAATCTACCATGAAAAGCAATAACTCTCTTCTGTGAAACAATGCAGGCAGCATTTTTAATGCAGGTTTTTAATTATTTATGTGAGGAACTTCAGCCCTGGGAATTGTAACATGATTTCAGTAGTAGGATGGAAATTGGGACAATCCTTATCTTACTGTTTAAATAGACATGGCTCTTTATGAAGCCATCAGTTACTGTTTGGCAATGCTACAAATATTTTGTCTGAGCATCACAGAATCAGAACTTTCCTATCCCATACGATGTTTCTCTGGTAGGTTCAGTATCTTGATGGGAAAAGTAGGAGTACTTTAATCTCTTTCTAATTATTAATGTTCTCCAAAAGCCTGTCCCTGCTGTCAAAATAAAAGGGCCTGCTGCTTTTGGGGCTTAGGTAGTTTTATGAGAGATCCTATGGGCTCATAAGTAACACTCTCCCTTTACAGTGTCTTACACTGTATTACGGAAATCTGTGTGTGTATGCCTCCTGTCAGCTTGATTTTGAAGGTTTGCTCTATGGTGCTTTTCTCCTCACCTAAGCCACTTTTATTTCTCCCTTGTCATTACTTTCAACCTTGATGGAATTTATCTTTGCATGCTATTATTGACTTCATTGCTCTCACCTGAAAAAGGTGGCATCTTTTCAAACCATTTTTTTGGTAAAACTGACTTTAACATTGTCAGTTTTGATAACTTTTGGAAATAAGAAGTAAGCAAGTAAAAGTATTGAATTAATGAAGTTAATTAATCAGGAAAAAAAGTTTGGATACAAAATGGAGAGCCTGGGAATTAATACTTTAGGAGAAGGACAGAACTCAGCGTTCCCATTAGTGATCCAATACTGCTAGCAGCCAGGGATTTCAGCAATGAAACGTGGCAGTAGATGAAGGGAATAACAAAATATTGCCAGGGTACTAAGCTTGCTACACAAGACACAATGCAGCTACTGTGACTGTTGTAAGCTCAGGGCAATATGATTCTGTTCTCATCTGTTCCTAGAGTTAATTCAGCTCCTTCAGCAGCAACTCTGTGTGTAAGCCTGCACAAAAAGAGATGTTGTGAGTAAAAGATGTACACTGCTGATTTTAACTCACAATCTTCCCTCCACTCAGGGCTGTAGTCACAGCACAGCCAAAACAGAGCCTGCCTTCTTTTTGAAAACCTGCTAAATAGTTTCCTATGTAAAATCTCACTTATTAGCATGACATATTAAGCTACAAGGATTTCAGTTGAGACAGGGCTGTAATGATCTGGATATGGTTCAATAGAATAGTGAGATGAATCAATTTACTGAAATAATGGTTTCTGTATATACTATTGTCATCCACCTTAGAGAGATTGAATGAATTCTTTCATGCCAGTTCTAGATATATTCTTCCTTTGTACTTGGTACAACTTTTCCCCCCTGTTCTTGAAGTTCTCAAAATAGTGAAGTGACTTTTATCTTCAGCTCACAAAGATATTAAGACTGGGGGAAAGGTTGACTGCTTCTCTAGATGATGCTTCAGCAGATCCAAAGCTAAGTAAAAATGTTGCTATAAAAATGTTCTTTCACCCCCTACTACTTTTTTTTCCTTCCATACTGTAAGGAGAAAGCTGAGATAGAAACTAGCTAATTTATCTGCAGGGGCACCCTTCCTCACAGGAAATGCTCAGCTGGAGAAGATGTGTGATACAAATAAAGTTCCAGTGGAAAAGACAACATGAGCCAGAGACTCATGTTGTAGAGTTAAGGAAAGACTCAGTAAAGTTGCACATAAAGTACTGGAAATACCATAGATGTAGGGGAAGAGAGGGTCCTTGGGTTGGTTTATATGATTTTCACTGTATCACATAATTTAGTCCAGCTGTTTTGGCAGTAGGCTTACAAACCAGTAAAAGAAAAACTTGGGTGATGCAAACGTGCACATTGTAAAGATAAAGTAATGTACTGCACTGATAAAACTATCACGTGTGCAGTGAGTGGGAGAAAGAAAAGTGTTGGACTTATTTTTATCAGGGATGGGTGCTGATTACCAGATTCTCAAATCCAGTGGAGAGCTCTGCTTTTAAGGATTAAAGGGTATATTTTCTTCTGCTGGTTTCTCCATTCCACAGAAAGATTTTAAAAATATGAATTGTTATCCTGTTCTAGATGGCTGAAATGCAGAGCACTGACAGAGATGTAAGATGTGGGGAAACAATCTTTTTTTACCACTGAAGTGTTTTCATAGAGTGTTTGAATAGGGAAGAGATAAGAAAATTCATTTGCTTTTATTGTTAAATGAAAGGAAGCAGAAAATAATCCATCAGTGGCCTGATCCATAACACAAAAATCCCAGGAGTTTTCTAGTCTCTCTGTCTCTGGCAGTGGAGCCAATAATCCCTCTTAAAGCTGGCCTGCTGAAGAAAGCTACTCTAAATCTCAGCTTCTGAGGTTTGCAATTGCCAAGTAAGTCATTCCACTCCTAGATTTAGTAGTTATTTTGGACCATGTTCACGTGTTCTTCTCTTTTAGAAGAACAGTGTGAAAGCCAGTGGTTACAGAGAGAAAGGTGGTTATCACAGCGTGGTGTTATGAAGTTCCACTTTGGTTTTCAGTGCCTGGTGAAGATGTTTTCTTGGAGTGCCTGCTGAAGGGACAGGGAGTTGCACTTCCAAGGCCTCCTGTGGGCATTCAATCCACCTCAGCCATCAAGCTCATTAGCTACGAAGTGGCACCCCAGCAGTGTGTTTGGGTGTGTGAGAAGAGCTGTATGGAGAAGAGAGTACAGAAGAGATTTCGGTGGTTAGATGGGCAGGTGAGCTGCTGTCAGCTGCCCAGGTGGGGATGGCCGGAGTGTGCCTGTCTCCATGCAACACTCTCCCAGAACCGTGCCCAGGCAGTGCCATGCTTGCATCTCTCTCTCTCTCTCTCCAGTGTACCTTGGTGTAGTAGACTCACAGATAATCCCAGTGCTTAAAAGAGGCTATTCCTTCTATATAAAGGAGTTACTCATGTCAAGATTCACCACTGGGGAGGAGTGAACTGTTTTGAATGCCAGGGGAGGAAAAAGGTCTCTGTTACTTGAGAAGATTAGAATAAAATTATTTTATTTAATAAATAAATAAAAGTAATTAATAATAAAATAAAATAAAATTTTATTTTATAAAATAAAAGTATTTTGGCTGATTCTGGGTTCAAGGATCCCATTGTTCTTAGGGTTAGGAAAAGGCATATGTTTTTGAAGTATCCATCGTATCAGAGTGTTGCTAATGTGTACTTATTACTTGCAATTCTATTTCCTTTTTTTGACAGAAAAGCCTACAGGTTTCATGGGTGAAAATACAATAGTTTTTCTATTGCAATTTCATGACTATGAGCTCACATTGTAATTTATGTCAGAAACAGAATTTACTAGAGAAATCATACTACCTATATTTCACTGCTGTTATTTTTGCTGGACAGATCCCAAAGATAAAGTAATGCTAAATACCATGTGTCTGTGATCAGGAATCACACACATGGGATGTGTCCTCTTGATCCTGTTGGGTAATTCCCTGTCAGTTCTTAGGGTTAGGATGCTTAAAGATGAGTTTCTCTCCACATGGCTAGAAGGGAGAGGAGAAAAGTTCCTTCTCATCTATGTGCTCTGTCACCAGGTTATTCTAAATATCTGCAATGTGGGACTAAAAGATTAAGGATTTTGATTACTACTATGACATACAAGTCCAAGGAAGACATATAAAGGAGGATGAAAACGTGTGAAAAACATTGGTCTTACCTCACATGGCCAAGCAGAAGGTCACACTTGTTGTTCTCAAGCTACCAGAATATTCCAGATGAGAAAGATGAGAACAGGAAAGCTGTGCTGAAATACAAATGCATTGTTGCTTAGTATCTAGAGACAATTTGCATACACACAGCCACTCGGGCCAATGCCTAAGTGTGCAATTGGCTCTGAACGCTCTCTCACCCTTTATCTTTTCATACATATTTTTCAATACTGGAGGATAGTTATTCTGGAATTCTCAGTTGTGAGAGAGGAAATTAATGCAATACCTTGCCTCTCAGAGCAAGCTCATGCTGCAAATTGTCTTTGAAGTTACTTGATCCCTTAACAAATTAAGTTCATTACATTTGTTTCACGGCTTTCATGACAGCCATGTGCAGAAAAGGTGTATATGCAAAGCTTAGAACTTTCCTTTACTTTCAGACAAACAGATGTGAAATTTAGATTATCACTTCCCCACAGGAAGGTCAAACATAGGACATCTTCATATGACTTGTAATTTTGAGTGGAAAATGTTATGCTATTTCAAACACTGACATTAGAGACAACATTATATTAGGTAAATCCCATGAGCTGCAAAACTTGATTTCAGTATCTCTTACTGGCAGCAGAAACCAATTTAAAAAAATCTTGTACAAGCATAACTGTGGGTTTTCTGCATTTGGAAATTTTACAGTAAATTAGCTGCTTTACTTTCTCAGTGTGGAAAGGATAGAGGGAAGGGCCAGGATATCATTTTAATTTAGCCAGGACTAAAACTGTGCTGGGTATACCGACGATGCATTTACTTGGCATCCCTGTCAGAGGAGGACAGGAGCCACCATCATTAATTTAGGAACACAGGTGCATGTATTCCTTACAGTTTTATTCAGCCACCTGCTATAGGTACTTCATCCAGGCAGCAAAAAGTGGTTCAGACACTACAGACAATGCAGAAAAGGGATGATGTTCATATGAGGTGAACAGCTGTGGTGGGATCCCTTTGCTGTATTGTGCTGTGGGATATCCNTCTCTCTCTCTCTCTCTCTCTCCAGTGTACCTTGGTATAGTAGACTCACAGATAATCCCAGTGCTTAAAAGATGCCATTCCTTCTGTATAAAGGAGTTACTCATGTCAAGATTCACCACTGGGGAGGAGTGAACTGTTTTGAATGCCAGGGGAGGAAAAAGGTCTCTGTTACTTGAGAAGATTAGAATAAANCCTTCTCATCTATGTGCTCTGTCACCAGGTTATTCTAAATATCTGCAATGTGGGACTAAAAGATTAAGGATTTTGATTACTACTATGACATACAAGTCCAAGGAAGACATATAAAGGAGGATGAAAACGTGTGAAAAACATTGGTCTTACCTCACATGGCCAAGCAGAAGGTCACACTTGTTGTTCTCAAGCTACCAGAATATTCCAGATGAGAAAGATGAGAACAGGAAAGCTGTGCTGAAATACAAATGCATTGTTGCTTAGTATCTAGAGACAATTTGCATACACACAGCCACTCGGGCCAATGCCTAAGTGTGCAATTGGCTCTGAACGCTCTCTCACCCTTTATCTTTTCATACATATTTTTCAATACTGGAGGATAGTTATTCTGGAATTCTCAGTTGTGAGAGAGGAAATTAATGCAATACCTTGCCTCTCAGAGCAAGCTCATGCTGCAAATTGTCTTTGAAGTTACTTGATCCCTTAACAAATTAAGTTCATTACATTTGTTTCACGGCTTTCATGACAGCAATGTGCAGAAAAGGTGAATATGCAAAGCTTAGAACTTTCCTTTACTTTCAGACAAACAGATGTGAAATTTAGATTATCACTTCCCCACAGGAAGGTCAAACATAGGACATCTTCATATGACTTGTAATTTTGAGTGGAAAATGTTATGCTATTTCAAACACTGACATTAGAGACAACATTATATTAGGTAAATCCCATGAGCTGCAAAACTTGATTTCAGTATCTCTTACTGGCAGCAGAAACCAATTTAAAAAAATCTTGTACAAGCATAACTGTGGGTTTTCTGCATTTGGAAATTTTACAGTAAATTAGCTGCTTTACTTTCTCAGTGTGGAAAGGATAGAGGGAAGGGCCAGGATATCATTTTAATTTAGCCAGGACTAAAACTGTGCTGGGTATACCGACGATGCATTTACTTGGCATCCCTGTCAGAGGAGGACAGGAGCCACCATCATTAATTTAGGAACACAGGTGCATGTATTCCTTACAGTTTTATTCAGCCACCTGCTATAGGTACTTCATCCAGGCAGCAAAAAGTGGTTCAGACACTACAGACAATGCAGAAAAGGGATGATGTTCATATGAGGTGAACAGCTGTGGTGGGATCCCTTTGCTGTATTGTGCTGTGGGATATCCAGTAGGATATCTTGTCTGACCTCTGTGTGCACCCCCAGAAAACTGCAGGTCTCTTGTAAGCCTTGTGTCCCATCTACCAGTGCTGCACAGATGTTATGGATAAGCCTCATAAACGGTGTGAGGTGCCCACATTTAGGTGATGGAGTCATTCCCCCAAGAGGGGACTGAGCTCCATATTGCAGGCACTGAAGTTTCTTGTAAGGTGGGTAAGTCCCCGGCTCTAGATGCCCATATGTGAGTGAGATGTCTAAGCTCCTGATGCTCCTTATGCAGGCACTTATTAATATTTCCAAAGAGAAGTTTTTATTTCCACGTGCGTATTATGGACACAGTTCGTACAGGACACTCATGCCTTCTTGATGTGTCTGGCAGAGGCCAAGTGGGATAGCCTTGGCACCTCAAATGGCCTAGCTACCTATTTATTTGCAATCAAACTCCAGATCTCCATTGATTACAACGGGAATTCCGATGTCTAATTCACAGGTGGATACCCACACACAGTTACCTAACCTTAGTCATACTTTATGTGTGGATTTTTCTGTTCTGGCTTCTGTGGGGTAATGAGTGGAGTGATGTTTTTCACTTGCAAAGTAGTGTTTGATCTTCTACTTACCTGAAAAACAAGATGTTCTGCTCCAGGTTCCTACTTACTACTGAAGAGCTTCTCTTTGGAGGAGAAGTTAAGGGAAATCCTCTTTCAGTACAGAATTTGTCCTTGACTGAGGTGTTATTTAGTGACAGACTCATAGAAAGGTACAAAAATATGTAGTCTCTTAGCTTTATAACTGGCACTTCAATAATTTATATTGCTTCACAACAAATATTTTGTGGGAAAACAATTTTGTTTGCTTCACTGATTTCACTCTCTTCTATCCATTTAGCTATTCTTATTTGATTTGTTTTGACACCCAAGCGTTTACTTTTGACAGTGATTAAAAAAATATATCACCTGTCTGTAGAATTAGCCAGCTGAATATCTCTGAATATCCTTTTCACTAGATAATCCAGTAAGTATTTCATTATCTTATAAGTGGTCAGTGCTTAGTCCAGCAACAGTGGAATGGCAAGTTTATTTTAGTGGCAAATAGGTTGTGTCTATTCCTTTTGCATATCTAATGCAATTGAAAGTGCTTCAGTCCAGACTGTTTTCCCATGAGGATGCTGAAGGCATGTCTTTAAGTTGAAGTACTGGCCTTAGAAAGGGACTTAGTCACAGAGCTACCCCACAAACCTCTTCCCTTCCCCTTGAAATGAAATGTTCAAGTCCAAAATCGTGCTGCTTCTGTCAATATTTTTGATGCCCCAGAGCTACTGGGAGAACTGAGCTCATGCAAGTCTCAGCAAGCTCCACGAATTGGTAATGTCACTATTTATGTACTGCATGTAATTTTCAAACAGAGGTCTGTAAGATGGGAAACCCCACAAAAAACAGCCAAAAGGAGGACTTTTCAAGTTTCTGTCACTTCAGCTGGGAGACAACTGAGAATTTCTGTTCGGTATTTAAGGAGATTTTGGATATGTCTTGGTAGTCTTGTGAGTCAAAATTTAGGAAATTATTCTGTCCATATAATGTACAGGGAACGTGAGCGACCCCTGCAGTCAAAAGGACTACTGAACTTAGTTTCCATTTCTAAAGTAAAGCCCTGAGATTGTTAAATAGGAAAAGACTGAACATATTTCCAAATGCAAAAAACCCCAAGTGGTAGTCAGCATTTTTGTAATGGAATAAAAATGCATTGACGTGCAGTACATTCAAGGCAGATTTTAAAGGTGCTGTATGAGAAAGGGGATTTTTAAAAGATCTATGGATTTAATAATAATAGCAATATCTGGTTTCCATTTATAGCAGTATCACAGAATTTCAAATGTTTTTATTTTATCTAGTGATGCATCTCTAATTTTAAGACTTCATCCTCATGTAGCTGCCAAGTGCAGCTTGGAGTATCTATTTATTGTTAGCACTTGCTCTGCTTTTCCAGGTATCTAGACATGCACTGATTGCATTTCTTTGTTGGAATTACCAGTATACATTATTTTATCAAGGAGACTTTAATGATGTTCAAGCACTGGGGTTTCAGTGAAAAGCCAGCCATTACAGGTGTCATGAGATATGCAGGTGCATTATTCAGAAGGTATAAGAAAGTCTTAGTGCCAAGACATACTGGATCCCACAGAAGGCAAGTGAATTCCTATGGGTCACTCAGAGAGAGGTCTGGTTTTGGTAAAAGTTGCAGCATGTGGATTCAAACTGCCTGACATGAAGGTTGTTAACATTGTGTATACGTCTGAACCAAAATCCTGGAAAAAAGTCTTGTGGTATCAAAGTTTGGAGTCAAATCCTGCCTGGATGGGTAGGATATGTACTTCCAGAAGAGGCTTTATGGTCCCTTTTTTTATTTGGTGCAGTCTGAAAAAGCACTCAACTAGATTGCAGTCCCAGTGCTTGGGACAGCAAGGCAGTATTTGATCTGGGCTGTAGAAATCATATAATTTTGTGAAGAAGGTTAAATTTCTTCCTTTTATTGGCAAAGCCACTGCAGTCTTATAGTCTCAAGGTGAATGTATGGTGTGCTTGTGTGCTCTGAAAGATCCACACAAAAATTAAAAGAATACACTTGAACTGTGTTCCTTCCTACTGCTGTGTTTTGATGTCTGTGCTTTCCACCATTTTTTGTGACAATTTGGAATCAAGTCTCATCCTCACCCTTAGGGTTTTTACTGGTACTGACCTTGGTTTTGTCCTGTCTTGGCACTTCTTATTTTTCAGCTTTGACCTTGGGCTGAAAACATCACATCATGTACTCTCAAATAAAACGGACTGGCTAAAAACCTTTGTGCTCATATGCGCAAGTAAGTGAAGATACGCTTAGGTGCAATCATCCTTTTGCTGGAACTGAGAAATATTGACACTAGCACAAGTGGTAACTGTTCCAGTTCTGGAGAGCTGGGTCTGCATATTACATGTTGTACTGCTCAGCCATGGATCTCACATCTTCCTAATGCTGTGGAAGTGCAAACAGAGGAACGAGCAGAAGAAAAACAGCAGAGACAAATTTGATTATCAGCTACACACTATTAACAACTCTCATCTCTCCCTGCTTGAGATCTTCTCTAGTTTAATTAATTGCCTGATCCGAGACAAAGCTTTTGGATAAACACACACTTATAAATATTGCAGATAAATCAAGCAGGGAATTCTAAATAGCATTCATCATTTCTTTCCTTTTGAAGTGTCCTCCAGGCATTAATTTGCCTTTTCATTTTCTTCTTTTTAATTTTTTTAAATAATATTTCTCATCCTTTAATTGGAGAAAAGTGGGCACGGTCAGAATAAACTTGTGGCATTGCTCTTCATCTTTCTTTTAGTGTTGTCATAATGACTAGTTCATAGAAGATGCTGAATTACCCTGAAATATTTGGGAGCATTTATTCTATTTATGGGTATGCAGAGCAAGTGAACATTCCCTCCCACATGTGGAGGGAACAAAGGTGAAAAAGAAGCCAAATCTTACACTCAGTCATGTATTTGATTTAGGGAACTTTATGTACAATTTCTTATTCAGCACAGAAAGATCTGAAGATAAAGCGTCTGAATACACAAATACATTTTGGCTCATAACTTTCTTGTTAGGTCCTAGGTGTGTTAGGAGAAGAGTCCATAAATATCAATATGGATCTGTGCCTTCATTGTTTTGGGGTTCATTTCCCCATTGTTTAATCACAGTGAACTCTCTTCAGGTACTAGACGATTTAGGGTTATAAATCTTTGCACTTTTAAGAAGCATCCAGATAGAGCAAAATGCACTGACACTTGTATAGAACTATAGATTGAAATACATACAGCACATTAGTACTAAAAGATGCACTTGTGAATTTTTTATTTCTTTTTCAGTCTTATTTCAAATTGTTATGTAATAGAACAGTGTCCAATAATCTTGAATACCAACATCATTGCAATTGCAAATTTTTAGCATTTCCTGAATCCTTGATTGCTGATAATAATTTTATTTTTACCTTACACATTTGGTATTGAGTCCTCCATTTCTATGCATTCAAATTTGCATTTTTATTCCCTGTATTCAGAATACTGAAGAGTAATCTGCTGGTGATTGAAAGATAAAGTGAGCCACTGCTAAGAGTGTTGGGGTCAAGAACAACCTCTAGACAGTTGATGTCACAGAAACAGATGCAGTGGGCTTTAATTAGTGTTCTGCCTCTTTTTCGGAAAGAAACAAGAGACAGAAAGAAGCAAAAAAGGAAAATTAAAAAGGAAAGGGTAAACAATAAATAGAAAAAGGAGAGGAGTATGAGTTCTTCCTGATCCAATAATTTCTTTAAAAAGTTGAAACACCTAAGAATTTGTTGTTATCTTACAAGGATACCTTAATGTGAGGAAGCCATTCACCATTGTGTGCCTTGAGCACTTAAGCAAACCAGTGCCAGCTGCGTCTCTACATTATTTGCTTCATTATGGAACGAAATTTTCTTGTTTTCTATAGTTTTTCTAGCAGTAGGAAATACCATATAGCCAGGGAACCTCTTATGGCTATCTGAATTTTTTAACATCTACTAACTGCCTTGTTTCCAGTAATTTTCTTTTATGGAAGATGATTCCCTGAAAAACAAGATATTGAAATGTTAAGATCACTTTGGGAATGGAGGTACATGACGGTCTTGCGAGAAACACCAGAATCTGTAAATACACAGCTGAACGTTCACATCATCACTTTGGTGTCTTTGCTTGTGGGTGTCCCTCTTACTTCAATCCACAGGAACAATAAAAGTGTGTACCTGTTCCCATGGATGCACTCTATTACAGTAGTAAATCTCAATACACTTTCTAAAAAAAACCCAAAAAACCCAATGGAGAGGTCTCCAATGTTTTCAGACAAAGCAGAACTCTCCAAATTACACTGTGGCTGCAAGAATAAATTTTATGTTGTACATTGTTATCTAATAGCCACAGACTTAAATGATGAAACGAGACAATGCTGTAATGAAATTCCAGTAGTCTCCCTGACTACTGGAGGAATTGAGACTATTAAGTGAACTGCAAGGGAGAGAGAAAAATTATCTATGAACAGACATTTGTGTATTAGATGGTGATTTTTCTACAGATGCACTAATTACAATTTTAATTCATGCATGAAAAAAGGAGGGAGCACACATTACTTCTGTCAAAATAGTTCTGAATGCTGTGAAGCTGTTAATGAGTAATGTTCCCTTGGATGAAACGTTAACATATCTTTTTCTTTAGTGTTATTTTACTCTACTCCCTGGTTATCTTGTAGAAAATGCTGATTGTCATTCAAGCCTTAAAATAAGAATATAATGAGTATGTAGGGTTTCAGAAAGACATCACAAAATGCAAGACAAGCAAAGCCCTTTATCTGAAAGTATTTTTTTATTACTCTTCAAAAGTTCTTGAGCTGTTTAGAAAAGTATCTGTAAATCTCTGCTTATCTTGATACATACTTAATCATAAGATAATGAATTGTGCTGAGTGGTGACATGCACCAGTAACCCAATTTTAACATTATAATGCAGTGCTATTAATGCATTTTTCTGCAGTGCAGAACATTACTCCTAATGGAAAAAATGTCCTGTAGGCAGGTCTATTGTGCCATCTCTCCTAGGTTTTGCTGGAGTACTTTAGTACTTAATAGCCTGAGGGAATAGCTGGGTGTGTAACTAAATCAAGATTTCACAGTCAAACAAAGGATGAGAGAACTAGGGGGAATACCCACTATTTTGTGACAGTTTGCTCCAAATAAAATGGCATTAAATATCTGAAAGTTTCCTAGAGACTTACAAGAAAGTTATAAGATATTAAATACCATCCAGTGTTCAGAGAGAAAGAACAGGGAATTACTGTCTTGTCTGATAAGACATTTATATGTTTTCCTCCCTCCTTATATTAAATGTGTTCTACAGAAATATACATTGACAGCTTTTGAGAGAATAAAAACAACTTGTCATAGTCAATACAATTCTGGTGTTATAGAACAATCAAAATGAGAATATCGAATCATAAAATCATAGAATGGTTTGGCTTGGAAGGGATATTAAAAATCATATAGTCCAACTCCCCCCAGTATGGACAGGTCATATCCATGGTCATTGCTGCTTTCTGGTAATTGCAAACTGTGTGGGATACTCTGCAGTGGTTGTGACTAAAGAGTACCAATGCAGATATAATGCATGACCTTCCCTGCTACTTTAGTGTATCAGCTATTCATCAGCCTGAGTTAGTAAAATAATATTTTCCAGCCTGCGTTATTGGACATGAAGGGTGAATGATATTCATCTTTATTTAAAATTGTTGCCATTGGTAATGGAACAGATGTAAACTCTCCTGTCATGTATTAATTTTTACATTAAAGTGCTAAAAGAGCAAAAGTTGATTATTTCACTCCCGCGTTTTCTCCATTACTCTCATAGTGAAATTGGCTTGTTTATTTGTTGTTGACCCAGCATGATTACAAATGCAGTCAAGTACTTGGCCCTTGTTTCTAGACAATATTCAGAGTTGGCACTATATTATAGATTCTAAAGTGTAAATGAGAATAGTTTTAGATTCTCTATGAGCATGAGCTCTCAACTGCTTCAGCCCATTTTTGTCTGAATAAAACCAATATTTTTATGGGCATCTTTAAGATTTATGCCCCTCTGAAGGAAAATAATGCTTAAAATTAAAGTAAATATAACATTTTCCTATATTCCAGTTTCAAGTAGTAAAAAAATTGCTGATGCTGTTTGAATCAGCAAGCAACTAATGAAAATAAACTATCAGAAAATACAGTCTTTGAAGAGCATCAGAATATAAATGGCTAAAAATTTGATGTAACAGTGATGTAAATTGAATTCCCTGGACTGCAACTATTGAAATTATGTTAATTTTTAAAATAAGAGCAGAATATGAATTGACCTAGAAAAGATTGCATATATTTTACATTTTGCTTTTGATCCTTTATGCAAGGGTTCGGAGTTTCTTCCTTATTATTAAAATTGCCATGGCTTTGTCCACAGCTGTTACAGTAGCAAAACCCAGCTACCTAAAAAAAGATGAAGAATCATTTAGAAATTCAAGCAAATTTTCTTGTTTGGTTGTCGGTAAAGAAAGAAGGGGAAATGTACATTAAAGAGTGCTGTAATTATACATTTTGCATAAATTTTTTGAAACAGTTTGCACCATCTTTAAGGCAATGTGTATCATAAAGCTGGTTCCTTAGCTCCTTCAGATTCCAACTTATTTCCATATTAGTTAAACTGGTTTTATTTATTTCACATAAATGTATTGATTATGAACAGACTTGTGACACTGCAAGTTGAATTACTCTCCCTAACTAAAAGTTGGGACAATTTACATGTCAGCATTGCTTAGCTAAAAGACTGCTCATCCAGCCAGAAGAAATCTCCTCTGCTTGAATGTACTGCAGTTCTTAAAAACGCCCCTCAATCAAGCTCAAAAAAATCTGTTTTGTTTGGTTAGATGCCAAGATTTCATTTACTTGCTCAGACTGTCACTTTTCTGCTTCTGAAAACCTTTATTTATTTAGTTACTCTTTAAATATTAACAATAATTATACAATTTGGAGAATAAGAAACAATTCTTTGAGTTTCCAGAGAATATGTATCTATACCCGTAGCATACTGCCTGTATTCTTTTTCCTCTACTTTCTGCTGAGATATACTCTCCTGCTAGCATATACATGACCTTTGTGTACCAGATGAGTTTTAATAATAATAAGGTGTTAGAATGTTTTCCTGATACAAAAGTAAGTACACAGCACACAGCACAATAAGAATAGGTTGCATTTCCTCTCCAAAAAGGTGTCCAATACATGATAGAATATCGCTATGAGGCAGTCTGGGAACTAACAAAACTATAATTTTCAATATATCTGAATGTACCAAACTTTCGAAAATATTCTTTCTGTGAAGCACAGTAAAATGAGCACTGTCACATCACTGTAAGCTGATAGAGACTGTCAGGCTTTTGAAAGCTAAATTAGAAGCAGATGTCCTCCCACACAAAGAAAATTACCTTATTAGTTGCTAATTAATGTTTTTTCTAATGATGACAAAAGTGACACTTCACCCAAAAGACAAGAGAAGTTGTGGATAGCAGAAGATGGACTTGAGAATTAGCAGAAATTAAGGGAGCAGTTTTAATGACTTAATTAAGATCAGTTATATTACGTATATTTTGAAAATTTTGATGGCAGTATGAGAAGTTAACTCTCTGTTAAACATGCAACATACATCTTCTTTTCTTCCTAATTTGGGAATGGGTTGTCATGCACTGGAACAGGCTCCCCAGAGAGCCTGATGCCTGGTCATGGCACCAAGACTGACAGAGTTCAAGAAACATTTGAACGATGCTGTCAGGCACATGGTGGGGCTTGGAGTGGTCCCGTGCAGAGCCAAGAGTTGAACTTCGTGAACCTTGTGGGTCCCTCCCAAGTCAGGATATTCTATGGTATTTGGGTTCCTTTGCAAAAGACTGCTGAGAACCTTTTTAAGATTACACAGTGGTTGGAAAGCCTAGAAGTAACATAAGTATTTTCTTTACACAAAATGACAAGCAATGTTCTTGAGCAAAAATAACGTGTGCTCCTACAGTTAACAGCTTCAGCCTCGAATATCTTGCTTAGATGTGGTTAGAAATGCTTTGGAGAATAACAAAAAGCCACTTTTATTTAGCCACAGTTTTGCTGCAAATACTGTGTCCCCATCTAAATTGAATTCAATTTTAATGACAGTAATTATCACAATGGAAAATTCTGTGGTGTTTTTCAGCAGTGGAACCAAAAGTGCTTGCTAAGAGTAGAAGATCACTTACTGCATTTTACACTCCTTGTCTGGAACTTACTATCATTACTTTGAGTTATGGTTTAACCCCAGCTGGCAACTAAGTTGGCAAAGAAGCTTCTCACTCCCTTTTCCTCCCAAGTGGGATGGGGAAGAGACTCAGAAAAACAATAAAACTTGTGGCTTGAGATGAGAACAGTTTAATACTTGAAAAGAAAAAATAAATACAATTTTAATAATTATGACATAAAGGAAAGAGTGAGAGAGAAAACTAAAGCCCAAGAGAAACAAATGATGCATAATTTAATTGCTCACCACTTGCTGACCTATGCCCACCCCATCCTGGAACAGTGATTGGCACTTCCAAGGCAACTCCCTGCATTTTATACACCAAGCATGACTTTCTGTGGTATGGAACACCCCTTTGGCCAATTTGGTCAGATATCCTGGTGGAGCTCCCTCACAGTTTCTTGTGCACCTGTTCAACTAGCAGAGCATGAAAAGCTGAAAAGCTCTTGAATTAAAAATAAATACCACTCAGCAACAACTAACATCAGTATAATATCATCATTATTCTCATAAAAAATCCAAAACAGAGCACTGTACAAACCCCTAAGAAGAAATTTGACTATCCAAGCCAAACCTGGCACACTTTGAAAGTGAAAAAACTGTTCTCAACAGAAGCATATGAAATATTTCTTTTATAATCTTAAACAATTTCAAATGGTTACTCCACAATGCAAATCCCTGAAAGCCTTTACATAAGTTTTAACCCTCAGATGGACTAAGATGAAAGCAGTCCTTGACTTTCCACTTAAAGAACACCAGCCCTTTCTTTTTGAAGTCTTAGAGGCTGGTTTAGCTAAATCTAGATCTTCTCCATTTTCTTGAGCAACTAGTTTTTGGAGTACCTGAGGCTCTAACTCGAACGAGGTGGTTTTTTGGCCAGGCTGCTGCCATCTCTGTTGACCTCTAAAAACAAGCTGGTTCAGGGGGAGCCATACCACCCCTTGCAGAGGGTTGTAGCAGGGACTGCTTATGCTGCCTTTTACTTCAGGCTTCTGGAAACCTGTTGCATGGCCATGAATTTCCAATGTGGCCTTCAAGTAATAATTAGTAGAACACTGTCTAAACTGTTATAATATATGGCAGCAATATCAGAACAACAAAGTATCAATATTAGAAAATGTTACATTTGAAAGCCTCCTGAGTGTCTTGATTTCCAAGAGAAGGCTTGGATTTCAATAAATGTGTAGGCAAACAAGAGTAGATTCAATATTTTAATATACTGAATTCCAGCACACTGAGGATGCATTTGAGCATCTTGAGGGAAGGAGTGGGCAGAAAAAAGAAGGAAAAGAGAAACTAATTATAAAACCAAATGAAAGCAGAAATGTTTTTTTAATCAGATAGTATCCAATCTTATGTCATTTCCTTCACTTTTGTTGTGTATAGCTGATGTACTTCTGAAAAGAAGGGCAAAAAGGATGGCGACAGTCTTCACCTACAAATTCCAAGTTTCCTAGCACAGTTTAGCAATGTATTGCATTCATTGCACTGAGTTTAGTTATGAATACAAGAAACAACGGTGTTGGTAGAAAGGCTACAACCTTGCTCTAAAGCTTACAAAATGAACCACTACACTACTAAGTACCTGTTATTCATCTGTCAAAATGAAAAGGGAAGTCTTAACTGAAACATTGTTCAAAGTGTAGCTAAGTGTGCCTCTGGAGAACATGGTTAGGAATATAATTAGTTTCACTGGGTATTTTCACACACGATTTCTTCCTGGAACTGACCAACAGTATTGCACAGTGTGTCAGGAAGAAAGCGTTGTCAAACAGACAGCCGAGGACACAAAACCGCACATAGACACCTGAAAATGGAGCTGCACTCTATTGATTGGCTTACTAGGGGATGGAAAAAGCATTTTTATTTCAGCAAATGTTTACCCACAATTCAGTGTCCTACCCTTTTTGCCTGGTTTTTCAGCATCAGCAAAAATGTCAATACAGCATAGTATCGACAGAACAGCTTGGCATGTTTTTGTTTTGCTGTGTTTTGAAATAAGTTGTTTAAGGTGAGCTGAAAATGATACTGACTCGAATTGCCTGGTTAGCTGCAAATACTGCAAGTGTTCAGGACGATGAGCAGAAATATGACTAAATTTTCTCAGGTCAGGAGGAGAGAAAGGTGAAAACAAACCCCCTGCAACAGTCTGCAGAGGAGAGACCAAGTGAGACTGGTGCGGGGCCTGACTTGCAGGGATTGTCCAGCTACTTTATGATGACTGCAAGCCTCTGGTCCTGCAATACAGCATCACTTTCCTGGAAAACAGTTAATTCCACCTGAACTGCCCTGAGCCAACATCCAGAGGAGGGCAAGGAAATTAAATCTAAGTGGAAGGGTTGATACTTTATTAGTAATGCAGGTATTTTTGCCCTGATATCCAGCAAGAGATTGCTTACTGAGTCATCTTTGTTCTCTCCCACCCTTGGCATGCTCTTCTCACATATCACAGTATCTACAGCAATTTCAGAGGGGCTCTACAGGTTTTTGTTGAGCTTGAGAGCTTGTCATGCCTTCAAATTTCATTTCTAACCTCCCTACTTTACTCATCTTGTACACCGTTTCCCACAAGCATCTGATCCAAAATGGTATGTGGGGGAAGCTTCCAACACATAAAATTGAGAAGAGGGCCGTGAGAACCTCGTGGTGTTTGGCAAGCCCAAGTGCAAGGTGCTGCACTTGACTTGGGGCTTTCCCAGATATGAGTACAGCACTGAGACTAGCCCTGCCAGGAAGGACTTGCGGATTCTCGTGGATGAAAAGCAGGACATGAGCCATGAGTGTGGCTCACAGACCAGAAAACCAGTCACATCCTGGGCTGCACCAAAAGAGGAGTCTCCAGAAGGCCAAGGGAGATGATTTTCCCTCCTCTTCTCAGCTCACATGAGACCCCACCTGGAGTGCTGCATCCAGTTCTGGGGCCCTCAGCACAATAAAGGCGTGGACCTGATAGAACAAAGATGGAAGGAAGGGCCACAAAGATGATCAGAGGGATCAGAGGGACTGTTCAGCCTGAAGAAGAGAAGGCTCTGGGGAGACCTCAGTGCAGCCTTCCAGTACCTAAAGAGGGCTTACAAAAAAGAGGGAGAGGGATTTTTCATAAGGGCAGATGGTGACATCACAGGGGGCAATTGTTTTAAACTGAAAACGAGTAGGTTTACATTAGATATGTAAAAAATTCTTTATTTAGACAGTGGTGAAGAACTGGAGCAGGTTACTCGGGGAAGCTGTGGATGTCTCATCCCTAGAAGTGTTTAAGGCTGGGCTGGACAGGGCCCTGAACAACCTGATCTAGTGGAAGGTGTCCTTACCCATATTAGGGGATTTGAATGAGGTGATCTTTAAGGTTTCTTCTAACCCAAACCATTCTATGATTCAATATTTTTAATTGAGCAGTAGCTTTCATTCATTCATTATGTCATATGCACCACTAGCTCAAGTGATCCTCTTGATGCTACTTTCCACCCCTGGAGAAATTAATTTTTCCAGATTGAAGGGAACTTTGAAAGACCATCCGTTTTTAGACATGAAATTTTTAAAGTGTAAGCACAGAAGCTGCAAGCAATCATTTAATTCATGTAGGTATTTGTGCTGCAGGAAGAGGAGGGTGGTTTAGCTGTCACAACAGCCAACATCTTGTAAGCCAAAAGATGGAGAAGTCAGCTAATACCACATTTATTTTCACCAGAAAACATCTTCTCATCCTCAGTTTAGAACAATAATAATAATTTTTTATTCTGGAATCCCTTTCTGCTTCCAGCACAGGTTGTCCCAGAATGTCAGCATTGGGATATAATACCCAGAACAAAAAAAACTGGAAACAAACAACACAAAACTTGTGGACGTTACAATTTTTTTTTCCATAGATGAATAAGTTATTATCATCCTTTTAGCATGGGATATATAGTATTTATCATCACAGACTCTGTGCACAGCTCCTGTTGTTGTGTCTAACTCTTCCTGTTTGTAAGACAAGTCAGACAGTAAGGCTCTGAATTTGTACCTGACCTTGATCTTGCAGTGTAGGAATCTACATGTCAGCTGTGGGCTCAGATTGGCTGCCTAAATATAAACACCTGAGGCCATCTCTACATGTTGAGATGTCATAGGGCATCTTAGCCTGGGGCTGGTGATGCAACGTGGAGGCTGTCGGAGACTGTGTCCTTCTGGATCAATAGCTGGATGCTGGGCAGGCTATTCAAAGGCATCTCAAAAAGCTTCTCCATGTCTAATCAAGGGCACTGGGCCCAGTGGAGTCTTCAGAGCTGTTTAGCTGACGGAATCAGCCTACTTCACGATAATATGAATAAATCTCTAGACGCCACTGACTGTATTAACTAGATTTCCACAGACTATGAGGAGTGAAGACACCCTCCTCACTTGTGAAGACATACTTTATAGACAAATAAATCTATGTGACTGATCTTGGACTTAAATCTAGACCTGAATTACACCTTTTGCTGAGCTGGGTTGTTTCTGAGAATGATTCAGACCACCTGGAAGAGATGGAGAGAGAAATGGAGTGAGTGAAAAAAAGAAAAAAAAGATTGGTGGATTAAGAGACAGGGCTTGTGAGGAAAGACTGGAAGAAATTGTTTGGTCTGGAAAAGATCAAAAGGCATAATAATGTTCTTCAAGTAGTTTTTGTAGAAAGAACAGCTGTAAATTATTCCCTGTGTGCACTGAAAATAAAGGGAGTAATTGCAGTAAAGGGAAATGTAGTTCCGACCTTGAAAGAGGAGTTTCTAATCAGAGGGATGATGAAGTGCTGATGTACACAGCCTGGGGAGGTTGTACGATTGCAATCTCCAGTATTCTTAACAAATAGGTTGAACAAACATTTCCAGGAATTATTTTGGTGTAATTAAATGTGCCTGAGGGCCATGACCTGGGCCAGGGGAGCTTTCAGTCTTCTCAACCATATTTTCTCCAATCAAATATCTTCTAGTTTTCACTTTTGAACTAGTCCATGCTGAGCACCAATAAAATATCAATTTTAATTTTAAATTGTACTCCTTTTATTGTGAAGAAACAGTACATATTTAAGACTAGACAACAGTGATGAGGTACTAAAAGAAATAACTTACATAATGCCTGTGCCGCAACCGTTACCTTAGTAGAACAGGAAATAGAGCTGTAAATTATAAGTAGTTGCAAGAAGCTCATGCCTTAATTATTTATTTATTTAAATATCTCCTTTTTTTTTTTTTTCCTAGCAAGGAGAAACAGCTGTAGCAGCGTGGGATGTAATACAAAGTAGAGGATATGACTTTACATCCAGTGCTAATGCAGTCACTGTTCTCCTTCCCAAGGATTTACAAGACTTGTCTTTGCTCTCCTGCTGCGGGGCATTATTGCAGAGAGCTCTGATGGCTGGCCCTGAGTTAGTCAGCTGGAGCAGGGAACCAGCCTTCCCTCTAGCCAACCCATGGGCAAAACTGAAGAAAAAGGTCAGTCTTTGGCAGGCCCCAAACCACGTTAGTGCTGTCCATAGTCAGCTTAGGAGAAAGGGAGGGATGCTGTTGTCACAGATCTGTTTGCTGCACTTTGAAAACAAGGACTGGTATAAAATTTTAGATACAAAGCTTCTTGCTGTGCCTTCTTTCACCAAATCTGTAAAGACATTTGAATTTAGATTGGGTTCTGGGTTGTATTTTGCCCTTGGTGGAAATTAACACAAAGAAAAAACAGTCTTAATACCAAGTGAAGGAGCCTCACTGGAAGTTTGCTGTGGCCTCCCCATAGCTCTGCTGAGTGTAGGGTTGGGAATACTAAACTGAAGTAACTTTCTATAACAGTTAATCTAATTCTTCTAGAAAACATGTCAAAAAAGGGTAGACAGGACAACATAGACTTTTGGCTGACCTCCTGCTTCAGGTCACCAAGTCCCTTTGAAACCCCCTATGGTTCTAGATAGTAAAAATTAAAAAAAAAACAAACAACCAAAAGTATTCTGTGTGGTACTGTTCAGGCAAGGTGGTTTGTGTTCTCATTGTAGCTCATGGTGACAGAATTCTTCAGTTCATTTAACAGAGGCTTCTTTTAAAGGCTGGGAAGAGAAAGTGGGAAATTTGGAGCTTGGAATGTAAACTGTCACTCTGCTATGGAAAGCAAGACCTGGAAGAAGAGATGCTGACATTAGCTGAGGGGAAACAGGAGAGGACAGCAGAGGAGAAGGTTACTAAGATCACAAATGGTGAGTGACTGGAAAGTAAATTAGAGAACAGTGCCAGGAGCAAACAGGCAATAACCAATCAATCTCCAGGTGAAGGCTTACACTTTCAGTTTCTTGGGATGACCTTATGTGCAGCCAGTAGGAGGTTACTGAACACCAGAAATCCAGAGAAGAGCTGTGTCATGAGGAGCCAGGGACCTTTTGGCTCATGGGTGGAACGGAGGAACTGGGGCAGGTGGATGCACCCTTGACGCTGGCATGAATGTTCACACTGCCTCAGGCTGGTACAGCTGGAGAGATAAAAACCAAAAGCAGTTTTAGTGCAGAGTTACTGTATAGACTGTGAGAAAGTCACTGGTTAGTACCTGCCCTTGCTGTGTTTTATGCTCCTGGGGAATATCACTACGAGAATAAATCTAAACACTTTTAGAGGTAAGCACTGTTGGGCTCCCTGGATGTTTCAGCTACCAGCCTCAGGCCTGGGCAGCTGCATCACATGGAGCAGGCATCTGCAGTGAGGATATAGCACTGAATCTCTAAATCATCTCAGCAGCTGGGCATCAGTTGCAAGGCAGAGAAAGGCTCCAGTTTCCAAGCCAAGCTGTATTATTAGGCTGGCAGCTGGATCTTTCAATCAAAGTGAGCTGTTGCCACTGCTGGCAGCAGAAAGAGCAAGTAGACAACAGGTCTGAATGGTTTTTGCTACTGATTACAAAGTAAGAAGCCTACGGTGGTTTCAGTTTATTTCAAAAAAAGTTAGTGTGTATTTTCTTTTCTCATGTTAGCATGCTCTCATCTCCTTGTTCATAAAATCTGATCATTAAAACATATACATGATTCTAAATTCCTTAGCTGAAAATACAGAAAATATCATAGCTAAGCAGAAATGATACAGTAATATAGAGGTAGAGAAACAACTCTCTAGGAAAAAAGCACATAATTTTTTCCAAATCTTAAAGTCTTAGGAGCTGCCATTTCTTCATGAGAAACAGTTTATTTTCCACAAAGAAATATAAAATGATTGTTAGCATCAGTGACATAAGCTCAGTTGCCACTTCATCCATTCTGCAGGATGTTCTGAGAGTATAAGGTGGGAGAGGACATCTTGTTCAGAATCGTCCCCAGCAGTCAGAAATCACAGCGAGTTTACAGATGAGCAAGTTATAAGATGTGACACAGCTAGTGTCAATAGCTTCACTAGTATGTTCACAGAATTATGAAATCTATTAAGTTAAAAAAGACCTCAGGGATCATCGACTCCAACCTATGACCGAACAACCTCAGGTCAACTAGACCATGGCACTAAGTGCCACATCCAGTCTCTCCACAGTGATTCCACCCCCTCCCTGGGCAGTTGTCATGGGTTAACCCCAGCTTGAAGTTTTAGTTTGAGAATTCCAGCAGTCTATCCCAAGGTTACTGCTGCTCTATATTTTTGCTGCCGCTGATAAGCGCAGGGGGCCACCCCTCCTCCTCCTGTTTTTCAGGTTTCTTCGGAGAGAAATGGAGCTAAGGAAGTGATGCTGTTGCTAAAGGCTGCGGTCACTTCCTCCAAAATTTATTAGAGCCAATCAATTGATTAATTTAAATATTGACAGCTTTATGGAACCACTCAGAAATAGTTAACGCCCTGTGAATACCACTTTTTAAAAGATGAAACCTCTCCATTAAAAAAAAATTATCATGGTAAGTACAGATGGTTGTGTTTTGAAATTCCCAGTGCTATCTATACTTTGAAAGAAGACTTACCACTTTCTCAGCATTAGTAAATGTGTAAGATGCTCACTTTAGGGTACCTAAATTAAAGAAAGACAAACCTCAGTTTGAGATAATCATAGAGAAGACCAACAAAAAGAATCAGATCTAAGACATATCCAATGGGAAAACTGAAAATTGTGGAAGATATTCACACGTCTCCATCTGCCTGTGTTACCAGGTAAACATGCCAGATTAACAACAAGTTATTAAGACTTTTTAGAATTATTCCAGCCAAGTCAGGGTTTCATAAACAGAAGGCTGAAAAGTGTTCCTATTAAATTTTCTTTTGCTTTTTTTTCCAGATCAGGCAATTTAGAGAGATTAATAATTCCCTCTAGGTCTTGTTGAGCTCTTGCTGGGTGTGTATTCCCACATTTGTTTATGAGTCATAACAAACATGGCAACTAACCAAGTTCCTGTGCAGGAATGTTATTTAAACACATATATCATATACTAGGAAATTGGTGCTTTTTCCCTGTTCTTATGCTATTTCCCTCTCCTGTTTCTGATTCCAGCTTGAGACATGGTAATAGCCAGGAAAGCTTAATCTAACAAGTAATATGTATGTTGCAGTCAATGGTGTTCTGTGATTTATTTCATTGACTTGATTAATTTCAGAGTGAGAAAACGATTAAGTAAAAGATCTGAGAATCACATAAGGAGCGGGTTATCAAGTGCCTTTTGATTTACTCACAGAATGAACCTGTAAATGAGTTTGCCGATCGGTACTTCATTTGCTCCAAGAATTTATTTCTAAAGAACTAGAATTATTACATCCACTTCACTGTAACTAATGCCATATGTCATTTTATGGGCGTTTTCTTGACAACTTTTCACCAACTAAAGAAACTAAAAGCAGAAACTAGCCTGGTAGAAGAAATTAGATCATGGGCTTTAAGAAATAACTTTGATCTCAGTTACCAAGAACGACTAGCTCCATGAAGCTGTGTAGATCCAGACATTATAATTTTCTCTGGTATTGTTGTCATAGCTGCAATGGGCTAAGGGCATCAGCAAGACAAGGTTTCTAGGGACAGATAATACTTGGGTTATTTTTTCCTTGTTCCCTTTGAAATGTTTCCATTTATTGACACCAGTGTTACACGGTGATCTTGCTGCAATCACAGAATTTATCCAGTGGGACACAAGCAATCAAAGTATTCAAAACTGGACTCTCAAAATTTAGAAGATTTTCAGACATGAATCACTGAACTGATGAAAAAAATAAGAGGAAATTGAAGGAACAGACAAATTAACAATTGTGTAAGCTGGTGTTTACAGAAATCAAAATGGATGTGTGAACCCATCTTGCTAACATCCTGGATCTGATGAATAGTTAATATTTCAGTTATTAATGCAAACAGAAAGAGCTTCAGTGAAGGAAGGCTTACTCTCCTGAAAACTATTTCCCAAATATTCCCTAGGGGAAAGACCCCAGCTCCTACTTCATTTCTGCACCCTGACTATTCACACTACATAAACCTCATTTCACAAAACTCAGGTACAGTCCTTGGGACACCTTCTTAGAGTCTGCTCCCAAAAAGCACAGACCAAATCATATCACATTTGGCTCCCTCAAGCCAACGTGACCTTCCATCACTATCCTGCTTGGCTCTGTCACTTCCAGGACACCTGGAATTTTCTCAGCAGCATGCTCTAAGACTCTCTGGTGGGTTGTGACAGATCTCTGGCATGACATGAGTTACTTTGAACTGAAAAACCACACAAAAATAATCAAGATGACAAGTTTAATGCTAGGCAATGTATTTGTGCCCAGTTTGCCTTGGAAGGTAATAGTTTGGGAATGCAATTATTCATTACCACTGGGCCCTGGAGCAGAAGCATTCAGCAGTGCAGATGTAGTTAGCATTATAGAGGAATGCCAAAAGGAATAAACATAATGGTACTACAGCCGCTGGCTGATCTGGTCACATTTTTGACCTCTAAGAATGTCTCGAGGCCATGCCTGATAATCTAGTGTAAAAAACCTGCTCAGGCTTAGGAATGTCCAAGTGTTTGTCCAGAGACGTCAAAAATCAGTTGAATTTAAGCCACCAAAAGGTAGTTTATTCATTGTGATGTTATGAAAAAAAAAACAACCAACCAAGCCCCAAAACAACAAACAAACAAAAAACCAAACAGTATCAATTCATTACTGGTTGATATATTCACAGAATCTGTACTATTAGTTGGGTCTCTGAGTCATCATTTCAGATCTTCACTATCACTTCTTCCTCTCTTTCATCACCCAAACCAGCAGAGGGGAAGACCTGGAGATGGCTGTGGTTCCATTTCCTACTCTCCCAGTCAGCAGCGCCCCACCTTGCTCCAGCGGGACAGAGCAGTTCTTGTCTGCAGCTTATGTGAGTACAGCAGAAAGAGTGGAGCATATTGGACTTTTCATTATGGAAGAGCTCTTCAGAGCTTAGATGTCCTCTGGGGTTAACCTTTTGGGACCTCTCTTCTCAAGGATGAAGGGGGTCAGCCTTTTCTCGGGAGGAGATTGACATGGCAATGTGCTGTTCTGTGTTCCAGGTTTGTTTGGATCAGCTTTGGGTCACAGAGATTGATGGGGGTTTGTGAGCATCATTCCACACCCCCCACGAGGAACTGCATAGTATCTCCCATTTGGAGCAGATCTACCTTAACTGAAGTATTTGACCTTGATTTAAAGGGATAAAGAATCCACTGTAGCCCTTAGCAAACAGTTTGGTTAATCAGATAGCCACTCAATGAATCGTGTTCGCATGATTTTTATTTTTAATTTGTCTGGCTTCAAATTCCAAATGTTGGGTTTTATTATACTTTAACCCTAACCCCTAGCCCTGGATTGACAAAAAATCCATCTATGAAAATATTATTCATCAGGTTGATTATTACATAGATGAAGTTACCACTTGATCTTAAAAAAAGTTTGAGCAACCAAAGTTTTTCACTAAAAAGAAACATGTTAATTTTTTTCTAGCTCTTCTTTAAGGGCAGACCAGTTCAACACCCTCCTTCCACTATATTTTCCAGAACCAAATTCATTATCCTCAGCATGGTTTCACCAATAACAGACACAGAGGTAAGCTAACAAACACAATGTACTCATGACTTGAGCTTTTTTCTTTTACGCTTCCACAGACTTTGCTAATCCTTTCTTTAAAGAAACATGAGCTGATAATTCCCAGCTCCCAGAAAAGCACTCTAACCATCTTTTATGTGATACAGTTTCTTCCAAGAAGGGTAGTAGGTAAAGTAGGTAGCATAGGTTATAATTGCCTTGTATTTGTATGACATTCCTGCCGTTTAACCAGTAGCGGGGCCAGTCATAGGACTCTGGCCCTATGATCTAAGCCTACAATGCATTTTTTGTTAATTGTTAAGTGAAGCAGGGATGGGAGCCCAAATGTTCTCTCTTGCTGGCATGGTGCCCTGAGTGCTACCCTTGTAGACTCACGGTCACTTTTGTTCTGTGTCTCTGCTAATGGAGATAGCCTTCAGTTACCAGGAACTTCGATCTATGTTCCTAATGTAACAATCATTTTGGTGTTACAGTTCAAGAGAAAGAGTGTTTGTATTGGATTTTTTATGTGTGTGCAAATACCAAAGGTAGCGAAATGGGAATAAAAGGAAGATAAGTGACTGGTAAATTACACCACAAGTGAAAACCAGAAGTAACCCACTGTGATTAGCTTTGGTAGCTGCAGGCACTTGAAAATATCTATAACAAATAGAAATTGAATTTTGCTTATCTTTTATTGACTCAAAAGAATACTACTTAGAGAGTCAAGTAAAGAGAATTTGACTGAGTCTTCAGGAAATCATAGAAGTGCTGAAACTTCACCAGTTCTGTATGATTAGGGATTACAGAAAAAATTATCCCATTTTTCTTGGCAAAAGCTGTAATTGTGAGGTAATGTAAATTCTTTAAAGCTGTGCACAAATCCTCAAGAAGATCTGGATCAACAAATACTGGAATTCTCCCAAACACAGGGAGAAAGAGCAGGCTCTTACAGGGTGCTGGTTTGTTGCCTGATTAACCTGGTCCTTGCCTGCTGTTTTCAGCAAACACCTCAGGTGCATTAGCAGGGATTTCTGCTGGATTTAACCTATGCAACTTTCTGTGATCTGCCTGAGAGGCAAGTCTCCTAGCACAGCATGTACACAATACAAGGCAAAACACTGCAGAAATTACAGTGTTCATCATTTTCTCTATCCCAGACCACAGGCATTATGCGTTTTTCCATTTCCCAGATGCTCTGTGGTTTTAGATTTACTAAAAAATGGATTTTACACTCAGTTTGAATAGTCCTTTTCTAAAGCAAAGATTTAGCCTCTTGTCTCTGTCAGAGCTGTAGCCCTAGACTGACAAGCAAGAATTCAGAGTGATAATACTGAAGCACAGGCTTCTAAGGAATCTGTTTTAATAGTAAGTATCCTGAAGCCAGAAACTGTAAAGCTGTAAGAAATCTACATAACAAACCTCCAAAGAGTGTGTATAAACTCAGTTTATTTTACTACATCTGTTGTGCTGTGTGGTATGTATATAGAAAGGCTTTCAACTTTTTTAATTATGAAGATCAATTCCTATCTGTGATAATACAGACATAAAAAAATCTCTAATAAAAAAGCCCTCAAACCATTCTATATCAGTAAATTTATTCTGGAGTGTCAGAGACTGAAAATAGTTTATGCCTCAAACATTGATATGAAGTTGTAAAGAAGCTACAGCCACAGAAACCTCCTTGAAGAATTTTGGATTATAAATCAAACTGCTGATTAAATTAAAGGAAGCCCATCGTTCAATCACCTGAGGCCAAGGGAAAGGCATGCATCCACAAAAGGCCAACAGCTGCCATCCCAGCTGAGTTTGGGGTAGCAGGGGAGAGCACAGCTCACAGAAGCCAGGTTTACACAGACTCCCCCCAGCTGAGGGGGGAGGAGGAGGAGGTTTTGGGTGCATGAGAGGCAATAAACACCCGTCCTCTGATTACACAAACTGGCCCAGCTATGGAACCCCCAACCCCACAGGATCTGTGGGACATTCACGTGAGAGGCTTTGCCCCACAGGACTGCAGGAGATGCAACAGACCCAGGGTCTGCTCTGAGACTGCCCCCTGCCCCAGGGGGACATGCCCGGAATGCCTGCCCAGCCTGAGCATATAAACCCATCGGATTCTGTGCTTTCTGGGGTGCCTTCACCACCAAGAACACCAGCTGGAGAGGATCAACAGAACATCGTTGGGATCCATGGATGGTGATATTTTCCTTATTCTGTCCCTGTCACTCTTTTTCTGTCACCCCCACCTATTTTCTACTTCTTTCTTTCTTTGTTTCTCTCTCTCTCTCTCTCTCTCATATCTACCATCAAATAAAACCCATATTATTGTCACTGATATATGATCTCATTTGCACCTTAATTCAGGCAGAGGAATTTCCAAAGAACCTTAATAATAATAACTGGATCTTAACATGGAGTTATTAAGAACAAAAGAAGTGATTTAGAAAAACATTACAAGAGCTTTGCACCAATTTTTATACCAGTTGACAATAAGACATATCACAGGTATGTTCTGAGTCCAGAACAAAATACAAATATCTCAACAAATGACATGAAAGTGCTGTATAGAATGTAATGTGTCACTTCAAAGAGTTTGTCTAGAGGCTAAAAGTGAGAGCTCTGTATCCCATCCTAAAAACTCAGGTTCAGGGGTAAAAAGGTCTTTTTGCTAATATAAAAAGTCACAAAATATCAAACCGGTATTGAATCCTGACTTACTCCATGACAGATAATTTTATAAAACAAAATGAAATTGTTATGGAAGGGAGACTGGCAGAGAACTAATATTTGAAGGAAAAAACCTTATCATAACATGCCAAGAGGAATATTTTAGGCTATCTCTTTGAATGGTCAAAATAAGTTTTGTTTGTGATGGATTACAGGATAGATTTTAGTGCACAGATTGGTTTCTCATATGGCTGTGCAATTAATCACACAATTATCTTTTCTACATGACACACATGTACTAAAATACTGTTGTCCCTCTGCTAAGCATCATCTCATTTCCAGGGCATGTGAATCAGCTTCTCTTTAGAGGGGAAACAAGTAACATTCTCCCAGTGTAAGTCCTCAAATCACGTGTGTAAAAGTGTCATACATTTATCCAGATTATTTGCCACCCTCGGAACAGAGGTGGGCATGACCAAGTAAGTCACGGCCGAGCTGGTACTCCATGAGCTCAGCTGACAGCAGCTCCTGGCTTCAGGCAGTGGCCCTGCCTCCATAAAAATTCCTGCTGTAATAGCAAATACAAGAAAACCAGCTCCCTTGCCTTTTGAGCCCTTGCTTTGCCACCCACCCACTACCACCACCAAACACGCAGAGCGATTGCCTGCTGCTCGCCCACAACATGCTGTGCAAGCCCTTGAGACAGTGCCATCTACTGCCACCTGTCTCAGAAATACAAATGCAAACACCCCTGAGCATCTCCAAAATCCCTGAACGTGCTCATTAATGCATCAGGCAAACCATGATGACAATTTGTATCCATGGAGCACAGGCATAAATGTGTGCATCAATGTGTTGTCCAAGTTTTCCCACAGGTGACCTCTTCCCAGTCCTAGATCTCCTTCCCTTCTGCCCGCCAGCTCCTATCCTCCTCTGGAGCAATTATTCCCCGGTCTCAGTACTTTGGAATCATGCACTAAGACAAAAAGGGCCCTTATTTATTCTACTTATCCTACCTGTGAAGCTTAATATGTTCAAAATATGCATTTTCAGATGTAAGTGCTACACAGACTGTAATATATACATATATGTATAATGTATCTATTGGACTGGCTGTGAATATCAGATACTTGTGTTGAATACTGAAATACTGCTTTTTTTAAATACAGAAAGCATTGACTGTATTGTGCCAAACAAAGTGTAACGAAGGAAAATTCTTGGTAGCCTTCAGTACTGGATGGCTGTGGTCCTTGGGTGAGCACAGACACTACACAACCTCTGCCAGTTATCTCAGTAAGTGATCCAGCCTAAAGTGATAGGACAGATGGTCCTGGCACTGAAGATTAATAAGGTACCTTATGTTTCAAATATTTTCAGTTTCTGTAGGTCTATGAAAATACGAAGGTCCTATAAGGAACAATTGCTCAAAATGATTAGCAGCTTGTTAAAAAAACCCTAAGTAATAAAAGAGGAAAGAACAAAAAGAGGATGTTTCAAACATTAAACTAATATTTAATGGTTTCCTGCAATCAATTGCCCAGCTTTCATATCTTGGACCACAAGATGCTGGCTTGCCTATGGAGGATGACAGGACTATCACAAAGTGAGTCAGATGGATCAATTATTTAGTCTTCGAGAGGCCTAACACGATTTTTGGAATATTATCTTCTGTTCTGAGGGCTCTTTTCAGACAATACATCTAGAGAGTTTATGTTAGCCTTCATGTTAGATCTATCTTCAAAGTCAGACGTGGAGCAGGCAGACAGTACCACTTTTTAAAAATTTTATTTATTTGATTTCTATGTCATGTCTCATTTTCAGCAATCTCAGAGAGTATGGAATCTTTAAATAAAAGCATATATTAGGATTGCACATCTGAACCTTTCTGTATGTCACCAAAAGTGAGTCTGCAGACTCACTACTGGTAGAAATGGGAATGGTTGAAGTTTACTGACTCTTTTTAATATCAAGAATTTCTTCTGGTTACTGATACCTACCACATTATTTCCACAAGATATTTGTCTATTTGAATGTTTTTGGAATATTGGTAAAAATATTTCAACATTGTGAAGATAAAGATTTGTATGGTATACATTCTTCCAAGTTATTACTGGAAATTTCAATCTGCTTCCTTTTGTTATGGCATTCCTTTGTGATCCTAAGCATAATTGAGTTAGTTTTACCCTCTGGTTTAAGAGATTTTTTCTCTCTCCCCACATGAGTTCCCTAACCGAAAATGTGTGCTAATTCTATTTCTCTGTTTCTTGAACTCAGCATAAAAGTTGAGTCATTTATTTTTCTTATTGTGGACAAGGTGGGATTAGAGAAAACATCACAGAAATGCCTGCCTTTGGCATGCTACACCACAGGCATGGCTGTCCACTCAATATGACCCCTCAGTCAACACTGTCATTCCAATGTACAGCATCCTAAGGAAAAAGGACCTTTTAGTTCTGCATGTAATAATTACATAATCCATATGCATATGAGAGAAGTGAAAACTTAGTTCTACCATGAGTAAAAACAGGTTTTCTGTGGCCCAATATGGCTGTACGAGACACAGGGGCTGTATCTGCAGGATCTGCCTGTTTCCCTGGTCACAGTTTCTGGGCTGAGAGCATTCCAGATTAATTAAATATTTTCCTGGTGAGTGGTGGGACCCATTTAAATGAGTGAAAAAGAAAATGTTTCATAACCATTCAAGGAGAAAACATTGTCTGGTGTCTTTTTGAAAAGAATCGTCACTGGGAAATCAAGAATAAAAGATATTTCTATTGAAACAAAACGGGTTTGATGCTTTGGAATCATGGTTTGGAAATTTTTCAAAAATATTAAAAGAAAGTTATTGGGTATCTGCATAACCACATATTCTTCTAGCATCTTTCAGGGAAATTTGCAGGGCCATTAAGCAAAAGGAGACTGGCAGGAGCTTTCACAACTTAAAAAAACCAAAATGCTCCTTAGTAAATTCTGAAACATTGAAACAAAAGCGACTTCATGAAAAGATAGCTTCAACAGTTACCTCTTGAATTCCTGAAATGCGGACTGGATCTAGTTCTCAGGTCAAGCCTTTCATACTCAATACCTATTTTGCAGTAGGTCACAGTGAAACCGCAGCAGTTAATAATTTAAATGTGTTTACATTTGTCTGGTGTACAGTTTGGATACGGACTGTATAAGATATGAGTCCTGCTTGAGAAGTGTAGCCTTAATACTAGGGACAAATATTTTTGTGTCTATCTCAGAATTCTCAAGCAGAATTTAGTGAAGAAAGCTCCCGGAAATGACAACCCAAGAATCACAGAATTGTTGGGGTTGCAAGTGACATCTGGAGCTCATCTGGTCTACCTCCCTTGCTCAAGCTGGGCCACATATCTCCAAGAATGGAGACTCCAAAGTCTCTCTGGGCAAACTGTGCCAGTGACTGATCACTTCCACAGTAAAACACGGTTCTCTAGTGTGCTCAGATAAAAGTTCATGTGTATTAATTTGTGTTCACTGCCTCTTTTACTGTCACTGGGTGTCACTGAGAAAATCTCAATTATTGTCTCCTTTCAGATATTTATAAACAGTGAAAAGATCACCCCAAGCCTGTTCTTCCCCAGGCTAAACAGTCCCAGTTCTCTCAGCTTTTTCTCATACAAGAGGGATTCCTGTCCTTCCATCTTTATGGAACTTCGCTGAACTGTCTCCAAGACGTTCACATCTCTCTTGTTCTGGGGAACTCAGAACAGGCCATAGCACTGCCAATGAAGTCTCACCAGGGCTGAGTAGAAGGGAAACTCGACCTGCTGGCAACGCTCTTCCTGGTGCAGCCCAGGATACTGGAGGTCTTGATTTGCTACAGGGGTGCATTGAAACCTCAAGTTTAGCTTATTGCCCATCAGGACCCCAAGACCCTCCTTGCCAAAGCTGCTTTTAGTCCAGCTGACCCTCCAGCATATACTGGTGTGTGGAACAGTTCCTGCCTAGATGTTTCCAGTTCTCCTGCTTGAAGTTAATGAGGTTCCCATCAGCCAGTTTCTGAAGCCTGTCAACATCCATCTGAATGACAGTAAAAGCCTTTGGTATATCAGCCCTTCCCCCGAAATGAGATATTTGGATATTAGAAAATATTTAGTACTTTCCAGTGTAAATAAGCAGGAACCTGATTGCTTGAAATTGTCCAAATATTAACAGATGATGACTTGAAACAGCAATTAATGGTTTTCCTGCCAAATACACAATCTATTCTTTAGCTTCTTTATCTTTGCTTTGACCCATCTGTAGTACAAGACCTTTGTCTGCTCTCTGCTGCATTTTCAGATCTTATCTCCTTTTGATTTTAGAAATCTAGAAAACAAGATCTATAATTCAGGAAAAAAAAGTTACAAAAAAATTTCTTTTATTATTCACTGAAATAAAGCCAGGATATTTCTGTGATTCTTCATCAGGGAAAGTAAGACAGAAAACAAAACCACCACAAGATAACCCACCATGACACTGAGGATAAAATATTCTCCCAATCCCTAGGAGATCATGGGTCAGTTCCCACTTCTGACTGACTCAGGGCTGACACTTCTGTTCCCCACTGAGCGCCCTAGTGCACAGGTTACAGCTTTAGTTTCTTTATTGGGAGCAATAAATAATGAAAAACAGCTTCAAAAGGAGAGACTGAGAAGGATTAACTACTCTTCATCGATCCAAAACAGTGGGGGATTTGCATATAATTCTTCAACACCTTCAGGACATTTCTTTAGCATTTTCCTGATAGTATGTTTGTGAAACTGTTTTTTATTCTTCTCCTCAACTTTTGCCCTTTATCTACACAGAGTTTGCAGTGAGGGTTTGCTTAAAATGACACATTTATATGAAAAGATTAGGGTTTGTCAAACTGCTGTATTCCAGTAAAAACTGTTCTCACTGAAAAAAACCTTATCAGCACTCCTTTTGACCTTCCCTGTTATAATTTTTCTTCTGCTATGATCTTTTTTCTTTAATAGAGAGCAAGTGGTACACATATTAACCAAAAACCCCGAAGTATTAACTTTAAAGAATATGGTTTCAATAAAAGCAAGTAAATTGTTTTGTTTTCAGTTCTGAAGAAAGAGAATATATAACCAATGTCATGGTTTAGCATAGCTTGGTTTTTAGTTAAAGAGAAATCCACCAGCAACAGAACCGATTTTTTTGCAAGGGGCTGCTCTAACTTCCTCTAGACCCGACAAAACCAATCAGCTGGCTAATTTGAACATTGACAACTCTCTTAAGCCACTTACGGAAGCTGAACACACCTCTGTGAACCACATTTAAGTACCAACAAACCCCGGGAAATCTCTCTCTTGTTTCCAGCTTTTGGACAGAGCAGCCCTCCCAGTGCGACTGCTGAAAAATGAAATTCTACACCAAAATGAGCTCCAGATGCCTCCTGGCAGAGATCACATGACCAACAGGGAGAGACAAATTCCAGCTGCAAGGCCTGGGTAAGATTAGCTCTTTCAGCGCTGTAAGATTCCCCAGAACAGATGAAACCTGCAGACATCAATCCTCTCCCGAGTCAAAGGAAAGGGAAATGCGAAGGCACATGAGGAAAATGCCATAAAGACACCAAAGTCAGTGAAAAAGAAGGAGTTGAAACCCAGAGAGAGGAGGTAGAGGAGATGCTTCAAAACCTAGAAGCTTAAATTCTTTTGTAAAGCTATGGTGATGGACTATGACACATCAGAGAACCCCTTGTAGTTTTGTGATAAGCATGGGGGGGGTAGAGAGTTCAAACTGCAGCCACAAGCAAAGGTACCTGTGCTGAAATAAGTAAATGTTGAAGTAGCTGTGATCCAATGAGAAGCCTGAACAGAGAGAGATAGTGATGAAGACCCTTGCTCCCAGGGAAGAAGAAGAAGACCTCTGTTCCCAGAGATGACAATGATCCCAGAGATAGGTGAAGAGAACCTTTGCTTCAGAACAGCTCAACCTTAAAACAGTAAAGACTGTTTTAGCTAAAGACTGAACTCTCGAAAACAGTTGTGGGGAAAGCTGTTAAGTCGAGGGAAAGGACTTTCCCATCGAGCAGAGAACCATTCCCAGGTGACTGTCTTGCTGTGACATTGAAGCCACAAGAGGACTGTTTCTTGTGGAGAAGTCCCCATGGCCTGGCAAAAGAGACTCTTCTCCCCAGGTGAACTGAAGAAAGACTATTATAGAGGTGGTAAACTGATTGAAAAAATCCCAAGTTTTGTCTCTTTACATTGGCAGTGGGAGAAGTGTTCTGAAGATTTATTCTGACTCTTATTATTTTTTATTTTAGTTCTGTTAATAAAGCTTTCTTTACATTCTTTAAAGTTTTGAACCTTTAAAGTTTTGAGCCTTTAAAGTTTTGAGCAAAGTTTTGCTTTGCTTTCTCCTCATCCTTATCTCACAGAAGGAAAATAGGTAAGTAATGGATGTGAACCAAAACCACTACCAATTACTTGGGTGTTGTTATTTTGTCTGATTTATCCTCAACATATCTATGTTTACCAGGATAGGTACAAGCACAATTAGGCCTAGGGAGTCCTGGGCAAAGCCACAACTGTTATTACGTATCTTCTGTTCTTTTGGACCTGTAACTCCCTGCTAACTATATCTGCAAAGAAATAAGTTCCAAAGCACTATATAAAGTTATTTTAAGGAAATTGGGACCACTGAAGCATGTTGCCCGGGCTGGGGACTCCTAACATTAGCCTCTTCTAGCTTTTGTCTTGCTTCCATGGTTACCTGTTGCAAGTACTGCAAAGTGTTAACTATAGAGAAGGGAAGTGAAAACTAAACAGTGACTTTAGCAGATGTGTTAAATATGTTTCCATTAATTATCTACAAAGCTAATTCTTCTTGCCAAACCTATGAAGCATCTAAGCTTTTACATTACTTTGCCAAGGCACTGTACTGCATCTATCAGCTCCACCAGCTCTGGTTCCACTCTAGTTTTCTTCCACAAGTTCCTTTACAGAAGCCAGGATTTAGAAATGACTGCCAAGTTTACTTTTACAGATTTCTCAAATTTACCTTCAGGATTGTACTGCAGTTATAGAAAAAAGCAAGAGAGAGACAATGAAAGACATATAATTTTTGTGTATAAATCGCGTATTTTCTTCAATATAAAGCATTTTTGGAACAAAAGTCTCTCCTGAAGAATTAGGTATTCACTAGCAGAGACAGGTGTGTTTATATGTCTCATGGGTAAACTCCTAAACAAGACTCTTTTGCATTATAATTTCAGAATAAATTAAAAAAAAAAAAAAAAAGAAAGAAAGAGAGACAAGGAGAATGCCAATTTTTAGAACAAAATTCCCAAGACAGAATGAAATTCATTAGAATATGAAAGATCTGTAGTATAATAACTGACATTCCATAACAGGCTAAAATATAGCTCAATATAATAAAACAATAGTAAAGTAATGATAGAAAAGATTATTCCATTTAGATCAACAGCCTCTTTGGGGCAGAGGGACTGGTATAACCTTTAACTGCTTCGTTTAATCTTTTTATAAGTAAAGAGCATGTTTTCTTTCTTTCCAATTTTCATTATGTTCCTGAGTGTTCCCTATAGCTGGTTTTATAAAATGTAAATACAAGTTCTCACTGATAACATTACACACTTTCTAAAATTTGGTGGTGTGCAAAGATATTGCTTATCAGCTATATTACTAGACAGGACTCTAAGCTGAAAAACTGTGTCCAGCATGGACTAGTCATAGGGAATTGAAGTCTGTCTAATTTATGAGGGAAAAATGCACACACTATGACCAGGTAGACAGACAACGTAATGGTGAAGTTGGAGCAAGATGACTCCTGCTGCTGAGCCCCTCAATAAGGATTTCTGTGGACACTTAAATGGAGCAGGGAGTAAGACAGTTAAGTATAATTTTGTTAATGTTCATGCCAATTTACTTTTGTGATATTATCCTAAGGGCAGGAAAGTAAATCAGAGGAGACTGCTGGAGGAAACAAACAGAAGATAAATCAATGGGGACAATGCTGCTAGGTTCTGACTAAAAGGATAAGATTTATGCTTCAGTGGGTTTTTCAGCAGCAGCTGAAATAAGCCTTCCAAAGAAAGGCACACACAAATTGCAGTAAGTTCCTATCTCTCTCAAGGTAGAGATTAGAAATTGAAAGTCCAGGGGTATTATAAATTACAAAGTAGATAAGACCTGTGCCCAGGGTGGCTTTATTTTCAGCGTTAACCCTACCTGCTCTGTGTTTCTGAAAAACTAGTGTCTTGAAAAGATTGGGGGTTTTAATTTCCTTAACTGTTTTTGCAGTCTCAACAGCCTCTGCAATTCCATTCCCTATACTTATTAATAGATCATAATGACAGACAGAGCAAGGGGCTGTGAACTTTTACAAAAATCTCTCCCCTCGAATATAGAGGCAAATTTTTTCTGATGGCTTATTTTTGAGAAAGAGTGATGTATTGACAAACCTAAGTGATGAAATTCAGAGTGTAAAAAAAGAAGACATTAACCAGAAGTAAATTTGTAATTAGGATTTTATATGTTTTTGTTAAAATCAAATAGAAATTTTTCCATGGCACTTCGTGAACTCTTGTCTATAAGATGCTTTTGTCTTACATGTTATTAGAGTCCTTAGGGATCACTGTCATATGACTGATGTTATATGTAATTTACTTCATGAAATTATGAAACAGGGACAGCCTTAAGATTAAAAAAGTATGCCAGAATTCAGAGTTAGTCATTTATATGTTCTTGGATAAACTCAATTGTTATTTTATACCTGTTTGACTTTGAAGAAATGAAGTTGAGGAAGAAAATAACAGACAGAAATAGCTTCATCTATGAAATGGAAACTCTCAGTTTAGTCTTCATGATGAATGTAAGTGTTGTTAGAGCAAGTTTTAAAGTCTTCTATTGACTCTCAGTTATAGACAAGTCAAATATCAATACGTGCATTCTTTACTTCACTTTTTAATGTAAAACAAATGTTTTTTCTTCAGTCTCATGAAAGCAAAATTATTCTTTCTGAAGGTGGCAAAGTCAAAAATGTTTTTCTTCATTTTACCAAGATCATTCACTATGAAAAAGAGTGAAAGGATGGAAATGTGCTAGCACAGTAAAAAATATTCTAGTTTAATGAGAGAACACTCAAATACATGTTAGTAATTGCAAAATTGGCAGCACTTTTGATATATCAGAATAAGCTGTGGAAAATTGTGCAAGGTACATAATTACGCATTTGTGATTATCTTATGTACAGCTATCTTCTATAAAGAGATGACGTGGAAGTCCTAAAGCAGCCCTCAATGAGCCACTTTGGATCTCGAGTCACCACTTGTAGCTTTGCTTCTAAGCTGAGAAAATTGGTCTCTCAAATAGCCTGATGATAGATATTGCTTTTAGCCTGACTTTATGGTTTCTGGTTGAAACAGCAATTCAGAGAATTTAGCTAAAGGGGAATATAGCTCTAAGCTATTATGCAAAACCTGCAGTGGGACAGGTAGTTGGTGCAATTTAAAGAACTGGAGCAGTTATTTTGTCTATTTCCTTCTTCAAAAATTTTTGAGATAGAAAGTAAGAAGATCTCATTTTACTTCTTTCTTTGTAAAACAGTCCAGTTTTCATTAAAAGTTATAATTGTCTCACAATTAGATTCAGATTAGATTTGGCGGGGCTTTTGCTTTTCAAAGCAACTAGAATCCAAAAGAGCTCTAGGAGAGGGCGGGCAGTCATAACCCCTTTGAGTTCCCCTATTCCACCCATAACAATCCAACAGACCACAGCCTCCACTAGTCTCTTGCCTTAGGAATCTGCTTTGCACTTCCTGAAACATGGAGAGAGTGGTTATTATACAATGTATCTGCCACTGGGATGAATCTATAATTAGGTTATCTACTTATGGACATTTTCCAAATACCTCTAAACAGTTATGCCAATTACTGCCATAATTGTAAATGAATCAGAATAAGCATCAGCAAATGAATCAAACTGGAAGTTGTGCAGTTTGCCTTGCTAATTATATTCCTCATAAAATAACTGTCACGAGATGTCTGCTACCTGCTGACTGGGGAATGCGGGGAGCTTTTATACTAATTTTGAATACTATTAATAAATAGGATATTAAAATAGAAAAATATAAATAGCTTCAGAGAGTGATCAAGAATTTTGATTTTAACATATGGAACATTCCCACATCTCTAGATTTGGAAACCTGACATTGATGGGTAAACCTTTGTAGTGTGTTAGCAGAAAGCACAGATGCTTTTCTCCTTAGTTCAAACTCTCTGAATCCAGTTCCAAACAGCTTTTTCTTTTAAGCTTCCAGCCTCTAAGACAAGCAAGTTTTGGTGTGATAGACTGAAGAAATAGAAATACAGGCTATTGTTAGCAGTTTCTTCATGCCTAGTTAAAATAAGCAGATTCTCGTGGTTTTTATCATTTTACTGTCTTCCCCTCCTTGCTGTATTTCACATGTTTTGATTCTGCAATTATACAAATAAATCTTTTAAGCAGTTATTTGCCATGGAGTTTTATTGCCATCATTTACAAAGGAACTTGTAAGAAACAAGCAATATTGACAGCTAATAATTTCATGTCATACACAGCAGAATAACCTTCCTTTTGCAATTGACCCTTTCAATAGGGCTAATACTTGACTGAAGTAATGAGCTGTTCCTTCTCCCCCACTGCCAGCTGGTTCAGTCCCACACAAGATGACAGCAAAGGCCGGTGAGGGGGAAGCAGAAGAGAGGAAGCAGAGACTAAAGCTCCTGCTGCCTCTTCTTTGGCATTGCTTGCATAGCTGTGCAGCTCAGCGGCAGCAGAAGTGCCTCGCAGATGCCTCTTCAATCAACTACGCAAGTGTGGATGCATCCTCTCCACTCCCAGGAGTCAGGGAAGTCAGCACATCTGTACCCCCTTCCTACCAAACCTACAGCTCAAATAAGACACTTGTTAGTAACAGTAGGGAGTGTGAGGCTCATCATTATCTCTATTGCCTTCTGTACTTTGTTTCTTCTTAGAAGATCAGGGATTACAGCATGCACAAAGTAAGACCAGAAGTAGAAGCAGCCACATGTCTATGGATGGCTGCAAAATTTTACTGGTTCAGAGCAGAGAAAAGCAGAGCTGGCAGAAGCCTGGGTGGAAGACAGTTCACAGTCCAGTTTAATCTCTGTAGTTATCCAGAAATGAATCTGGCCAATGGCTTTTTCCACTGTGAAGCATTGAGAAAAGAGAGGGGATAGAATAATCAAGAGGTTCAAAAAGTTAAAGAAGAAAAAATGCTCAGATGAACATATTTTGCTTACTAATGATGCATGGAGAATTAAACAGAACTAAATTTGGTTCTTACCTTCCACGATCTGTCTCAAGATGGCTCACAAATACTGAAACCAGGGAGATGATTGTTATTATTGGCTACCTGTTTAGCATTATGAGGACATAAGGGTACTTTGCACCCAGAGCTGTAGTCACATATTGACATCTCTACTAGAAGTGTGGAATTTTTCTTGGAGAGCTTGCTGTGCAATCAGATCCTTTAGAACCAAAATCTAGCCTCTGAGAAAACTTGTGTTAGATCTCCAGGTATGCATCTCCACAGGACTGGTCCAATAAACCAAGTTTCCCTCATTTTTACATTTTATACATCTCTTTTTTATCTCTTCAAATGGAAAACTCTCTTTAGCCTACTAAAAGAATTTCAGAAACACCCACGCTCTGCAATATCACACTTCAGAGAATAAAATATCCCTAATCGAAAGTTCCATCCTTGCTTATTTTCTTGTGCTGCTGTGCAAGCTGAGCTCTGCTCAGAGAAACTGGTATGTAAAGCATTTTGCGTATAAAATAACATATCTCAAAAACCTTTGTACTTTTTGGCATATCTGTTATGCTCATTTTTATAAACAGTTGTGCACCGGTTCCTCACCTTGATATGGATATAATATCTGTGCTTTAGTGGAACTTCTCACTGCTGTGCAATACTGCCTCCGATTTTCACATACTGCAGAGTTGTGCTTTGAAAGTAAGTTGCAAAGCAGGAGAAGAAAGAATCTAGTTGGAGATTAGGAGTGTCCTAAAAAAGAAAAAAATATGAGAGGAAATGAAACTCAAGCTCAGATAGAAGAGGCTGTGAAATACTCAGTTTTGGATAGAATCTTGGACCTCAGAATCAGTGGCAAAATTCTTGTCCTACTTGCAGTAGATCATGGATTTCACTCCTTTTATTTTCATGACCAGAGGAAAAATGCTGTTCAGGAATAAAATCATGACTCCATGAATATTCTCCTTCATTCTGTCATGTAAACTATGACCTCTCATTGCTTAAAAGCTTTCACTCACAATTCTGAATAAAATTAAGGAAGTTAAATGCCACAGACAAACCGTTCTGCTACAGATGATTTGAAAGATGATGGTGTGTAGCCAAGGTGATATTTACAGAGTACCATTTGCCTTTCGTTAATGATGACAATGTGTGTGTGGCTATCCATTATGATGTGTTAAGTATTGCATTACTGGAGCAACAGCATTCAAAATCGTCAGAAAAGAGTTTGCAATTTATGTTTCTGGCTATCAAAAGGAAATTTCATCTTCTTCTTCTGAAAATATCAGAAGAAAACAAAATAAAATGGAAAAAAAAGGGTAAAAACTACAGGTCTCAAGAAAAATTGTTTGAATGAAGCATGAGAGAGGCAATGAAGGAGTTTCCAGGTGATAAATTGAAGATAGTAGAGAAGTTTGTGAAGAAAAGAAAAACCTGGGAAAACTTTTGAGTGGTAAAGGTTGAGGTGAGGGGGAGTAGGGTGGGGGTAGAACTCAATGTAGACAACAGCAGAGAGAAAGAAGCATAGGAAACAGAGCTGAAGAGAAATGCAAAGTACATTGAATGGAAAAGGGACTGTGAATGTCTCAGTGAAGGGAAGTGCACAAACTGAGAACAAAGAAATGAAGCACTGGGATTTCTAGAAAGAGAAAATAAGAAGATATTGAAAGTGGCAGATGGAATAAGAAATAAACAGGGGAAATCAAGTGTGAATGCTGGCTTGGAAGAATTCTGTCAGGATGAGTGGTTGGGGAGGTGAGGTATTTCTGAAAGGATGATTTTCAGGAAATAGCAATTCTGAGATGAGGAAGTAAAGTAGAAATATTGAAGAAATACATCATCTCCAGCTGCTCCTTCCACTTCTAATCCTTTATTCATGCCACTTAGCATCATTTTCAGTTAAAGATCCTTGAACCAAAATCTCTCATATGCTTCCCTCCTTCTTTGAAAACCATCAATAATCTCTCTTCCCATCAGCCATACCCCTTGGCTCCTATCAGCTGAGGAGAACAGAGTTTGTCCTGCCCTTACAAGTTGAGAAAAACATTGCATCACTTCTTTGTACTGCTTCATGAATCACAGAATGGTTTGGGTTGGAAGGGATATAAAGATCATCTAGTTCCAAGCCCACTTCCATAGGCCCCTGTATACCTTCCATTAGACCAGGCTGCTCAAAGCCCCGTGCAGCCTGGCCTTGAACACTTCCAGGGATGGGACATCCACAACTTCTCTGGGCAACCTGTTCCAGTGCCTCACACCCCTCAGAGTAAAGAATTTCTTCCTAATTTCTAATCTAATCCTAACCACTCCCAATGTGAAGCCATTCCCCATTGTCACGTTACTTCATGCCATCGTGCAAACTCCCTCTCCTGCTTTCTTGTTGGTCCTACAGGGGCAAGAGCAAGACTGGTCTAAGTTCTTCCTGGTGCATTCTTTTCTCCTGGCTGAACAACCCCAACTCTCTCAGCCTTTTCTCAAAGGACCAGTGCTCCATCTCTCTGATCATTCTTGTGGCTCTCCTCTGGGCTTGTTCCAACAGCTCCATGTCCTTCCTTGTGCTGGGACCCCAGAGCTGAATGCAGTGCTGCAGGTGGGGTCTCACCAGAGCAGAGCAGAGGGGCAGAATCCCCTCCCTGGCCCTGCTGCCCACCCTGCTTTGGATGCAGTCCAGGACACATTTGGCTTTCTGGGCTGCAAGTGCACATTGCTGGGTCGTGTCCAGCCTTGCATCCACCAGCACCCCCAAGCCCTTCTCAGCAGGGCTGCTCTACGTCCATTATCTCTTCACACTTCTCACAGTAAATAGTGAAAAGAAATGGCCAGAGCCCTCAGCATTGCAACTTGCAGTACTACTGCCTTCAGGACCTTTCTCTGTAAGCCTCAAATCCGGAGAGACACAAGACAAAGAGGAAAGCAACAATCAAATCATTATAAGCATCATTCACAGCTGAAGTGCAGAAAACTGAAGTAAGAGCTTTGACAGTAGAAGAGCACTTTCTCTTGCACTGTCGCTGTATTCCTGATGGAGAAAAACCCTGTAGTTTCCCCTCCTAGCTCCTACAGCTTTTTCCCATGGTCCTAGGGCCTTCATAACTTGTAAAATGTGAACTGAAATGCAATGGATTTGGCCCATTTGTCATTTCATTTTCTTGGTGTCTTTTGCTTAAGGATGGTTGCACCAAATTTTTTGCTTCACTCTTACATAACCACGGTTAATATTTGGAGCCAAAAATAGGCAGCAAGCATATGCTGGTAGTAAGAAAAAAAGATTTTTTACTGTATATACACAAAGAGAGAATTTTACTCAGTGTTTATTAAATATAGTAGCCACAAAGTCAGACTAGTAGAAACAATATTATACATAACTGAACCCCATAGATTTTTACTTTCAATTATTTGTTTTCAGTCATTGAACATAAAGTATTAGTGGCTTTGGCTCAACTTGACATTTCATGCAGTGTTTCTGAAAGATGTGGAAAAAGAAGCCTGAAACCAGCAAACCAAAAGAACAGGGTTGAAACAGAGTCTGCAGACAACTGAGAGTATTTTTAAATTCCTAACCACAGCCTAAATTCCATTAGCATGAGACTTGGAAGGACACATCTGTTATTCTTTAAGGAACTAAAGCAGTTGGCTGGCCTCCTAGCTCTTGAACAAAGTGTTCAAGGCTCACATGGAAACACTGTGCTGCATATAATCTGTTTAATTTAAATTATTTTTCTAACGGAAAAAAGAAAGGAAAAAATAATGATTGAGAAGCATCTGTGAAGGATCTGCTATACCTGGTATTTTTTCAAAATCTGTCCTCATAACTTAATCTATGCTTCCTTTGGACTTACTGGAATAAGCACAAACATGGAAGTACTGTGGATAAAAAGTAAAATGACTGAAGATTAAGTCTAGCTTCCTGTTTTACTGTCTTGTATATGAATGGGGAGTTTACAGAACAGGTATGAAGAAAGCTCTGTTTGAGTTAATTTTATTCACAACAAACTGATTCATAATACTGACCACNCTTTTCCTTTTCCTTTTCCTTTTCCTTTTCCTTTTCCTTTTCCTTTTCCTTTTCCTTTTTTCTTTTCTTTTCTTTTCTTTTCTTTTCTTTTCTTTTCTTTTCTTTTCTTTTCTTTTCTTTCTTTTCCTTTTCCTTTTCCTTTTCCTTTTCCTTTTCCTTTTCCTTTTCCTTTTCCTTTTCCTTTTCCTTTTCCTTTTCCTTTTCCTTTTCCTCCTGTTGGATTGTAAGTGCAAGACTTCCTTACACAAGACTTTGGTGTAAAAATCTAAGTTTGAAGATGTGATAAAATTCAGATGTGTAGAATACGGGGGGGAAATAAAGGGTGGAAGAAAGACAAGGAGAGTAGAAATATTATTTATAGAAATAAAACAAAGGTTAGGTGAAACCAGATGCACTTGAACCTATCCATGAAGTATTCTACCAAGGAAACCAAAGATATAAATTATAGACAGAGAAAAGTTCCCATTCAATCTTTAGGTTGAGGAATTGAAGTCCTCATGTCTGGATAACAATCAAACAGACTGAGGTAGAGGCGGTGGACATATGTGTTTATGTATGTTATCTAGAGAGGAGCAGTAGGTTAATAAGTACAAAAAATTACCAGGAACTATATGTTTACGAGAAATATATACAGGAAAGGTTTTGTGAGTAGATGTGTAGACTTTATCCACTGCCTTCAAAACCCTTCAGCACTCAAGTTTTATAGTATCCTGGAAATGTAAAATATAAAGGCCAAACAAGGAAAACATTCATATGAATTGTCCTGAGTTTTTCATGTAAAATGTGACTGTAATCCTTGAAACTGCTATCATGAACTCTGCACAAAGCATGGTATTTCTTTGTATTGCTAGTTGATAGAGATGGTAAGAAAAGCCGGTCTACAGAGACAAAACTGTAAGTGTGTATTTGTTATTTGTGGTTTTCTTTTTCTATCAGCTGTTGTACAACTAAGCCTACTGTAGATATGAGGATTCTGTTTCTAAAGAATCCTCTTCACATTTATTTTTGATTTCTTTCTTATAGAGAAAAAAGAAAAGTAAAGGAAAATAAATATAAGAAATTTCGAAGTATTTGAGGAGACTGTGGAGCTGTTTCCAGCACTACAGAAAAGGAAGAACAGCAGAGCCTTTATGAGGCTTGGACAGGCCCACTGTAATGTTGCCATGGCACTCTTGATGGGAGAGTGTCTTTATGTCTGGTCATCCCTTGACTAGAATGGATAGCTTTATTGATATTTTATGGGCTTTATTTCTTCATTCAAAGGACTTTAAAACCCACAAGAGTGTTGCTTTCTGGCCAGCCAAGTTCCACATGCCTCATAATGCATGCTGGTCACTGAAGTATGTCAAACACTACTTCAAGCAAAACCCTCCAATTATAAGAAAGCATCATAATTGTACATCTAGGAACATATGTTTAAACTGGCTTCATCTATTTTAAGCAGAACAAAGGCCAACTGACAAGTTTCAAAGGAGATGACACTGTTTTGTATGAGACACTAACAGAGCTTCTGGGGGTAAGAACCCTGTGATTAAAAGCTGAAAATGAAAATAAATGCATTGTGGAAAAATGAAATTTCAGCATATAAGGACTTATAGATGATTGTCAGGAGACCTCTCCCACTTATGCCAGTGCCAATTCTGCCAACAATTTGCACTATAATCTGAAATTAAGAGAGATACAGTTTCTAGAAACAAATAATTTGCAGTAGGCTATATGAGGTTGAAGAAATTGGACAAACTTGCAGACCTCTCAAATATTTCAGTCACCTAATATCTGTGTTCCACTTTTATCTGTCTCTAAGTTAATGCTCAAACAGATCCAACTTAATATACCCGCTGATACATCTGGGTTTCTGCCACTGGGAAAAACAAGAATGCTTATGCGCTTCTGGAAACCATTTTAGTACCCATTCATCAGGGGTACTGAACTATGTCAGTTCATGTTCATATCTGATTCTGGTCCAAGGAATTCTGGCCCTGTACTCAGAGTACTGCCATGCATCAGAGCATGCAAGCTATAATTTCAGAATGCAACCTCAGTGTGGCACAGATGAAAGCCTGCCTTCAACCTCACAGCTCTGCCCAGGCAGTTGCAGTCAGCACCATTCATTTTCCAGGTATTTCTCTACACAAGATATCATCCAGTCTATGTCAGGGAAAAAGTCAATAAATAACATAGAGTTAATCTCACCATCCACTTTTAACAGTGAAAGAATAGAAAGCAGCATGTAGGGAAAGCTTGAGAGGCTTTGAATAATTTCATTACATTGTACCACACTGGGGATTTCATTGTTTAGAATGAGATGAGCAAGCACTTGCTCAAAATATAGAATGATTGACCTTCAAGGTCAGCAGAGTTGGTGGCGGTGCATGACTACTTGACAAACAGTAGAAAGAGAATGAATCAAATGCTATCAATGCATTTTTCATCTTCAAACTCATCTTGTGTGCCTCATGGAGGAACAGAAATGATACCACTGAGGCCAAAATAGTACCAAACTAATAACGTTTCCTGTCTTGCATTTTCTTCCTCCATCTGCTCACATTTCCTGGGTGACAGGCTCATCTCAGCATTGTTTAGTTGAAGATCCATTCAGACTGCAAACCTCTTACAAGTTACACTTTCAACAGTACACAGAAAGTGTGAATGGTTTGCAGTGATTTTCATATGTGAAGGTTTACTTTAGTGGCAGCAAAAATTCCTGCTTTGTTAGCCTTACATGAAGTGTGCCTTGTCCTTTGTGCTCAACACCGGAGAGAGAGGATACTGTGTTGAAAGCACATCTTACCTAAAGGAGAGCTCTTTCCCTTGTCCTCAAAGCTGTAAATCCTCACATAGTCTGAGCATGCTTTTTTGAAGCATTCTTGCTTCACTGACATTCCTCTTAGAGAGAGACTATTCTTCCATTCTTAAAAAAAAAGTGTGACATCAAATTTTAAAGATTTTCCATTTTCCATTTAAACCAAGATGTTTAGAAGTGGTGTTTACTGAAGGTCATATTCTACCCTAAACTTATTCTCATGAGTTTTGACAAGACAATTTTCCCTGAATCTGAGAAATATTTAGCAAAGGAGAAAAAAACAGAGAATTCAACACACAGAGATAATTGGGTAATCAGATAAGAATTAACTGTTTTCCAATAAGACCGTGGAGACTACTGAGTCATGATCTCATTCACTAATGTATATTTACATGTTTAAATAAAATGTAAAACCACTAAATGAGAGATGGACTTTGTAATTCAGGCCCTCACCTAAGTTGTGGAAGAACAGGCAAGAGTTTGACACTCTTTCACATGACATTTGTATCCTTTGATCACTGGATTATTGGTTATTTAGACATAATCCCAGCTGCTTTAGGAAAAAACATATCCTGAAACACTTCTGTCATTGTTTATCATATATATATTGTTTTATTCATATTGGATTTGAGAAATCTTCCGCACTGTAGAGAAGCTTCCAGAGAACAAGAGCTACCATACTGTCTCTGAGACCTTTTATAACTCCTTTGAGTAATTTGCAGCCTAGCAGATGAAATGTGGCTCTGGAGCTGAAGAGAGCTTTCCTCTGTCACTCTTCTGTTCTTTCCTCTCTGTCCATACCTTTCCCCAAAAGAAATGCTGAGACTTTTCTCCTTTAAAAAGTCCCTCGAGATCTCCTGCTGGCAATCATTCCATGGAGGTTGACTATTTCATTTAATCTCTATCACCTGCTTCTTCTCTTACATTTATTTTGATTCAGACCACTGTTATCACCAACACAAATTTTTTGTCTGCTCTCATTCATTCAAGGCCTCTTAATTCTTTCTAAGCCACTTAATTCCTATATTATATTATTGAGGAGCTTTGTCTCACACTGTCAAAGAAATGTGATTAAACTCTAAGATTGCTTTTCAAAAACTATCCTCTGTGTTTATAGCAAATCAAATCAGAATGTAATCAACTCGGTTTGCTTTTGACAGATGTTTAAAGTTTCTGCAGTGCCAGGATACATCAGTTACAATTTAGGTTCACAGAATGTGGGGGGAGATTGTTTGGCATTAAGCAGTCATTTTCTATACAATACTATTCCTTTACTTGTAGCATTCATGTCATTAGTTTAATGCTTGCAAAACATGGTGCTCTGGCAGAACCTAAAAGTTAAGTCCTCTGTTTATAAACCATGGAAAGCACACCAATTTCCTCTACTGCCTCACTGAAGTGCCTTAACAGTAACATGGCTACAGCTGCAAAACTAAAATATCCTTGAGGATATGCTTAGCTTTAAACAAGTGAGTTGCCCCATTAAATATCTTGAAATCAATTATACTAATTCTGCTCTAAATTAAGTAGCTGCTGTACTGCACTATCAAACTGATGCTCTACTGCCCACTCCTGGGCATAAGAAAGTAATTCATCCTCAAAATCTGCAACTTGATTCCCTCCTGAGCACTTGAAGTTGACTCTGAAGCAAATGCTTGTCTCACCAAGAGCCAGAGTCCACTGGATAATCATGATCTGAATTCAAAATCATTCTGGGCTGGATCTGAGTCAGTTACCTGAAAGACTCCATATTTCCCCACTGACTGGTGAATTCCCTTTCCCTTCTTGCTATTACCATAAAAAGAATTTTAATATTCCTGATCTTCATCAGACTACAAGTAACAGGAAAGGAACATAGGCAACATGCATCCATCTAGCAATCACATTAGCAAAACTGGTTTTCTTCTCAAGCTTAAGTGCCAAAGAATTAACCATAAGCTGAGACATCCCATGAAAAGGGAACCTCTAAGAAATGTGGCTTTGGTTATTATATGAGAAAAATTATTAAAATAAAATATAATATCTTAAAGGGAAGGTAAACATAATTAGGGTCCTTAACACGGTATTTAAGTAATTCACTCCCCCAGGTGAAAATAAAGGTTATTTAGAACAGATGCTGTAATGCATTAAATAAATCCTTTTATCCTCAGCGCTGGCTTTGAAGACATCTCCTGCCTGTTAAGAATGTCGGGGATTTAGACCTAAAGCAATTCTTCGCATTATCCTTCCCTTTGCCCTTTGAAGCTTCAAATGGGTCCTGCCAATTATTGTTTTAGCAGTAATCACCATGGGGGGATAAAATAACAAAATAGTTACTAAAAATGAAGCATAAAGAAATGAAACCATGACTGTATCAAAGTGAGAATTTGCAGGAGGCCTCCAGTTCAGGTGTCACTGGTAGCAGCCTGTCTCTGTAATGCAGGGCAAGGAGAAAAGTCATGACTTCAGGGAAGGCATAAACAGTCATAAACACCTTGGTACCAGTACTCTGGCTCATACAGCTAGTTACACTTTGTAAATGCCGAGCCTTAGATCTTCCCTGAAGTCTCACTGACTTGGGGACAGTGTGTCTGTCCCAAGGATACACCAGTTAATTTTTAGGTTGCTCACTGTCTTTGTTTCAGACCTTAATACATTTTTCCAAGACAAATCTGTGGTGGAGACAGTTCCCCCAAAGCAGTATAGATGCAAACTAGTTGTTAATATGTTCTCGTTTCTCAGTGTAGACATGTCCTTGGTGTTTCTTGTGCCAACTGCTTTTTGTCTTTTTCCTGGTCCTTTTCCCCCACTTCAAAGGCATCCACAGAACTTTTTTCTTTAGTGCTCAAGGATTTAACAGAGATACTGGCAATATCTGGGAATTTAATTGTTTTTGATAGTATCAGCAGCTAGTATTCACATTTGGGAGAAGCACTTATCTGATTTGTATGGGACCTGTTTCCCTAAAAAATCTCTACAATCCTGCACAGAACTGGCACGCACCACAAGCATGAATATGCAACAGCAGTATTATTCAAGAATCACAGTTAATGGTAATAACCTTTTTCCCCCAAAATTAATCAGAGAATATGTAAGTCAGCATATTTAAATAATGCATTGAAATCAGAGCACAGCATGAATAATATTTAAATTAAATCTGACAACATGAGAAACCAAAAAAAAGGAGTATTCACAGTAATGGAAACAAGAAATTTTGAAAACTGCATTTTCTGAAGGAGCAAATAATTAAAAGACCTACTTCAGTACGATGATTTATGGAATGACCTTATCAGCAAATAAAAAGTCTAGTTAGACTAAATGAGGCCTCCATAAAATGAAAAGGAGGATAAATGAAAGCAAGACAGATATATATCTACTGCTTTGCAGGAAGGCACTGAAACTAAAACAGGTAGGCTGTTTTCATGCAAGATATCTCATTTTTTGCAGTTGAAAGCTTTGTGTCACTAAAAGCACTTTAAGGAAAGAAAGTGTTTTAAAAATGTGTTTATAAACTTAAGCACGTCTCAAGCCAGGGACCTGGAAAACAAGGATCTCTAGTTCACATTTCTGAATGGTGGAGCTTACAGTGGGAGACAACATAAAAGCAAATGCCTGAAAACCACTCTTTTTCAGTGACAGTACTTGCTTTGGGCCAGAGATAAGGAGTGTACTTTAGAGAAGGTATTTGTGGTTTTGCATTTCACTGCTGATGTGGAAATATACTCAGGATACCTGGAGGTTGCACACTGCAAGCCAAATTCTAGACAGCAGGGGAAGTACAGTGGACTGGAGCCTTGGTCAGTTCAGCTCTGTCTTTAATATCCCTTAATGCCTTTAAAAGTCCAGTTGCCAGTGCCCTCCCTCTCTCCCTCTCCTGATGTGACATAGCTCATTACATCTTGTGTTTAACTGAACATCATGGTCTTTGGGCAACAGCGCTATACCTTGCTGAATAAAAGGAATCCCTCACATTGCTGTCAGTTGATCAAGAGCATCTACTTCTAATTTAGCTGTTTGTAGGTGTTACTCCTAAGCACTGTCAGAAATGTTCCTCAGTGGTTTTATGTACTTCCTGGCCCCCATGTCTCTTCTAGATCTGCACATAGGGAGCTTTTAGAAGGCCCTTTCTTATGTACACTTTCACACTGAAATTCCCCACCTTTGGCTGCAGTACAAATGCGTCTTTTTGGCAGCTAGCAGTCATTGTGAGCAGTGACAGATTCCTTCCACTCTGCTGTTCAGGCTTACATAAATATATGTGACAGCAGGGATGAGGAAGGTGTCACCACAGCTTCACTCTGGCACACGAGAGGGTGGTGGGGAAGTAACAGCATTTTCGTTCCAATATCGGCTGCTCAATTAAACCAATTGTAGACAAAGGCACTCTGAACTCACAGATGGGAACAACGCCATCCTCGCAGATGGGCATGAGCATCCAGCACCAAGGAACATTGCACCACCACTGAATATCTGCCTTGATGCCTGGCCAGAAATGTCAGAAAAACAGGTGCTGATCCTCATCTTCTATGCCCACAATACAAGGGAATGCAGTACCTGTCATTAATCCAACAACCCTCTGAGTTAATTTCCAGAAGTTCCTGGGAAAAATATGGAGAGTTTAATGAGTAGATTTAAAACAAGTTGAGTGTTTTTGAAATGCACGTCTACATTTAGAAATCTTAGAACAAAAAATTTTTTGATATCTGATCTCAGTGACACCTTGATTTCATGAAACATTAGAATAATCTTCCAAGAAAATAGGAGTTCTCCTGAAGCCATAGATCTTACTGCCTACTGTAGGATTTTGAATATTTTAAGGGGAACAGAGGCTATGTATCACCAAATACAACCCCGCTTTTACCACTACCAGATTTACAAATTTAATATTTGATAGGAGACACTGAAGAAAGAAGGAATATGTAAGAGAGAAAGTCATGAACAAAAAGGCAAGATTTAATGGGGTTGCTCTTTAAGTGAATGGTCAAGATATCTGCAAAATCACAGATTTGTTTGACAGCATTCATTGTAATCATGGGACAGCACAGCTCAGACCTCTGTTTGAAGACTCCAGACCTCTAATAGAAATATATTTCCAACTGCTTTAAAAGGCATAGGCAGCCCAGAGCCGATTTTTTCACTTGAGTCTCTCTTCATTTCTGCCTACTGCATGAACATCTGCCTAATGAAAGCCGAAGGAGCTCACACTATTATGAGCACTTTGGGAGAGGGATCATAATTGTTGGTTTCCTTCAAGTGAGAAAAGAAGGAAGGTAGAAACTAAAAGGTATAACAGGTATGAGGGAATAAAGAAAAGTTGAAAAATGTGAAAGTGGTGCATAGGAAAACCTGGAGAGGCTTTGAATAATTTCATTACATTGTACCACACTGGGGATTTCATTGTTTAGAATGAGATGAGCAAGCACTTGCTCAAAATGAAATGATTGACCTTCAAGGTCAGCAGAGTTGGTGGCGGTGCATGACTACTTGACAAACAGTAGAAAGGGAATGAATCAAATGCTATCAATGCATTTTTCATCTTCAAACTCATCTTGTGTGCCTCATGGAGGAACAAGAATGAGGCCAAAATAGTACCAAACTAATAACATTTCCTGTCTTGCATTTTCTTCCTCCATCTGCTCACATTTCCTGGGTGACAGGTTCATCTCAGCATTGTTTAGTTCAAAATCCATCCAGACTGCGTTAATGTGTGAATGTTGACCTCAGCAGCAGCAAAAATTCCTGCTTTGATAGAGTTACGAAAACTGTGCTTTGTCCTTCTTACTCAACAGCAGAGAGAGAGAGGAGACTGTGTTGAAAGCATCACTTAACTGGAGGGGAGCTCTTTCCTTCATCCTCAAGGCTGTAGACTCTTACAGAGAGTGAAAGTCTAGCCTGAGAGTGCTTTTTTTTACATCATGTTAGTGTGCCATTGTGAAGCAGGGGTCTTGTTTGTTTGGTTTCCCCTTTAGAGAGAGACTATTCTCCCATTCTTCAAAAGAGACCTTGCTTTGTGGAAGAAGGGAGTAGTACTCAGGAAATGTGAAAATTAACGTTCAAAAAGGAAAAAAGGTAGAAATACAAGAAAGTGTATTTTTTGTGAGAAAAAAGAAAGGCGGTGGTTTTACTTGACCTCATCTAGACTTCTAAGTTTCTCATCATGTCAGTTGCTAAAGCTGACAATACCTGATTCTGCAGAGTAGAAGGAAAAAAATTACCAGCTGTGTTAGCTCTTTGTTTGTGGACAATGAGTGTATCTACCTTTTTATAATTCAGATGGATAAAATCTTTAATAGCTTTATCAGCCTTCATGGGGATTGTATTAACACAGACAAACTTTCCCTAAACAGATATTTCTATACTCTGCAGGTTTAAAGAAACACATTGCCTCTCTTACGGACTTTTTTCTCTTTTACTTGTTTCTAATCATTGGCCCAACCCTTGTCTTTGCACTTTGATGTTTGTTTTAGGAAAGTAGCTTTCCCTGCGGTCAAATGAACATTACGAGATGTTACGAAAGCTCTACCCTATACAAAATTAGTTACTTGAGTCTGAGTGAACTCCTTACAAGTTTTCACGCTGGCCTGCATTAGGAATAAATGTATGCTTTAGTAATTTTGTAAAGTCTTAGCCGTTTGAAAGTTTAATTCTCTACAGAATTCACAGACAGCAAGAGGAATTACAATCCACATTCTTCTAGGCATAAACAAGGTATGGGGTACAAACTGTTTTTCTTGGAAGGAGATGCAAGTTTTCTGTACTTGTGGAGTTTTTCTTGGAAGGAGATAGTCTCAGGCCAGTCTCTTTGAACAGAGATTCAAAATTTTTTTCTTTTTGCAAACACTTCCTGCTTGCCCTGTTTTCATGTCAGTGAAAATCCCCCTAAGGCAAATAAATTTCCTGATAAATTGGCTATGGGTTTGGATCCAATTGTTAATATAGCAAATTTGTTTGATTTGGGCACTGAATAAGATACTGACAGCTTTCGTAGAAAGCTGAGATGTGGTCACGTTTAATAATAATTTTCTGAAAAGTTTTTTTTTTTGTTTTAGATGAAGAGTAAAAAATGGTCAACTTGTTTTTATCTAAATACTTCCAATTTTGAAAGCAAGCTTTTTTATTTTTTTCTGTCAGTTATACAAACCAAGAAACATTCGATACAAATTTGAAAACTTGTAAGAAATATATCATTTGGAACAAATCAGAACCAGTGCACAGGTGAATCACAATAAGACAAAAGGTTTGTAAAAGAAATTGAATCAACAGTGATATGCATGCTTTGGAGAATTGTCATTTGAAGAACAGCAGGATATAAGGTTACTCAGTTCATGAGGGCTGCTCTCTTTGTGCCATAGTCTTTTTGTTTGTGTTTTGAAAAAATAAATGCTCTTAAGTTAGCTAATCAATCTTTATCACATACTCAATTGTTTTTATTACTTTTCATGAAAGTTCATATTATTATTAAACAACAGTGGTTACTATTGTTAAACAGCAGTTTTCTGTGAAATGTTTCTCATAAGAGTAATTCTTTCATCTTGTTTCAGAATTTTGACCCTACCCACCCAAGTTTCAACTCTGTCATCGCAATTGCCAAGTGGTAAAAATTAGGAACCAAATCATCTTCCTGCATTGAGAGAGTTGTTTACATCTCTGTGGGTGTTGTTCTTGTTAACCTGCTCAAACTATATCAGTTTAATTCTGGCACAAACCACCTATCTAGGCGTTTCCTGTAGTCAGTAGAGAGCCATGAACATGCCTTGGGGAGATCCATTAAATCTGTCTTGCACGTTTATTTTGGGCCCTTTTTAAAGGTGAGGTTTTTTTCCCTGCCATAATCTGTTAAAAGAGGGTATACCAACTAACTTTGCATGGTTTTTTAAACTGTTGATTTAGATTGTTAGATAGCTGTGAGCAGTTCAACCATGAGTGCATACCAGATTGAATATTAAAAGATTTTGAGTATGCACATGCAAATGTCCCAAAAAGAAGAAGTTCACACATAATAGGAAAGACGGCTCCAACTTGAGCTAATTAGTCTTCATATACTGCAAAAAAAAAGTAAAATAAATAATATTGATTTGAAGATCTAACAGAAAAGGCTAACCACCCTGAGCCAGAGAAGGAACAGAGACTTGAAGATCTGGAGACCTTTTCCTTAGTGAATTACACAGAGGTTTTGGCCAGCATCTCTTTGAGTTCACCAGTATATATGTTACAAAGGCTTTTATTTAACACTAAGCATATTTATTTTTATCAAGAAGGTCCTTACCAGGTTTGCATCTGTCCCTCATACTGTTACAATTATCCCACAGATGCAAGGAATAGTCACCGAGATGGAATTGTTGTGTATATATGTATATATGCATATATGCATATATGTAATCACATTGAGATGTAATGGTTATTCAGACAAAATTCAGTCTGATAGTGCTTATGTTCAAATAAGAGATTGATTTCTCTTAAAACTTAGTTATGAGTGTCTGGCATGGACTGTTCCATACCCAGGAACAGTAGGAAGAACTAGGGAGGATATTTCAGCTCTGACTCTATTTTCTGATTTAGGACCTGCTGCAAATAATTTTCAAGATCCTTGAGTAGTGTACCATCCATGTAATTCTGGTCAGGAAAGATCTGCCTAATCTAGTCTGCCATATTTGCAACGCGCACATCCTCAGAGAGTTTAATTGCCCCGCTTAGAGAAATTTCCGAGGAGTGAGGAGGAAACCTCTCATTAAAACTGTAGGTGGCTGAAAGTTTAGTGAGCAATGTATGCTACAGTGTTTCACAGGTGGCCTTCTACACTTTATTTAATCAGATACACTGGGAATCTACTTAATTTTGCATCATGCCAGGGAACTAATTTGGCCTAAGGCAGTGAATGGCATTGATCGCTGAGTAATGAGGATACTTCTGACAAACATTTCTGTTTAATAGATGTTGTTCAGCATGGTCCAACAGCTTGGGTTGTGTTTAAGTATATGACAAATGAGTACTATATTCTACGCATTCAATTCCCTAATACAGAACTAGCCAAATAAAAACAGTAAAAATAAGTAATTAAGGTGGGATAAAATCATTTGGTCTGTCTGTGTTTATACATTATCCTATCTTATTCTGAGTAGTTCACAGCTTTAAATTGCATCCTGGCCTGTAAGAGACCACTGAAACATAATTTACTGCTGGATGCCAGCTATATCTGTCAGCACTCCAAAAATGTACAGTTGACAATGAGTCATAAATAAGAGATTAATTAGTGCAGTAGTTGGAATTTATGTTGCTGATTCAGTTATTTAGTATCCACTTCACTAAGATAATTTGCATATGTTCTGCTCTCTTATCAGCTGTTAAATGATTTGATTAGGAGAAGGAGTCTAAGAATATTGGATGCTAAGGGAAGAGAGAGACACATGGGAAGGGCACAGGATGGCGTTTGGCTAAAACCTCAGAACAGAAGACAGCCCTTAGTGCTGGCATGAAAAAGGCTGAGAGAGTCAGCAAGGCTGACAGGATTGGTGCCTTTGGAAACAGAACAATAGGCATTAATTATATTCAGAAGTTCAAAGGCCAGACATGAAAATACCTAATTGGTTTATACCCTTGATTTAAAACTTGTTCCCTAGTTCTGCATTTTATTATTTTTTATTTGAGTCACCAGGAATTTTGACAGTGCTCCCAGTGGGAGAGTTAGGTGTACTAGAAATACATTTTCAGATATCAAAAGAATTTACAACAGTATAAAATACTGCATTCTTATTACAGATTAATCAGGCATCACATATTGAATGTGGCATATATGTGCCAAACTACAGAGCTACAGGAAAAATTAATTCATGAAAAGCCTTAACTTCTTCACCTAGTTGTGTCCTTTAGCTTGCCCTTTGGCTTTAATAGCCTAAATAAATGTTCAATCCTACTGTAACATCCTATATCCTAGAGAATGTTTTGCAGCTTCTGAAGGTTAGGCATCTTTTTCAAGGCAAATATGAAATTCCTGAAAATGCAGTTACCTATTTCTCTGTAAATATGCATGGGAAATCAGCAAAAGTCTGCCTTAAGCTGTTTCTTCTGAATGTGTGATTCTATAGGTTTCTATTACTGACTTATAGGCAACTGCACTCTGAGTTGCTTACCTCTAGAGTCCCCATACAGTTAAATAAAATTAGTAGGCATTTTTAGGTCTCTTTCCAATTTCCTTTAGATCTGATTTCCTTGTAATTCTCAAATGTAGACATCTCCTCTTTTTGGCTGAAGTCCTGCTTCAAAACTGCCTGTTTCCCTTACCCAAAAAAGCTAGGGAGACAAGATCAGGTTTAACTATCTGCATTTGGTCAGATGAACCTCAGCCTGTGACCCCAAATTTCTAGCGAAGCTACTGACATTATTGTTGATGAAGGTGTAAATTGAATGAAACACTAAAGCAGTCCTTCCCTAACATTCACAACTGCTGAAAGGTGGTTTTGCATGGTCAGGAAAGTCATGGGCTGATTTTGGCATATTGTACTGGGGAGTCTCACGAAGAACTGGAAGTCTAGAAAATAGGACCTTTAAGAAAATATGAGAAAAGGAGTTTGGCTTAGTGTAGCAAAGGGAAGAATAAGGGAAAATACAAAATCATGTTGCCTGTATTTCTTCGATCCCCAGAGAGGTAAACCAACTTGGGTTCATGTCCCCTAGGAATAGAGCAGGAAACAAGTTAAAACTTCAGTGAGGAAAAGTTGTGTTAGATATTAGAGAAAATTCTAAGAGAAAGGATCCTTAAGTGAAGGAAAAGTTTGCTGAAGGAGAATATGGAACCTTTTCAGTAAAGATTTTTTTAAATTTCAGAGCAGATTCACTGGGCACATTTTAAAGTTACGACATGAAGACCTTCAAGGTTCCTTTTTTCCTTCATTCCCTTACTTTTCTGTAATTTTTTCTTTTTCTTTTACCAAGTGGGTTGTATTGGAAAGGAGAGACTTACAGCCTCCAACAGTAGCCCCAGTTTTATTTTTATGTCTGGATTCCAAACAAGTAAATTCTTTTTATATCACCTGAAGTTTCTTAGGTCACTCTGAGCTTTATGGCTTTATGGCTGGCCTCAGAGAAACGCGTTACAATGAAGAAATAATTTCTGTGTATTCTACCCTTTGAAAAGAAAATGAAACAGGCAGGAACTAGCTAGAGAAGAGAAACATACATCATTTACAGAATAATCCTTTCTGTCTGAAACTCTGCTGGACGTAGGGGACCACCTCAGAGGAGCATGTGGAAGAAAGGAATGAATGCCTGCAGAAAGCCCCACGGTACCTGTCTCACTATCTGCTGGCTTAGCCTTCAAAAACACCATTTCTGACAGCCTGCAAAAGAACAAGCTGGGGATTTATTTCTGCTGATAACTTTTTATCATATTTCCCTTTATGAAGAAGAATAATTTCCACAGTCTGGGATTTCTTCATTGCTTCTGCAGAGCAATGGCTGCTAGCCAGGCTACTAGCCTATATTTAAATACTATATAGCTAAAATAAACCAAGATTAAATTTTCAAAGAAGATTATAAATAAGACAGGAAAAAAGCCTTAGAATCCTTATTTTCCTATACCACATGGAAATAAGAAAAGGATTAAAAATGTGACAGAACAAAAGGAAAAATAATTTAGCACATTATCCCATTACGTTTCAGATCCTCACTGAATTTGTGTTATTTGAATAATTTTGACTTCTGTGGTTACTAATATAAAAATCCCTGAAAAAAACCCCCCAAACTATTGTGATTCTACTGAAATTGCATTAAGCTGATCTTCTCTCCACCTCACTCCTCCCTTCAGCAGTTAAAGATGTATTTGCTTTCCTGTTAAACAGATCATACATTTGGCTTCTTTAATGTGTAGGAAAATGCTGTCTACTATTTGTAGACTTTGAATAGTGGGAAAAAGCCCACTGTAATGTTCCCATGTTCTTTCTGAAGATCCCTACCATTTTTTTAACCCCTGTTAGAAAGACTACTTTAGAAAAAATTCCAGGATTGAAAGACTGCAGTCCAGAGATTAAAACCCCATGTTTTTCAGAGAATTTTCAGAAAGGAAATCCCACTAGATTTTAAGGGCAACAAAAATTGCTTTATAATGGCCATATGTATTCATTTTTAATCATAGCAACATGTATCAAGAATGTATCTTTGGCTTATTTATGAACCTGGACTTTAACTCACTGTCAAACTAAGACTTCCATAGCACATAAAGAATGCAATGTCAGTCTAGAAGGTAACATGCACAGAGTAATATAAATATTTGCCCCAAAATATCCCTTTGATCACACAGTGATCAAAAATTACACACAGCAAACTTCCACACTAAATATAATTTTAGCTTCAACAATCCTACCAGTAAAACACAGGAACAGGTAGATTTTTGTACTTAAGCCCTTCAATGAATCTACTTCTGCAACTTAAAATCTGTTCCTGTTGCCTGTCCCTCCCACAGCAGTGCCAGTGTTTAAATCTGCCTTTTCCAGAAATGTCTCCAGTCTCTTTCTACTATGTTTCTTTTTGTATTAAAGTATCTATTCAAATTTTTTTGTACTACTAACAACAACTAGAAACATTATTGGTCTGCATGTCAAATGAGATCAGATCACAAATGGAGAAGAGCTGCCAAGGTTCAACTCATTTAAAATCAGAAGTGGTAGTAATGAGGGCTCAGAGGAGTTTGGAGCCATACTGCTGCTATCTCCTTTGGCACCAGGACTACTGTTAGCATGGCTACATTTATTTTTCTGGGTAGGAGCTCCTGATGCTATATCCCACTGAAGTGTCCAGAATCTCTGATGTGGCGGATGTTGGTAGTAACTCAATGAATGCTCAGTGGGCGGTGCCTAAAGGACTGAGAGCAGAATAGAAATCAGAATATAGGCCATTTCCCTCCCTTTGGTGAGCTCAGCCCTCCTGTCCCCATTGGGAAGAAATGTGTTGCCTTTTCAGTTGCTTTCTTTTGGTCTCTGCATTGTGCATTTCTTTCCACAGAGCAACACAGATGCAAGAGGAAAAATGAAGATATATTTATCTTGTTTCAAACCTTTGTGTCACTCTCCTGGGAGCTGGAAAGAGAGAGTCCGTACCCCACCAAAATGAGAAGAGCCAAGATGTGAGGCTCTTGTCCATCTCCTACTTCACTCCTATCTAGGGCTTCTGTGGATTTGTCCTCAGCAACACATTTCCTTCACCTCAAAATGCAACAGGCTCTGGTGCTCCCACAGACCCGTTTGCAGATGCCTAGGCAAAACAGAGAACCATATGGTTGCAGGCATACCCAGAATTAGGCAGAATTTGAAGAGGATTTGAGGATGATTTTGAGAACTAAATTTTTGAATGTAGCTATTTACAGATTTGCAGAAAGATAAAATCTATTCAGTTGAAATGTGGAAAACCTTTGGCAAAAATCTCTTCCTCAAGTCTGAGCTAAAAGACTACAAAGACAAACACAAAAGTTTGTGTTTGTAGGCTAACAGCCTGCCACCGTAACAAATGTTATTTACCAAGACACCTGGTTTGGCTTATATGACTTTGTTCATGGCTTTAGATGCAGCTGGACATCCAATTATCTTTAAGATTCTTGACCTTTCTTCCCTCTGCAAAACTGCAGGAAAAGGAAAAGGAAAATCCCAGGAGCTTCAATTTATTTTAATAGCAAGTTAAATGAATTTTCTCTTTCTTCTATATATAGCTTTAAAATATCATTCTCTTTGCTACCAGCTACTCCTGTAGCAGTATTGTTTGTCTCTTGTAAGTACATTTTAACTGTGTCTTCATAACGCTTTGTGGAAGATGAAAAATGTTTGGGCCATGAGGATACTGACATTCAGGATAGAATTACTGCTGCAAGGGCTTTTGAGAAATAAAACTAAATTTTTCCCAGTTGGTAAAAATACATTAAATAAAGATCCCTCAGTACATTAAACACACTTAATTTTCCACAATATTTTTGTTTACTCTTTGCAAAAACCACAGTGATATGAAGTTACTGGCAAAACAGAGTTAACACCACTCTGTTATGCTGTAAAGAAATCACAACTCAAATAAGAACAATTGGCACATTGCATGCCACATCCCACTTGTGTTCAATGGCTGCTAGGAAAAATCCACCACATGGTTTGGAAAATAGAAAGTGTAAGCGTGAGCACCATGCACAGAAACAAGAAACCCTTTTGATTCTCCAACTGAAAATCTTTTACTTTAAAGGAATGGGCTCCTTGTGCCCCAAACCTCAGCCAAAAATTCCCAGAAGGAGAATGAAACACAGTTTCATGAAAAGAAACTAACCAAAATAACCCCGTGAAAAATGTGTGAGGGGGTTTCAAAATGTTTCTAAGTGGTAGAGTACTGCTCTGTGACAAATATCCCCTTCTTCCAGAGTTCGGTATAGAATATGAAGCTTACTGCCTCTGTCTACAGTTTTTTTAAGGAATACAATTAGCAGTGGTCAAAAGGCCACTGACTGACTTTTTCATCCTCTTTTTTTGGGGGGGATGGGAGTGACAGACACAGTCGTCAAAAAATGGAGGTATCATAGATCTGTTGAGAGACAAGCTATTAAATGAGCTGAAGAAAGGAGGTACTAACCCAGTATTAAGCCCAGAAAGGCTGTGATTTAAAACAAAAACCACAATTTGTCCCAAGTAGTTCTTTTTTGCAAAGTATTCACATTGTGATATGATCAATTATAAGAAATAAGGAAAGAAGAACTTAGAACTCCTGTTTGCTAAGTTACTCAAGGAAAAAACCCCTAGTTCCATGTAAGGTTTCATTGTCCACCTGTTTGCTATTAAGCATAGTCTTATCATTTTTAAGAGCAGCTTTTTCTGCTCTTTTGAAAGATGAATAAAGTTCTGTTCTAGAAAAAGCAAATAACTTTGGAATAAGACCAAGTGCTGACAATTTCAGACTAAAAAGAAATATTTTGAATGAAAACAAGATGGTTGTAGAAGCAGACTTACCAATTTAGCCATATTGTGCATTAATGGAAATTATAGTTAGTGAAAATTAACTTGAGAAAAATATGCAAGGAAAATCTATTTAAATCAGGTGGAGCAAGGAAAGGAAAAATCAATAACTTTTTTTCTGAAAAGAAATGTAGTCTTGGGCTTATAATCAGAGATGTGACCTTTAGTGGCCTTCAAATGATGTTTTATTGAGAGGTGATGCGTGGTTCTATTTTTCCATCTCCAAAAAACAAATGAATTATCATTGCATTTCATGAGTAAGGAAGTATCTGGAATGCTGCCAATAGTTCTTCAAGCAGCATCTCAGCAACAAAGATAGGAAACATCACCGACATAAAACCAAAGAAGAAAGTGAGTTCCCTAAGAATTATTTCTACAGACAAAAGTACTAGATAAATATCTTGACGCAGAATAGAGACATATTTTAAAGATCATTGGACTGAAACATGACAAAGAGAAAAAAGGGTGGTCCTGGCAAGTGCAAAACAGCCAAGTTAAAGCCAGCACAGAGGGCAGAGATATTACCATTGCTGAACTTAAATAAAATGGAATTCTGATTCTAGAATGGTGAGGCACTCCTGGAGTGTTGATATGTTTTGTCATCCCTGTTAAGTACTTCCTCCCAGGAAACAAGGGAAATTTCAGCTGCTTTTTGTTTTTCACGCAAGCAGTTCTTAACACTTTGTTTTTCTTTTTTCTTCTTCCTTTTTTCTGATTTTGTTTGTTTATTTGTTTGCTTTGTTTCAAATGGTTGTGACCTAGTAACTGATAGGGAAGTAAAATGTCAATGTGTACATTAAGATGAGAAAAGGTAAGGCTCTGAGAGACACATCCATTCATCTCTAGGCTGCCAGAAGCTGACCATGATGGCAATGATGATATCCCATGAAACGTGCTCTTTTGTTCAAAATGAGAACCACACTTTATTGATTCACAGTGAAATTGCTCTGAGATGAATCAAAATACCAGCTGCCCCATTTATTGGGCTGTGAAATATTTCTATTCGCTGTGCAGCTGTGTGAACCTGAACTAATCTAAAGGGCAGATCATCTAGAAGAGAGCTCAAAATAGTTTTATTGCAGGCAGTTTGCCTAAGTATTAAATATACCCTGCTCACACAGGATTCTGAGCAAGGACTTATACTGAAGGAAAAGCAATGCTACATACTAGATAATGCTCAGAATGCTGCATGTTTATCATAGATGCATGGAGATTACAGAGAACTATTGAACACATCCAATTTTGACAAGTGCAAAGAAATCCCATGGCCGCATACCCTGCCATGGTGCTCTCCACCTTGCATGGGGTACCTAGCATTGTGCAAAACTAGAAGACCGGGTGATGATTCAAGCCTTCCTGACAAGAGCACGTGTCTGCAGTAAGTGTTATCTTTGTGAGAGGTCGGAAAGGAACAGAATAGCCTATCAGTTTGTTTTTTTGACAGATGGCAAATGATAAGGCACCATTAAAATCAGCCAACCAGCCTAAAGGTTTCATTTCAGTGCCAGTGCATATGTATGTTGCTCGGGGAATTGTGCTCTAATTAACCTAAAGCATGTAATATTGCTCTTTTACACATAATGGGAGGATTAAGTGAGCGCAGCAGATTTTATGGTCATTATCAAAATACCCCTGGTAATACGATTTTCAGAAAAATATAGAAATACTCCAAGAGAGGAACTGAAATCTCTCTTCTTGGTAACATTTTTTTCATGCCATATTTTGAAATTTTTGGAAAAAACAAGGATGCTCAGGCAGTATATGATTCAGCAAATTCTGAAACCACTTTTCTGTGGTGAATAGCTGAAGTCTATTTAGTTACAAACTGAGTCATGTGGCTTGACAGAAAGGAAAAGCCAATGGGAAAGAAACTAATTTAGTTACATCTTTAAAGTTCATGGCTATGACATGAAAATGAAAAAAATGAAAAAAAAAGAGGAATTTCAGAAAGGCTGCAAATACTTGCAGGATGGCCCTACTAGAACTATTTTGGGAGATTCCAGTAATTTAAAGAAAAAAATATCTCGGTTTATCTACTACTTTACTCATGAAGTAGTAGTTTTGAAGATTGTGTTCCATTACATTCAGTTTTTAGGGACTATTCTAATAACTTATGGGGAGAAAACTCTGGAATTTGACATGTACAAAGCCAAGTGGAAAAGGGGGTGTGTGCATTCTTTGCAATGTGTTTAGTACAACCGCTGGTTAAAGCACTTCTGTAACTACCTGACTCTCCAACCATTAACAGTTTCACACTTGATAAGGCTTTCAGAGTACTTCCTGGCACTCTTGAGAGAACAGAATAGATTGATAACATATTTTGCAAACAAATGATAATGTTATGGAATAGGAAGAGGATATGAGCTGGTGAAAGAAAAACTGGAGTTGCCCCTTGGATAGAAAGGAAAGGAGTGTATGAATGTGGGATGGGAGGAGCAGGGAAAGGGACAAAGCAATACTTACGACCCCTGTTCTGAGAAGAGAATAAGGAATGCTGCTACTGAGGAGAAAACAGTTTGGACAAGATGACCTAGAAAATAAGATTTTTGGTATGGTTTCACAAACCAACTGAGTTGACAAAATGGTCTGTTCTGGTCTTAATGGAACAAGAAGAGTGACAGTGCCCATGACAGATGACCCTACCACTGGGCAGGAGGTGTTGGGGCCTGAGCAGGATTTTAATCCAGAGAAAAAGAAAGGAATTAGGGAAGATGGGATAAAATATCACAAAGAGTTACTCATAAGAGGGTCCTTGGCACAGAGGGAGAACAGTTAGTATGAAACAAGCACTAGCCCTTCCAGAAGGAAAATGTAGAGGGACAGGAAGATGTCAGATAGGGCACAGTGACAAAATAAAAGGAGGCATGGCATTAGTTCACAATAGGCTTAACTGACAATAGCTGTTGAAATGTGCTTCCTTGCTGCTGCAGCTTCCCTGTGCTTTTTAAATACCTCCTTTCACTGCTGGCTAAAAGTAGTAGTGCTTTCAGTTGTGCAGACAGAGGGGATTGTGAAAAACCTGATTATTTGCTGTCTGTGTAGATCTTGGTAGCTTTTCTGCAGCTTGGCTTAATGCAGTAACATTTTCATGGCTGATGTATAGACAGAATCTGTTGATAATACTAAAAGTCCTGCAAGGAATACAAGGTCCTGGTGCACTTAGTTAAAGATATTATTTGAGCACTGCACCTTTAAAAGAAGGATCAGTGTGATCCACAGTTTGGCCAAGAATGGTGAAGCAGGAAAAACCAAGACATGAATACATATAAAAATGCATACATACAGTGTTTCTTTCCTGGCATATTTCTGGGGGGGAAAAAAGAAAACAACCAAAATGAAAAGCATTTATACAAAAATATCTGCAAATAAGACTGAATTTATGATTGAGTAATAACCATGTGAAATTTGAGGAACTATTCAGAGACTGATTATGTAATGTTAATTTATGGAAAAAAGATTTCTCAGTATTGATAGAATTAAGTTGGCTAGAATTTATTTCCATCTCTGAAAATAATGATTAGATTCAAACACTTCTTAAAGAAAAGTTAAGGCTGCTATGGCAACGAGTCCAACAATATGGATCAGTCCAGTATTCGTAAGATCAAATAAATTTACATTCTTAAACAGTTACTTTCAGTATTATTTTAAAGTAATGTAACAGTCCATATATTCCAAGCTAGCCCAGGAGTTGTTTGGGAGATTGCCAACTGTCTCAGATCTAAACCACGCTGATTTAATACTGTATATAAGATACTTCAGTGACTGGGTAAACATGCAATTTATCTGTATGGATATAGCTCCTTCATTTTTGGTGACAATCCAAAGAATCTTCTTTCACATGCTCAGAAAAAAAAAGGCATAAATAAGAGATATTCCATGGTGCAACTCTTCTCAGTGCCTTTTAAGTGTGTAGTTCTCATTGCAGTCTTAATTTGCAAAACATTTGTGGTCATGTTCAATATTTAGCTTTAAGAAAGTGTAACTGTACAACCATATGTTTTGCTGGGTCTAGGCATTTGTCAGCTGATAGCTTCATGGAATGGTAGTAAACAACATGCTACCACAGTAGCATTTCAACAGAGAAAAACCCCAAATCTCTAAATATATTATTTTAAAATTTTACCATCAAACAATATCCTTGGGAAAGTTTAGCATTTAAGGTATCATATTTTAAATATTTTAAATTTTAAATTTTCTCTCTTTTAGGAATAATGAAACAAAGGTAATTTCAATAATAAATTCCATTTGCCATATAGGCCTCCCTAAAAAATAACTTCTAAGGAAGGATGGAAAGAACAAATGTAACAGAAAACCATGATTTGCTTCTCCACAGAGTGCTAATCTCCCAGTATGTTTCCTGTGTATACATAACAGCATATATCAGGAATAAAGAGAAAAAGAGACAGAGAAGAAACAAACTAATTGCATGAGGGAATATGAGCAAAATAAAGTAGCTTTTGGCTAGTTTAGTAAATGGCATGAAATCTTTAGAGTTCAGAATTGTACAAAAGTCAAAAAATGCTACAAAAAGCCACATAATCAGTACAGCAAATTCCTGAGAACAAAATTATTTAAGGCAAAAGCTCCCAGCCCCACCTTGCAGGTCTTTAGCTGCATATCACTTAAAGCCTGCAGGAATGCAGAAATTCAACCACTGTCTACATTTGAATTTCCAGGTTCAAAGCCAACCATAACTGGGCCGGTGGGATGTGAAATGGGAGGGTGGGAGAGAACGTCTTCTTCTGTGGGCTGTGCAGGAGGTGCAGAGTTTGATATCTTGGTTTGTGGGAGTTGGGCAAAGAGGGAAGGGACATGGATTATCGAAAAGAGTGTTTGGAGGAAGTAAGCTGTGTGATAACAAGTGGGACAGAAGGATGCTTCTGTTCTATGATTGTATGTTTGCAGCTGAGAGAAATGTAGCTGGGAGAAGCCGGATGATCTGCAGGTGTGAAAGGTGGTGGACCTTGGCAGTAGAAAATTCTTAATGCAATCTTGTCCTGTCAACAAGAGCCTTTTCTGGTAAGGAGAAACAGCACTAGGGATGTGTTCATGCACATCAGAAAAGGTTTTTAAACACTTCGCCTCTCTTAAAAGTTTGTGCATTCTTCAGCTGTTTTGCACCATCAGGATTAGATGAAGAGTTGGAGTTGTTGTTTGAAATGTGCAGCAATTCCATGTTCCTTGCATGCAAAGGCTTTTAATTTGCTACAGCATGGGGCCTGGTGTTCATTTAAGAATTATGCATGGCAAAAACAAAGAAGGGAAAAAAAGGTAACTTTGGCTTCAGATCTCTATGGTTTTTGAAGCCTGAAGATTGCTTCAGTATGAACAGCTATTTTGTGTTTATAAATAGAAGCACATAAAATATGTTTTAAAAGGAAAATCATAATTGACCTACTATTTAGGGCTTTTGATCTTTAAATTACTTGATCCCCTAATTACTGAAAACTGTAGCAGAACAAATGATAAACAAGTTGGTTTGAGTATTTTTTGATAAAGATTTTAGTTCACAGCACTATGTGTATGCAGGGAAGCATTCTACAGGATTATACAATATATTGCTTTTTAAATACAACACAGCTCTAAAGATTAATGTTTTTTGAATAACCAAGTACATATTTTGGAACTGTCATTTTGTTGTGCCATTAATCTCTGGATTAAAGTCCCTACCAGTGTAAACAATAAAGTACAATGACATCAAAAGAATATCTCATAAAAACTGGGTTACAGATGAAGGGAAAGCCTGACATATAAACTTTGGTTTATGATTCCAGCTCACATTGCATATTAAACACAGTAGTTAAGAGCTATTATTTTCAAATATATTTAGAGACCCAGTTAAACATATTGCACAGGCTTTAATTTTATCTATTCTTTCCTTAGGCAAAATATATCCTTCTATTCATGAAATTAGTCTTATTTCAATAAGATAACATTAATCCTTCTTAACTTCCCATGAGATTATCCCTCAACAACTTTCTGTGAGATTACCCCCCCTTTCTCTATAGTATATACATAAATCAGGACCATTTACAGGATGAGAGATCAACAGCACAGGAAACATGATGGTGGCCATTGTATGTGGTTGTAATTTCCCATGTTCAGAGCTTTGCAACAGGAGAAAACACACTCAGGGAAAAACAAGGGAGTTCTGAGGAAATCACCACAAGTTTTAGCAATTCCTTAGAAAACATTGTGAAGAACTTAGCTGCCAGAAGGGATTCTTTCTTGCAAGAAATGAATTGTGTATCATGATAAAGATACAGACAAGCAGGTTCTGATATGAGTCATTTGGTGACATCTTTAGAGAAAACCTACTCTGGAGGCCAAGTTATAAGGGATTAATTTTTTTTTTTTAACTGTCATTCTTTGTCAAGTGACATCTCATTCAAGGAGTTTTGCCCGTTATGAAAAACAACTAATGGCATTAAAACGCGGCATAAATTATGCTGAGCTCTTTTTTTTTTTTTAATTATTTACATCCACAAACTCTTTTTTGTTGTTGCAAATAAGCTGGCATTTTCATTTTAACCAAAAAATCCATTTTATTTCTAGTCTAGTCTTTGTTTCATAATGAGCCAAATGCATAAGTATCTACATGAACACATTTAAGTGAGAGGTGCTACTATAACTCATTCTACCATTGTAGAAAGAAAATATTTCTCTGAGTTGATCATGAAAAATCAAAATTACTAGAAAGACACTATTCAAGAGAAGCCATGGATTCTGCAACAAATGCTGCAAGTTGAACTGTGTATTTGCAGCAGATCCAAAACTATTTTAATAAATGCCATTTGCAACACTTCTGCTGTTGTTGGTCAAGACATCTGAAGGCCAGGAGCCTGTCAACTAGAAGAAAACACAGTCCAACACACTTCAAAACTCTTCCCACGCACTCCATTACATCTGGAACTAATTAAGATGCTGAAAGTTGTATATTTTTCCCACTTTTAATGAACTTAAACAAGAAGGTACAAGCTTCAGACCCTGCCAGCTGATTGCCTCACCCCCGCCGTGCAGCCCTCACACCCTCCTGCTGACTTTCCTGCTCACCCATGCATGGAAGCATCACTTTTACCAGCTGCATGCCAACCTCTGGAGTGCTGACAGAACCCCCTTCACACACAGTACATGTGGATTAAAAAATCCTTTCATGCTGAGCAGGGGGACCACAGTACATACCTGGTTCATGAATAGATGCCTACCCACTAAACACCTGCCAAAAAATTGGGAGGCCTTCCTTCGTAAAAAAACCAACAAAACAAAAGAGAAAACCCCAACCAACCAGCCAACCAACCAACCAAAAAAAAACCCCCCAAAACCCCAAACAAAACCAGAAAGAAAGAAGCAGCTGTCACGATATTTTTGCAGGAACCTTTTCTGCCACGACAGGTCACATGTTTTTCTTACCCCAGCCATGCCAGGCCCCAGCTGATGCTGTATTAGCTACATATGAGTTGCTAGACACTTGTGCCACATACAGTGACCTATGGCCCTTGACTACTCACTGCCCAGTGTTGCTCTCACACCCTGCTGGGACCAGCTCTCCCCAGAGGTGCTTGGTGATACCCACACTGTCAGGATCTGCCTCATACTGACCTGTTTTTTTCTGCTGGAAAGCATGTGAGGTACAGCTTTACATCTGACCCTGAAAAACATGCATGTCATTATGCCAATCTAGAGGTGGCTTCTTTAAAAAGTGTTAGCAAAATATTGCCCTCCAGTTTGTTTCTTTCCTTTTGAAACCAGAGCATTTACACGTGAAGCTTTGGGAATTCATTGCTTTCCCATTACACTTAGGATTTACCTGTAACTCAGCAACCAGAGCAAGTAAACGCCTTCGGTTTTTCAGTTTCAGTCATTATTCTGTCAAACTTGGAATTCATGAGAAATCATCTTTCTACCAGTTACCTTCAACTAGTAAATGATAAATATTTTTCAAAAAGTTTTAGTTCATGGACCATATTTCCCAATGGTCATTCAGTTTCACTTTCTCTGTGAATGGAAAACCAGTAAATCAACGATATATTTTCCCTAGACAGCATAACTGTCACCCTGATAAAGCATCACAAAATTAGTATTTGCTAGGGATAAACAAAAACATGGAAACACAGTATTCAAATGGGAAATTGCAGCGGCCTATCACCAACACTAAACAGACCTGTGCTATCTAAATTCCTTTCAATGATTCTTATTATGAGGCTAAGGTTTTGGGTGCAAAATACGTGAAAGTGCCTTTTTTCCCCATTAATATGCCAACAGGCTGCATGTGGGTATCTAGCTATCTAGTTGTTATGCAGTCTGTGTTGCCTATCTTTAGACTTTATGCAAGATCAGAAAGCTTTCTGATGGAGATTTATGTCACTGTCTTTTCCACCAACCTCTTCCCATCTCATTGTTCATGAAGATAGCTTACAGTGGCCAAGGAGTCCTTTTGCTGACACAGAGCGTTGCCTTGGACAGGCACTGAAATCCATGCACCAAGAACAGGACTTTTCTTTTGCCCATATATAATGCAGCTATATTTAAGATTTCAGAATAAGAGTGTTGAAGAATTTCTCTTTTCTTTTCCCCATGGATCACAAGAGAAAAATGAGCTATAAGTGCAGGCAGGCCATATATTTCTTTAAGATTACATATCTCATTTATTTCAAGATTATTGTTCTTTTTTTGTTGTTTTTGAAGATTTTTGACCCAATGGCATTTCAAGTACCATGCTGATATTCTGGAAAATCCTATGCCCTTACATTTGTTTGATTTGAATTACAGTTTTGCACGGTCAGTGAAAGGAACCTTCAGATTTTAGGGTCACTTAGAGTGTCCCTAGAAAGTTGGAAGTTTCTAGAGAGAGAAAGTAAAATGTGCTAGAAATTGCTTACAAAAACAAAATCAAAAAAGCAAAAAAGTCTGGTGTAGAACATAACCATCAGTAATAATAGAATTAGCTAATAATATGAATTAAGAGTTTGGCAGCTGAATGACATCTCCAGGAGTCAACAAATGAAGTTCAGAACAACCTACCTTAGAGCTGATAATAAGCCATAAGAACAAAATTCTGTTACTTTAGTGACTTTAGACTAAATCCACAAAGAAGTTCTCATGTAAAGATTAATTTCAGTTCATGTATAAGTTATTTGCCTTGACTTGCTGAACATAAAATGGGAAGTGGGCTTATTCAGCATGCTATTCATGTGACCCTTTTTGCTAGCTACCTTAGCACAAGATTAATTGGACTTTAATAAAGTCCTTTTCCTTCCTCAGCTGTCACTCTGGAGCTGCTTGAATCTCTAGCTTATACCTAAGTGTCTTTTAGGACTTTCAGACTAGGTCTTTGAAATCAGCACTGAGAGCCAGCTTCTGATCTCACTCGTGTTTGTGTGACTGAAAGATTTCCTTAAAACTTCAGTGGGTTTATTGAGAAATATATAAACAAGGGCAGAATCTGGAATTTCTGTCACTTTTTACCCCTAAATAGCTTAATGTATACATCTCCATCAGTAAATGAACAGGAACGGGGTAGATTGGAGTCCTTGCACACATTCATCTGCATTGTTAAGTTTTCAGAAAATTCAGAATAGTTTGACCTATGCCAGCTGGAGAAAGTTCTGCAAATGATCTGAAGTATAGAGTAAGGCCAGAAATTATCCCAATAAATGTATGGAGAAAGCACTTTTCCAGGAGGAGAGAAAGTTTATGTGGTGGTTGTGCTATGCCATTTGTCCTTAGAGTCAGAAATCAGTAGCAAATAGGTCAATATTGACAGGAAGTCCAGGACTCAGACTCTTGACAGGAAAAATGTTGGTGCTGCTTCATGGATCTCAAGGTAAATGGCTGCATCTGGCAACTAACAGTAGTGGTGATGGTCTCACTTAAATTCCTTACTCAATTCCCAGTTAATACTGCAAATACAGGTCACTGAAAGCACTTCTACGTTCCCAGAAATTTTTAATAATTAATCCTGAACTCATTTAGCTCATTATGTTGTGGAATACTATTAAGAGGTTTATTAAAATTACTGTTATTGAAATCTATTTCCTCAAGCGTGTTTGAAAGAAAAGGATTTATCCACTGGATGTATCTTTCCCTTTGGCTTTGTAGAGAATAGATAGCTATATGTTTAGTCCATTCTCATGAGTAATTGTTAATCAATTTCTACACATTCTGTGCATTCTTAATCTCCGCCATAATTTCTTTTCCTGCTTTGAGTGCAAGCTGCTGAATACCTATGACTATGTATGGTGTAGATACACATTAGATTGCAATGGGTTGCAATTTGCAAGTTCTTCACTGACAGAATTCAAAGCTCTGACAATCACTTACTGAAATATTTTTCCAAAGCAGTAAAAAAATTTTTAAAATATTCTTACTGCAGAGATATTTTAATATTTATGGCAACATCATCCAAGGATGAACTGTGGAGGACACCTTTTAATTTACATAGTTGGAAAAAGCTAAAATGGTGTTAAGCATATGCTTCAAGATAAATCTGAACGTTTCCTTTAGAAAGATGTAATCAGTCACACACTCAATGTTACAACTGACTTTCTTGGTACAAGTTTAAGTGGATTAGGGTTCCCTGTATGCTTCCCCCTCTTCTCTCAATGTCAGTAGTCCCTTCTTATGGTGGTCCTGCCTTATTGCTCAGGAGAGGAGTTTCAGGGACTTGTACATGAATTTTCCAGTGGAGGAGAAATTAAGGCCTTAGAACAGACTTTAAATCTGTCTTGTTTTGTCAGCACACACACACACGCAGAGCAGCCATAAAAATGTGGACCACAACCAACAGGAAGTCTCCCTCCCAGGAATAATGTCATTACAAAAACTCCTGATATGTGGGGAATCTCTTCGTTTTGATCATTTACTCAAATTTTAAGAAAGGGAGGAAACTGCCCTGCCGCATGCAAAGCACAGTCCCAAAGGGTGCAGTCTCAGCCAGTGTGCGGCTTCACGTAAGACTCATGGGACAATGTTTTCTCCCAGCTCTGAGGCTGTGTGTAATAATGCCACCTACTGCCACCTGACAAACATAATTTGTTTAGCTGCAAAGCAATGTGGTGATTATCTTTTTACAAAGTCCTCATATTTGTAGATTCATGACCTTAATTTTGAGAAGACAGGGAATTTTTCAAGTCATATTGAAATAAACACTCTTCATTAACTTATGTTTCAAGACAACTCCTGATTAAACTGTCACACACATAGTCATAATGCATAAATTCATGCTTTTATTCTACTGAAGTTAAAACAGATTCTTCACCAAAAATAAATACAGTATCAAATCTCAACATCCTGACTAGAGTTTTGGAAATGTACTATGATTTAGATGTTAACTTTTCAGAGTAAGAAAAGGGAAACATGACTTACCCACAGATCACTATGTAAGTATTTTCAGCAATACCTAAATCACATGTTGAATGAAGTGATCTGGTTAGAAGAAACAAGTAAGAAGTTACCAGCAAAGTAATAATCTTTAGATTTATAAGACCATGAGCATGTATATAATTCCTCCTTTATTATTTACTAATTAAAGAGGACTATAACTTCATGTTTAATAATTCACAATATTTATTACTCTATGTTACATTCCTTTCATTCTGAATTTATAACTAAGGCGACTTTTTAATATTAATTTTGGACATTTATGATCAAATTTTTAAACTTGATACATAAAGTTCTGGTGTATGTCCATATTCAGCAAACTGAAGACTTAAATGCATGCTTGGAGTGTTTGCAGTAACGCGGTACATGGTTTCATAATTTACAGTCATTTCAGTGGTCATGGTTGGAGTAATGCATTACACTTCCACCATAATTCTAATTGTAGTTACACATGTTCTGAAGCACGAATATTAACCCTGCCAAATAATCTATGCCAGTCCTGAAAATATGTATTTTACAAATCAGACCTGAATTTTAGAAAATGGAAATGGATTTCTATTTAGAACCACGATTTTACTAAAATCAAATAATATACTAGTCTCCTTTTATTCAGCAGGTGAATCTGAATAATGTGCATGTACAGAACTCAGAGGACTTGAGTTCACTTCCACCTTTTACAACAGAAAATTTAAACCCAAGTGTCTTTCTGAGAGACGCTGGGCCACTATCCTGAGCTGAAGTGGACTCTATTTGGTGCTGTTTATTTAGCATAAATTTTGTTTAAAACACATAGCAGGACACAGATTTTCAGCATCCTAGCTGGCTGACAATGTGTTAGTCACTAGGGCTTTTTTTTTAACTGATTCCATTTGGTTTAAAATAACCCAACAGCTCCTGAGAGGATGAACAAAACACAATTTTGGTAACTAGTCTGGAGGTAGGAATGGGGCTTCAGTTTCTCTGTTTTATTTATGTATTTGTTTACAAAAGGAAGAAGCATGAGAAAAGGAAGACATGAAACAAAAAGGAGTAAGAACTTGTCAAATACCCAAAGATCTCCCTTTCCTTTCCTTTCCTTTCCTTTCCTTTCCTTTCCTTTCCTTTCCTTTCCTTTCCTTTCCTTTCCTTTCCTTTCCTTTCCTTTCCTTTCCTTTCCTT
>VYXC01003154.1:693277-751241 GCA_013397175.1 Platysteira castanea | reverse complement strand
GGGGGGAAAAAGAGCTTTCCAGCTGTTTGTGCTACAATGAACAAATGAGGTAAACCCGAAAGACCTCTGTTCCAAGCGAGAGGGCTACAATGGATAGATGAGGTGCAGAAGGGAACCTCCTTTCCTAGAAATGATTTTGAATCTTGTTCCTCTCTTCTTCTTCTTTCCTGGACTGCTTCACACTGAGGTGAACAAGGCCCAGCGAGGAGGACCCACCTCGTCTCCCCGCTCCAAGGGAAGAAATTGCCTACGGAAGGACTTTAGATTTTGTTTTCACAGGTTTTTCTCTCTATCGCGAGGGGGAGGTTTGTCCCAGGAATGGATAAAGAGAACTCTTGTGTTTTTTCTGGAATTGCTCATCCTTAACCTTGTACCCCAGTGGCTGGGCATGAACCCTCAAGACCAGTTGTGGAAAAGCTGTCATCGAGGGAAAGGGACTCACACCTGCCAACAGTAACCCACCCCGGGTGGCTGTTGATGCTATGAGAAGATTGTCCTCATGGTAAAGTGCCATAGCAACAAAAGAGACTCCTCGCCTTACATGGACTGATGAAAGATTGTTTTAGAGTGGTCAACTGACTGAAATGAGTCTCAGTTTGTGTCTTTATGTTGGATAAATTGAGGGAGGTGCTGGAAATAGAAAGGGAGTGGTTTTTTGCTTTAATTCCTTCTTATTTCTTTTTACCTTTAGTTTTAGTAATAAACTTCATTGCATTCATTAAAGTGTAGTGCCTGCTTTGTATTCCTCCCTAATTCTTATCTCACAGAAGGGATAAATGCAAACCAAACCACTACAATTTGTAAAAAGAAGTTTTACTGATAGAGCAGCAAAACCCAGTAACCATTTTGCCAAATCAGATGCATTGTGAGGTTTGCTTTACATTAATTTTATTTCATAGGTGTTCTGGTGGCATGAGGCAATTTCACACACATCACGGAATTTTACTTTGGCTACAAAAGAGATTACAGACAGCTCTATCTTAGAAAGCTGTACCTAGTTAGTTTTGCTCTGAGAAGGTAAGCTGGGCGTGGCTTTGACTGACATTGCATGATCTGTCATATTTTTCTAAAATACATGTCATTTAGCTGCTGACATGTCTTTTGTGCTTCCTCCTTCTGAGTTGAAAAGTAATATATACACTAAATAATTCATAGTAACAGATCCTTATCATGTAACTAGCTTATTCAGCACAAAGCTCTTGAAGGGTTTCTCACTAAAAGGCAACGCACTCAAGAATGGAATTTCAACCTCTTTAATTAACTGTAGAATTGTTAATTCCAGAAGAAACCACAGAAAGATCCAGAGGCTGACTTGGCATACCCATGAGCTTTATCTTTATCAATCTTGAGGACACAGCAAGAGTGGGGGCCTCCAGGCTGTGCTCCACTAGAATCTCTGAACCCATCTCTCTGAGATGCTGCTAAGAATGCTGCAGAAGCTTGCTTGCTAGTACTATCTATGAGGCACCCTTTCAGCTAAAGCTTTTTATTAAAAAGAGATTTGGGGATTTATTTTTGTCTTGTGTTAGAGGGATACCTGTCATATATATAGATATGTTAAAAAAAACCACAAATAATTTTTCAACTGAATAGAATATTTTTAAAAAGAATGTCTACATACCAATGAAAACACAGAATTTTTAATCTGAATATCAGTTTAATAAAACATGTAATCAATTTTGCTGATCATAATCTACTAAAGAATAAGATGATAAGTGGTTTTGGCAAAAACATGTTTTATCACTTTTATTTTTAAACCAATGTCCAAATATCAGAGACCACAAAGTGTACACAGAGTGAAAAGTAAGCATTATAACATTTCCTAAATATATTCCCCATCTAAAAGCACTCTGCTTCTTTTTGGAGAATTGTAAAGGTGCAGTTTAACTTGACGGCAATTTCTATTTTTTCCAAACTGGCTTACCTGTCTCTGGGATATAATAGGAAATATCTGGAAAATGAGAAAGAAAGAAAATGTCAGTATGAAATAAAATAAACGGAGTAATTAATCACTGAATTAACTACTGCCAGGTTGTATTAATTCCCGCTTAGTGGTTTTAAAACAAGATTAAAAGTGTTTACGAGTATTAGAGACTAGTTCTTCCACAAGTAATTGAACTCAATATTTCAATTGGCGGAAGAGAAAAACAGTTTCCTCTTCAGAGATTTTTAAAGGTTACACTTCCTTTTCATTTCCCACAAAATAACTGGAGAGCCTCATGCTCCCAACTCACTTTGTTGTGAGAATTTAATTCTATTTGGATTTCAGTGCTTTCTTTGCAAATTACTAAGGCAAAACTCTATAGCTATATATGACCTGAAGGCTATTTGGACATGTAACACGATGTTTCTGGGAAAGGGAGGATGAGTGTTTCAAAGAGACTGTCTAGAAAATGGGTGAGTATATGCACACACATGAACTTTCTTAAGAATTGCTCACCCTCATAGCTCCATCTCATTTTATTACAGTATTGTATACGATCAACTACTGCTAGTGATAAACACAGGTATTTGCAGCCATGGACTATGTTCATGTCCTGGGTTGAAGTATTCTGTTACCATCTTTGTGAGCTGTTGGAACCAGGTGGAGCAGTGTTTTCCCTGCCTTATCCCTCTGTACTATCTCCTGTTAATGGGCCATCAATGCCTCACCCATGACTCAGAAATAACTCCCCCTTGGACTATCTCCTGTTAATGGCCCATCAGTGCCTTATCACAGGACTCACCATCCCATTGGGAGATGCTCCGCCCAGAGGGAGGAGCCAACTATTCCATCCTGGATATAAGCTGAGATTCTGAACACCACAGGAGGGTTTTACCTGCTGGACTCCCAGAGGACAAGACTTACTGCTGGACTTTTCAGACCCTTCTTTCTGCAGAATCACCGCTTCAAAAGGACCACTTTCGCTTGGACTGCCACCACCATAGAGTGTCAGGTTGTATTCTGACTTTTGTCAGTATCCCTTGTACTACTGCATTTATTTATTTTAATTTTCTCCTATTAAAATTATAATTCTGACTTGCGATCTCCCACTGGTTTGATTTCAAACTAGCACAGTTCAAAATCTAGGTGACAAAAATTTCACTATAAAATGCAAAAAAATAAGAAGCTTTGACTTTTGACTGTCTTGTACTTTCTGAAAAAGCAAAATATGTTACCAATATTTTCCCACTTTATTTTCCCCACTAAGTAGCAGATGGGCAGGATGAACCATCTTGAGTTGAACTTGAAAACAAACATTAAAAGTGTTACCTATGTTTACATTTCTTCTTTTTATTCTTTAGCCTGCTTTTGCATCATCCTTGTTATTTGGACAATGCTTGGTGCAAATTTACCAGTGGAAGCATGTTTCTGCAAGGGACTGAAAAATCCTAATTCAGGAAAAAAAATAGTGTAAGTTATATTTAAAGATTGCTGTCCTCAAAGTTCAGGCTGGATAAATAGAAAACTGGAAATCTCCATGTTTAAGAGAGACATAACAATGTAAAGAGGGTAATGGTAAGGACAGTTAAAATGAGTAGGATGACACACTGAATGCCTTGTAAGGATAGCCTAAAAGGGCTGAGACTTCAAAAGGAAGAAGCCTAAGGAAGTGTGACCGAAATGTTCGAAAAGTCCTGAAAGGTTAAGCTAAGTGCAGAACCTTATTTGCTAAATCTTGCAATACTGGAAGTAAGGGGCAATTATGGAAAGCAGAAAAATTGGTTCAACATAGAGGTAGATGAAAAATGCTTCTTTACAGAGCAAAATGATGGTATGAAATTTGTTTTCATGGAAGATGTTTTAAAAGGGATTAAACATATTCACGAGAATCACTTCCATAGACAGATAGTAAAGGGGTAGGCAGGGATATACCTTGTACCACCCTTGGTCCAACAACTGGAGATACTGGCAAGGTATAAAGTGTGACACTATAGACAACAGATGGGCCCTTGTCCTCCCCTTGGCAGCATATGCCACTGGCACTTTCAAAAGTGAGACAGGGAAAAGAACACATGATGAGTTTTCATGAGTCGACAATATATTTTTGAAGGGAAGAAGGCCACATGGGAAATTATTGGATCAAGTTGCTAAATTTTTCTGGTTTGATTTAGTGGGTTTTTTTTTTTAAGAAGAGAGTAGGCTATGTGCTGAATCCAAAGTCTTCATGGAATAAGTGTAGAACTTCAAACAACTGAAATAAAGTATTTTTAATGAAAATCTTAAATGCTCTGTCAAATAACCTGTCAGAACTCTTCCTCACAGTTTAACATTATTGGCAAACATTTTTAATAAGCTTGCTCGAGAAAGTCATAAATATGTAGCTCATTTTTCATATTTTTTCCAAGACTTTAATGACTGCAGAAATTACAAGCTAGTCTTATTATTACTATTATCCAGTATCAAATAGGCACACCAGAAAACACTCCACACAGCTTTATCTCAGTCAGCAGTCTTCAGTCAAATTATCTGAAATGGAAGTTGTCTGTGCTCTCTTATTCCAAACACAAAGGAAAAAACACCAGAGAGTATTAGTTGATCAGTAGGTGGCATAAATTATTCCTGACTCCCCACTACAATCACAGGGCTTTACACAGAACACATTAAAACCAATAAGAGCTTTTATATCAACCACAATGGAAGAAGGATTGGGGTGATATTTTGTAATAGGGGGCCTTATGTGCAGAGTCACAGTAATTTATAAATAATTGCTGCTGAACAAAATGAACATAAAATGTCATCCCACAGCACTAAATGGCTTTCCAGCAGTTGGCCAACGATTTGCTTCATGGAAAAAAGGACTGAACAAAAAAGTTCCACACCTGCTGCAGCTTTAATATCAAGCCTTATCCAATGATGCCACTTGAAGTATTTTAACTATTTTGGTTTCCACTCTCAATTACCACCACACAATGATGATGGGTGATTGCTAAGAACACACCAACAGCTGCATTCTCTCCCTCATATTATCTGCCACCAGTTAAAGGAGGCAAAATAATACAGTAGCGTCCATCCATGTGGAGAAAGCTGTGATCCTTTGCCAGTTAGATGCATCTCTATCTTGCCTGAGGAACTCTCTCACTTCCTTGCTTCACAGTGGGTCAGATATTAATGAGGAGAACAAAGCTCAGTTTAGATACTGCACCACAGCTCCTGCTTGAATGGTTTCTCTGGCTTTGGCATGCCAACTTGCACACGAATACTTTTTTCTTGTCTCAGAACTAAAAAAAAGAACTTAGGAAAATTAACAATATCAGAGTCCTGGAGACATCTGATTCCTTATACCTGCTGTAATGCCTTCTTATGTTCCTTATAATGCTCAATTCTGTTCCTCTTTACTATTTAGATAGCTGATGTTCCCCAGCACCAATGAAATGGTGAAGGAAAATAGGAATAAACCTAAAAGATTTTTATTTTTGTGAGCATACATGATACTTGGAGTACTGTATATCTCAGCAAGGAAAAAGTACACTGTCCGATCAAGTTTAGGCTGGGCACCTAATGGGAATGGCAGCTCCCTTTTCCCTCGAAAAGGGAAATTCTGTGCAAGAAGAACAGAGAGAATAGAGGAGAAGGCTTCTTAGGCATATTCCCAAGCCCTCTGCACTAGCTGAGAGGCCTCCTTTAACACCTCTCATTTATAAAGCTATTTAGGTTAATGTACCTCTGAGAACTCATTAGTGGAGGCAGCGCAAACAGAACGAACTGCAGAAATGTTTTTGTTCGGGAAATCAGAAAGCAACACAAAGCACCTGGAGAATTATAGGAAACAAAACTGTTGTTAAAGTCATGTAATCAGGAAGGTATTGTGAGATGAAATTACATGTTCATCTCTGTCAAGCATTAGGGAAGAGAATGGGAAGAAAGGCTCCTCTGTCATTCTTTTTTCTTTGCTATCTCTTTCAAGTCTCTAAAACAGGGTTTATAAGATTGCAGAGGCTCAAAATTCACTCCTTACTGGGCTCTGCTCTTCATACAAATCAATGAAGAATGAAATGAGACCCCAGGGCTTCTTACTTGCCTTGAGTACTCAGTATCTCTGGAGCTTTCTGACTGAATTTCAAGACAGGCAGTTGTTCATTTGCTCTACCTAAATCACCTGATCTACGAAGGACTGTTAGCTCCCCCTAATATTGTCTTTTTTTGACTCCCAGTCTCATCAGTTAGGAGAACAAAAACAAGTGTAAACTTGATTTTTTTTTTATCCTTCAACAGAACAAATACATTCCTTTATTAACATTAGGAGATCGTACTTTCTTACCTCCTCATAGTGCTTCAACGCCTTAAACCTTGCCGTCCATCAGATTGCATTACAGAAGCAAAGCTTTTTGGTAGAATTGTCTCATTTCAGAAGCCTCTAGTAAGAAAAGCACACACAAAAAAAGGGAAAGGTATAGTGAGTTTATACCTTTCCTTTGTTCCATCAGCATTATGCTACTAACAGCAAGAAAACTGTACTTTATTAAAGCTGTATTTATATACAAGCAAATTAATCAGGGGCTTTGTCTTGCATGTTTACTCCTGAAGTAGTTGAAAACCGCATAGTGAGCTTCTTAAATTCATTTGAATGAGATAATTGCTTAAAATAGACAGGAAACATTCAAGAGATAACTAAATCCCCACCACCTGTGTGTCATTCTGACTCACAGCTCCAGCAAAGCAAACACTGAAGTCAGTGAGAACCTTTCCATTGACATGTTTTACCCTTTTACTCCCATCTAAGCTAGAAGAAGATCAGATCGTCTTCGTGATACTCCAACCCACATCTTTTCATGTTCATATGGGCCAAATCAGCAGGAAAATAGCACATTTCACAGATATCCACAATGAAGGTTACAGGGGGCATTGCACTTATGGGAGAAATCCAGCTCCAAAGCAGTCACACTGTTCTCTCTCAGCATTACCATGCATTGCAGGATAATCTGGCAGTATTAGTCTAATTAGGTCCTGATGGTTTTTTTTTCTCCCATAACAGAGAACCAGTTTATTCCTCTTGGGAATTAACCAGAAAATAGTATGGCTGCAATACAGTAGCTATGCTGAACCTGCTGATAAGCATACATGGTTTGAAATCCATAGGTGCCCCACACCTGAACTCAAAACCTCAGTTTTATCCTGTCATTTGCATTCTCTTCAGTCTACTGCTACCTTAGAGGGAAAATTTGGAGATGGTGAGCTTGTAGTGTGTTGCTCAGGTCCTGGGCAAGTTGTCTCGGATCCACTGAATCCAGTGCAATGGTGTTTGTTTACATGTTGTCTGAGTAGCCACAAGTTATTAAATAAAGTTTCACTATGTGACTGTAACAAGTACAAACAGTGGGACTGTGTCTGCATAGAGTGGACTAAAATCCTACCACCATTCTGAATCAGACTGATCAGGCTGAATTATTGCTAAGCCTATGGATATAATCAATCAATAGAGAACACAGGATTGCTCTTTGCTATGTCATTTTAGGACATTGGCTCCTTGGCCCTATAGTCCTTTTGAAAATACAGCTGTATTCACACAAATAGTGGTCTGCATATGATTAGCCAGGAAGCCCGTAAATGAAATGAAGAGTTTGACAATTGATAAATTTTTGGAATTAATCTAGAAATTAGTTGGTTGCTGAAGTGTAAGGAATAGCATGGGCTGTGTGCACAAAAATGAAATGGTAAGGTCACAGCTACTATGAACTTAGAAAACATTCCTGAGCTCAGTACCTTGTACAGCCAAAATAAGGAGCCATACAAATTCTCACACTGGAGTTCTCGTACATTAGCACAGTCCATTTGAAACTGTAATACACATGAAAGACATACATGATAAATACCTAACTTGGAAAGCTGAGAGAGGCAAAATTGTCTGGAAACTAGGAAGCTAGAAAACTAGAAAACTAGAATTTGCTTAGCCACATAACATTTGAAGTGAATCAAAGAGATTTGATGCCTCAAATCTGCTAAAGCTTACAGATGTTGCAGCTTACTTTCCTTCCCTGGGGTTACAGTATCAAAGAATTTGAGCTTGTATATCCACTTTTCATAGTTGATGCGGTAGGTACTGTCACATTCAGCATGTTTTTTTTTTAAGTGACTGGGCCATCTGCAGAGAAACACTACGCAGGCATCTAGAAGGGCTGTGATCAGTGTACAAAGACAGAACTATCTTAGTGTATTGACACTGAAATTATTTTATATCTCTGAAACATAGTCCCTTCCTACTGTGGGAATTTCCACCAGAGTGCCTAAGGTATCCAAGAGTGTGAGTGAAAGCTCGACAAGGTAAATTTCACTCAGGAATTTTCCACTTACAAAACTGGCATTCATTATAGTTATCACATCATGATCAACATTCAAAGGTTATTAACCATTCTTACAGGGAACCAGAATGGCAGAGAATCAGCCTGTTTTGAAAAGAATGCATGAAAATTACATTGATAGGCTGGCTCTTATTTTGTAGATGATCTTGATGTGTTTTATCTTTTTTTGAAAGCTAGCAGAGAATGCATAAAAGAGCTGTTTCTGCCACTGGAAGGAAAAGGGCAGAATATGTTTTGAAGGGATATTGCAAATGACACAATCAGTTAATATCTACTCAGAAAAGAGGTTGCAAGCTCAATAGCTAATGCACCCAGAATAAGGGGGACTCTGAATTCGACTTGACTTTTACACTTCCCTCTTGGATACTGTAGCCGCCTGAGCTGAAATTCATCTGGTGCAGAATTTTGAGTGGGTGCTGAGATGCTTAGGGTAATTTTGGGTACAGTCTGCATTTGTGAAAGCCAAAAACCAGTTTGAGGAACAGGAGTTTTGTCCTGCTCTCTCTACTTTCTTCTGTCCTGTTTGCTTCTTTCTTCCCACAGGTGTACCTGCAAATCAGATGACAGAGAGCCATTTAGTAGGCTTTGTGTCCCTTGAAGGCTCTGCTTAATAAGAAAATCCATATATTTCTGGCTGTTCTGATTAGGTTCAACCTAAGCTAAACCATTTCCCTTCCTCTTTCATTGTGCTTTTTCTCATTTGCTTTTATAGCACTTCCTTTCTTCAAAGCACGATCTCCTGCTGTGTTCACTGTTCTCTCTACTTTTCCCCCCCATTTTCCTCCCAATGTTTCTCCATTCATCTATTCACTTGCCTTTCATTTTCCCAGTACTGTACCCTTATGGACCTCCTGCTGTCTCTGATATCCTATTATTTCTCCCCTGCTTCCTCAATAGACATCGCGTTATATACAACATGTTTGCAAGAAATATTAATGTAGGCAAGAGTACTGAAAGACATAACATTCCTGAAATACTGAAAGCCCAATGGCTTGCAGGATCAGAAGACCTCATTTTTAGTAGGGGGTTTGATGCTGTGGGATAAAGTGTTCTTCTTCCATTACAATAAATTTTTTCCACTGAAAAAATCACAGAAACAGTGCTTAAATCCTTAAAACAATTTACGTTCCAAAGTCACAATGCCGTACAGGAATCTTTCAAATATCATTCATGATTTAGGAGACCTTGAAAGTTCAGGTGACAGGTTTCAGTCACCTCCCTATTACCCATGTTCCAGTTTACTTCTGGCTGATCTCTTTGTACTCATTTGGTCTCTAAGGCAGGTCAGTGGTTTTCCACCTGTTTCTGACAGAGAGGTTTTACAGACTCTTCTCTATTTTTTTCTCAATTTGATAATGTATTTGATTTATATTTAATAGTATTTATTAGATCTTGAACTGTTTTCTTAACACTGGCAGGAACATTTCTTGCAGCCTATCATATTACACTCATTTTTATTATTTTCCCTTTCAGTCCTGTCTTAGTAATGGTCAAATGTAAATAATTCTCATGCAAAGTCATTCATTAAAATGTTAATTTTTAACCATATCTATTATCATCCTCTGAAAAACAGTCAGAAAATAGCTATAGGTTTATCGTATGACTTTGGAAGAGATCACGAAAGCTTTCTTCACTGGGGTTGGCAGAAGCCTCATGGGGCTGCAGCTCATATGAGATGATAATGATTTGTCTTTTATTAAATTCCTTCATTTTATGCTCTAATACATTGTTGTCTAGTGCTGTGTTTGAAGATGAGTTGGAACTAGTCCTTTCCTGGGTTGATGGAGGATACAACCAAAATATAGTCAATTACACTGTGGTTCCCAGCCATACATAAAATACCAGAAACGACAGGTAAGCAAAGAAATATTTTCATTAAGTGCTACACGCTGGGGTTGACCAGCTCTGAGAGTCTTCTCCATACCAAGAGACTGCCCCAGCAGTACATTACTCTGCCTTCCTGCTGCTCCACATCCATGTAGCAGTGGGAAATGTTCTGTGGTATGTAGGTATGAGTCAAACCTCTGAGATCTGATTTTTTGAACCCACTCTCACATAGCTGTGTTTTCCACTGACGATGGACCGTTCATAACCAGATATTAATTCAATATTCATTCCACAGGATGCTTGGACTGACTGCCTACAGGTCAGTGCTCTACAAGAGGCAAAAATCTACAGCCTGAAGATATAATCTTATGCCAGGTGCCACATCCTAATATACCCTCTTCCTTCTAAGAAAAGAGCAGGACACCACTGAAGCCAAAAGGTAAACATTAACTTTTCTGCACACTGTCTCCAGAAAGCATCAAGTTACATTTGTTGGCACTTCCATCGTGAAATATTATCAGTTGGAGACTGATGAGCTTCAGGCCTCTGAAAAATCTGTCAAGTAAACTGTATGCTGGCAGTTCTTTACACAAGGTTATGTAAAGTGTTAATGATGAGAGCAGCTTTAGCACTTGTCTCCGCTTTAATAGCAGAGGAACTTGGGATCAGCAGAAGCAAGAACAGTCGGCAGGGAGAGAACACTGATGAGAAACAGACAAGCAAGTCAAGACTAGAGAATAGCAGGACAGAGAGAGAAAGGACAAGGGATTCTGAAAGGATGAGGGGAACTGGATGATAGGGAAGGGTCTCACCTTGTTTACCTCTGGGCTATGTGAAATGGGTGATATGCCACCATCAGACAGACGGATCCCACGTCTGTCGTGTTTCCAAATTTTAGTGTGCTTCCAGAGCAAGTTCTCTACTTTGGCAATAGGAAGGTGTTTTTGAAAACCTTCGTGGTGACTTTTCTTGCCTAAGTTTAGACACATGGAGTATTGTTTACAAGTGGCAAACAGACTTAACCATGTGACTTCTCTCCATTGACAGACTGTAGAGGGAACGTGGGAACTCCTTTAAGCACCTTAAGTTTCACTCAAGTTATGTGACAAAGCTAAGCAGACAGATTGTAACACAATGGCATTGTAAGTAGAATTTGGCTAGCAGGTTTGAATTCCCCTGTTCACAGCTGAGATCATCTCTTTTTTTTTTTTTTTTTTTTTTTTTTTGAAGACAAGTAGAGGAAGGCAAATATTTCTAAATTTCTCCAGTAAAAGTGACTTGTTAGGTCCCAGATATCAGCTTTCATCTCAGCTGCTGTCTGTTAGGAGCACACTTCAGTCTGGGGTACAATGTTGGAATTACAGTATCAAACATGTAAAGGGTATGGGGAAAGGCATTATGTGGTTTCTATCTTGTTAACTTGTTAAAATTATTCTCAGTAGTAAATGAGAAGGATTCCTGCAGTGATTAACAAGGGATGCACTTTCCTATCATAGAGGAACCTGGGTCCCAGCTTCTCAAGTCCTAGACCTCACTAAACCGGCTTCGTATTTTCCATGAGACTCCCCTTCAGTCAGGTGTCAAATAACTATTGCTCCTGACAAGACTTTGCGGGTTGAGGCTGTACATTTCATACAGGTCAGCCTAAGGGGAGAAGAGTAGAAAAGACGATGGTACCAAACACTAGGAACAGAAATTGAACAAGCACACAGATTTCTGTTCTGTTTTCTTCACTACTTTCTGATCACCAAAAGTGAAGATGTTCCCATTTTGCTACTCTCACCAGCCTCCTCCACTTTTTTCCCTTCATACATGTTCCAGTGTTGGAGAAGTCCCATAACTCCTGTGAAAAATACAGTGAATGGAGGAAGTTATAATCAGAGGCACCTCTTCTCTTCAGTCATTGTTCTCCGAGAAGGTTTCACAAGGAGGGGGGTTTGCTGTCCTGTGCCTTGTCCTGTATCTGCTGCTAAGGCAATTTCTCTCCTGTCTTTTGGAAATATTGGCTCACTTTTCACTAAGCAGGAATAAAATTCCTATGAGGGGTCTTTCTCTCTGTTCTCACATTTTTCCCTTAATGTTTCCAATGACTCACATCAGTACAAATTACCGTGATATGTATCAAACAGCCATGGTAAGAACTTGCAAAAATTGGAAGGATGACGACAAAGCAAATCTATTTAACTCTGAAGTTTACTGCATGATCAGATTTGATTAGTTAAACAAGTCCAATCTTCTTGTTCTGAAAATTTAATGTGTTCTGAGTTTATTGTGCAAAGCTGCACCAAACTTGTGTTATACAATACCACATAGATAAATCAAATCTAAATAAGGCAGGTCTGACAACTTCCTCCTTTCATTAAAATAAATGTCTTAATCATTACTTTTAAATAAACATTTTTCCTAGTGTATTTTAAAAATCACTAACAGCTCTTTTTCTTAAATGTTTCTCTGCTTCCATGTTCTTGTCATCAATGAAGAAGTGCAGATAAAACAGGTAATAAAAGAGAGGGAAAGTTGTAAATTTTTTCAGGTGACCAGTCCACTCTCATGCAAAATCATGAAAGAATGCAGCTTTTTGCTTATTGTTGGAAAGAGAGCTCTGATCATATTCCATCCACATCCTGGCTGTACCTTCTTGCTTCGTGAGAAATGATGTGTGAAAAACAAGTTTATGAAATTGAAAGAGTAGATAACATAAGCTAAGAGAGCACTAAGAAGTTTGGCTGATAGTAATGGGAACATCTTCATTTGTCCTTCTGTCCACGTATTCCCATGGATATGACAATGTCTGCATGTAGTCTGACAATATATAATAGAGTCAGAAAGCATATATTAATGGAAATTTCTGATAGTATCTTTTAAATCTGGTCATGGCCCAAAGACTGACTTCTGTCTAGCACAGACCAGAAAAATAAAAGCAGCACCCAGAAAAAAATACTGTGCAGCAATGATGCTAGGTAGTTTGGGTTGGGATAATTTTTGGGAGGAATATATGGTAAATAATTTCTTGAAGCAATTAATATAGAGTCCATATAGGGAAGGTGACCTTGTGCAAAGTTGGACAGACCCACTGGAACATAAAGAGACATGATCATTTAGCATAAATTCATTTATTGACCCATAAAGAAAGAAGAGACACTTGCCATAGCATGCTGATATATATCATTTCAGTTTGCTTGGGGAAAGAAAAAATAAATTTACTTCTTCTTGTACCTGCCAATATTTTGTTATCATGTTTCAGAGTATTTTGCTTCTATCTGCCTGTCATTGGAGCAAGTGATGACAGACCTGTTTCGTGTCTGATATCCAGCATCTTTTAACAGTACTTTGAAGAATGATTCACATCAAGTCTATACGAGATTAGTCAGCTTGACAAATACAGCCCATCTACTCAATGAGTGTCAGAGGCTCAGCCCTCTAAAACTCTGGACTTAACAGCTGTAGTCAACCTAGAGTGAAGGTCATAAATCTCCCCAGGCTGTGGGAGCTGCAGTTTATTTAATAGCTGCAAGTCACTGAGGACTACTACATTGAACTCTCAGTGAAAGACTCATATTCTTCCAGGGTAGGACTTGGACCAAATCCAAAATCGTACTGTGTAGTTTAATTGAATGAATGAAACACAATGTTGATTTGCCAGCTGTTATTTTAGAACCCATGCTTTTTAATTCCTTGCTCACAAATTACTCTCTGCATGCAGGCGGGACTAAAGGACTGTTCCACTTAACACCCAGTAATTCAGAGCCTGTAGGGAGTTCCCTTGCACACAATGCAAATACTCGGAATAAATAGCAAAACATTCCCTAGTATGTAAATGAAACACCTTCAGAACTTTTAAGAAGTAACACAGCCTTAAGGACTACCAATCACATTCTGCAATGAAATATGTGCATGTTACAGTGAGATACTTTAGTCTGGTCTTGGACTGCTAAGATTTGTCTTCTATTAGTCTATTCCAATTTTGAATTCAAAAAGGATTAATTCAAAATTCTCTTGCCTTTACCCCATCCAGTATTGTAAATTCCAATAGCCTGTGCCCAGTCTGGCATCTTTCAAAATGAGCACTCTGAATTGATGAAAATGTGACAGAACCTAGAACAAAGATTTGGGTAGGCAGAGGAACACAGCTTGAAGGCAGATAATGGTGTTGCAATGTAGCTGTCATTTCCAAGTGGAAAGATTTGAAAATAATTCTTCACTTACCTGTCAGGATGATTTAGACGAAAGGACAGAATAATTGTTGCTTCTTCCATAAGAGAAGACCTGAGAAGGTCTGAGGTCTTATCTTTCCAGTCTATTCTAAGAATGTAGCATTAGAAAGTAGAAATGAACTTTAGAAATTAGAAGTTTTAGCCACACTGTCAGTCATTTGTGTCTTGAATAATGGATTGCAAGGCCAGGTCCCGAAGACCACCATAGCTATTGTATTTGATTCAGTCAGCGATGCCATGTTTTACAGCCCATATGTTATAATCCAGTTCCCTTTCACAACTGCATATGGCTAGATGCAGATGTGAATGAAGGTAGAGAAGGAAACTGACTACCAAAGATACATACTTGATATCCGTAACCGTTCATAAATTGTTAAAATCAACACCTTTAAAACCAAGAAGATATTATGTTCTCAATGAAAAATTATAATAAAGTGATTAGAGTTCATTTGCATATGTTAGGGTCTTAGGATAAATAAACCAAATTAATTTAATTTGCAATTGCATCTTACTTAGAGGCAAAATGTGCCTCTGGCCAAACATTCAGCGTTTAGGCCTGTTGCATTATTTACAAAGCATTAAGTGACAGTTTTAAAGGCGACTTCTAAATATATAAATCACACATTTAACTGAGGGAATAGTAATTTTGTAATAGAGTCAAAATCCAGGATGAAAATTTTATATACTTTAGTGAAACATCATTTTTGTCCTACCACTGGAACATATTCATTATGATGCAGTACTAAATTTCTATTTTAAAGAAACACTCATTCTCACAGAGTGGATGATGTGCTCATTATGTCTATTCAGCAATTTCTCTTCTTGTTGATAACTTGTGATCCTGTCACTTCTCATACATCATACGCTGCTGAAAAGACAATTATTTTTATCCTGGTATTCCATTTATTGGAGGACTTAAAAGATATCAGTAGATTGGTTTTCAACTTTTATTGTCTCTGGTTTACAGAGAAGTTCAGCAGACAAATAGGATGCCCTTAGGAGTATTGCATATGGTACTGGATACTTTTCTGTGCAACTGAATACTGCTCTAGACACCTAACATGACTACAGTGGGAAGTTAGACATTTAACACACTACAGACACATACTTCCAGACACTCTCACATAAATAATCCAAAACACGTTGAAGGTATGTACTTGGAGAAGACACCTAGGTCATAGGAAACTAGAAGAGGTACTGTGCTTTCACATTTGCTTAAATTGACTTGGGCAAGTAACATAGCGGGAAAAAACCCACCAGTTTTTCTGTCTTTAATATGCTCTTTAACAATCATTTGCAAAGTAATTCTTCTTCCAGTACCATGACCACCTCCCAGCATGGGCACTGAACAAAGCAGATGTAATAACATTTTTCTCCTTGTATGTAGAGGTTGGTATATCCATCTTTTGTGATTCAGCAGTCTTTAGTAGCTTGTAAAGACCACCTGGATGCTCTGCTTTCTCCTGACAGACCCAGAATGCAGTACAAGCAACCTACTAATATATAGATAGACATTACAACTTTGAAAGCATCAAGAGCAATGCTGGATGCCAAGTATTATTAATTAGGAGGTATCACAGATTATGTTGGCCGTACGGACATTTAGAAATTAAAGTTGAAGTAGAGTTACAGCAGCAGTGGGCAATAACATTCTTATGTCCATGGACTCAAACATCCCTGGATACCAAAAGGAATAACAATGAGGAACACCATCTGCGGAAATAATCTCTTTATGCATAATTGGCAGACCTGCAAAAAAGGAGGGGGAAGGAAGGCGTGTGGAGAGATTCTAACCAAAATTTGCAGCCAGATAAAGGTAAGCACAGCAGATGTTGTCAGCACTTCACTCATGGGGTTTTGTTTGCCCAGCCACTATTTTTTAGTAGGGACTAGAAAACATCATTCAAGGGACTGAAATGAGCCTGGTGCTTTTTAGCAGTCAGGTGTTAACAATAGACAAATACATGCTGCTGTGAAATAAATTTAGATCCTAACAGAACCCAACTGCAATAATTGAGATGGAACTAATGTCTTTTGTGATTTCTGCAGGGTAGGCTAAACCAAATGCTTTACAGAGAAGAGAAGGGATATTTTCTCCTATAAAAGCATGTAAGTTCAGACCTCCATCATTTTAAACATTAGTCCTTGGAACACTCATAGTTCAGTTCACAAGTACATAGCAGAGATTTGTCAGCTGAAAACCAAAATAAAACTCCTATTGAACGTGTTTTCAAGTACCAGAGATATAAAGCAGATTTACAGAGCATCATACAGTTTTACAAAGGATTTCAAAGAACACACAACACTGAAGCTGTACCCTTGTAAACATGATTTTTTTCCATTATCAGTAAAAATCTGCAGCCTTTGCTCTGACCTGACGGCTCAGGGTCTAAGAAATTTTTAATCTTGCCTTTGCCAGAGATGACCTTAGCTTGCTTTAATGACTGTGTGTTGTGGTCAACTGGCTAATGCCTGTCCACTTATAACTTCATTTGCAGGAGTGCTGCATGTGGCAAAGGCTTGGCAAACCTTGGTAGTCACTGTGGGACAAGCAGCAGCCCTTTGTGTCAGGTGGGCCAGATGGAGGCTTCTGTTCAGTTTTCACACTTCTCACTGGAAAAGACGTGAAATAGCACCAAGCAGACACATACAATTTTAAGGCTATTACTGATGAGACATCTCTGTGTTAATTTGAACAGTGAGCATATATTTTTATAATAGAGTTAATTTTGACTGTTAAGATATTAATTTGACTAAGAATAAGTGCTTAGTTTCAGGTACACGGTACGTTCCCTTCTGCTCATAACAACACTTGCAGTGTATCAAGACCATTTACTACCAATTTTATGCCCTGGAACAGCACTTTAAAGACTATCATGAACACGTGAATATATTTCTGCTGAATTAGCCAGAGCACGCAACATGAATTTTACGTTAGATTTATGCTGTTATGCTGACTTTATGTCAGCTGTGGAAAGACAGATGACACGTGATAAAGCCTGTTAATAGCACAAAGTTAACATACTAGAAGTTTTGTTTTAATTTAAGCCAGTACTGAAAGATTATATGGGATCAGCACTTTGTTCCTTGCAGCTGCAACAGTTTGACCTGATACTGGGAACCTGAAGACAGGCTTTCTTGTGTCCTAAACTTGTGGCCTTGGAAACTCTGATGTTGTACTTTTGACTGATATCCTATCTTACTCCTTTTCAATTCATGTAGGCTCTAGGATGTTCATACGACAGAAAATGCTCCTTCAGATTCAATAAGTAGGGGATATTTTGATGAATACGGCGATTATTTATCTCCTCAGGGCTTTTGTTGGTCACCTTATCTTCCCTTCTTTCTTTCCTCTCCCTTCCACCCCTATTTATCATTCTCCTTGATTTTCTCCTTTCTGGCTTTGTTTTTCACTCCTTATCTCTTGGTTATGTCTCTCCTTTTCTCTTGCCTTCCCTGTTTTTTGATGAGTCTCTCTGCTCTGGCTTTCCTACAACCCGCTCCACCCCTCCTCCTTGCTGCTCTCACTCTGCAGACTGCTCATCAGCACTCCTTTGCTGAGGAACAGAGTGATGGACTGGCACGCTGGTTCCTGGTTTGAATGAGACGTTCATGTTTATGGAAATGGTTGTTGTGTGGATGACTTTGCTTTGACTACAAAGCTGTAAGTGGTGCTGGTAGTTTAGCATTTTCAATTTCCACTAAGTGAGCAAATGGGAGGTAAATGATGGCATTTACATAATGAATATAAATCCAAGGTAATTTGATTACATACAACAAGTACCTGAGAATTTTGTGATTATTTGAGAGAGGTCAGGCTGTCAATATAAAAATGTATTAATTTGAAATTAAAACTCAAGGAGACTAATAATAAAAATGTAAGAAAAAATTAAGATACTGTGGAGTAGAGATGAAATTCTCAGTTTGTAAAAAACAGACAAATCTTTCTTACCTGTCTAGGGATGGAAGTTACATCCAGAAAAGATAGTTGAAAAATAAAAAATAAAATCAACAGGAAACAAATAAAAACTGTATTAGATACTGACCTTGTAAAAGCTGTAGTTACCCTATTCACATTCACCCTACTGAATGTACTGTTGTATCAAGGGATGAATTTGCTTATCTCCATAAAGGAAGCTGATGACTTTGATCCAGGCTGTAAAGCAAAATCAAAACATACAAGAAATTAACATGAATGACAAGAAAAAATAGACATTGTGGTGGTTTAGCAATAGCTAAAGGGGATTCTTTCTTGGCAATTGTATCACAACAGAAAAATGACATTTTAGGATTGCTAATATATCCAGAGGGCTAACAGGGTGAGATTGCCACGTCAGCAGCAGAGAACAATAAAATAATGCAATTCTAGCTGAAAATGTAAAATAGAAAAGATCTTTATAGAGGGTAAACCTTCATTAATATGAAAAAAGATTATATGTCCCAAAGGGATCATTTCATACTCTGTCTGTGGCTGTCAAAGGACAGAAAGCACTCAGGAACTCTAATTTCATCCATCCCTTCTCTTAGCAGTCAGTGAGCTTTCAAATCACTCCTCCCCTTTCTCGAGCTGTTTTATCCAGATCATAACTAGAGATTTTTGTTGCTGCCTTAATCTCTCAGGCTTCAGTATGAGATGTGCATGGACTTGTTTCTGTAGCCCCCTGTTCTACCAGACTCCAGAGACCCAATGAGGGCACTTAAACACGGAGTCATTGCTTTCCATTACAGCCTGGTAGAAATACCAACAGAAACAAAGGTGACTCAGCTCTTAAACTGGCAAAATCTATTTTGTGAGAAATTACAGGGGATATATATTCCTAATTAGTGTTCCTAATTGACTGAAATTAGGACAAATTGATTGAAATTAAGAGGACCTGAAATAAACATATTCCTGTGCAGTTGTGTTAAATCAGCAATGGCTCTCAGGGATTTTTCATCCCAGCCTGCTGGGAGATGTAGACTCACGCAGCACGAAAACCAGAGGGATGTGTTGTCTTAGGATCCAATTCAAGGCACGTTGAAGTAAACGAGCTTTGATTGATTTCAGTAGGCTGTAGCCTCTGCTTGCCTGTGGGCTGTCTGCAGAGGTGATCCATCCCCTTTCACTTGAACGGAGTGAGGTGTGATGGTTTGTCCGACTGGCAGGCATTGTCTGCTACGGCTGACATCCCTTGTCATGGGTCAAATGTGTTTCTTTATGAATTTTGTGCTTGCATGTTCTGTTTGCTTTCGTGTTGTACTTACACCCCTGCCCTAATCCTCGGCAACATCTACGTGCTGTGTGAGCTCTTTGCATATTCTACTGACCTTTCTCAAAGGCAGGAAGCGGCTGCACTGCTGCATGCATGCTGACAGCTTCAGTCTGGCTTTTACATCTGCTGTCATCTTGCAAACTACTTTTCATTACTCCTCAGAAAAAGAAACTCTAATGACATGTCTTATTCAAAACCAAATTATCCTGGTTTGGTTCACAACTGGTTTACTGAGCTTGTATAAAACCTTGTGCTTGTGGAATGCATAGTAGAAGGAAAAGGGAGATAGAAAAGCAAATGCTTCACTAGTTTATTCCTCCCCAGTCTTTTAATTTAAGAATGATAGCACTATTTAAATGCCAGAGCTGATCAGCCACTGAACTACAGAGGTGAAAAGAGATCATAATTATTCTGCAAAACTTATTTGCTAAGGAAAACTTGGTAACATACATTATTGTTGCTTGTTCTATTCTCAGGTTTTTAGTTAGGCTGAGGCTCTGTCTTTCTACAGGTGAAATTTATATTGGCATGTTACAGCAAAAATCTCTCAGCCACTTGAGCAAAGACATGTAAGATAAGAGCAGATTGTTTGCCCTCTTCAGCATGAGCAGACTTTCCTCTGGTACTTAACATTTTCATGCACAGTGATTTTTCAAGCTTGAAAAGTGTTCTTTTTATGTATTTTTGTGCAGAGTGCTTTTTTTGTAAACGTTTCTAGGTTTTTACGAAAGTAAACTGTAACAAGCAGAACCTTACCAGCTCTGTAATTTGAAGTAACAAGCATTTAGCAATAGCAGTGATTCACCTAGGTTTGACAGAGAAAAGAAAATAACTGGAACTCAAGAAACATGGATAATACCAAACACCATGCAATGTTAAATAGAAATACTTGAGCTAGCAAAGGCAGCAGGAAACTGAATCATAATTCTGTTAGTGTGGTACTTTTCCTCACCTAATACCTCCTGGTGACAAGTGCAAATGAAACAGCCCAGAAAGATCTGTGGGCTTGCAAAATTATATTAATTCAGGTGTGAAATATATGCATTGTCATGGATGGTACAGTTTTCATTGAACCTTTTATCAAATTCAAGCTCCGGTAGGAGTTTTCTGCTTGCATTTGTAAAAATCATTCTTGCATTCTGCTTTCTGTTTTCTGTTGACTCCCTTCTAACTTAATTTTACCTGGCCATTTGTAAGTGTCCCCACCTTCAGTCTTTCCCTTCTCTGTCACTCAGTCTCATCATAGCCCCACGCAGTCTGTCCCGTTTCTCCAATTTTTAATAAAATAATTTAATATATTTATAAATTTATAAATATATAAATTTAATTTAATAAAAGTTAAAACTTCTTTGTCTGAAAAATTATTTTCTCCCCATGTAAATAACCAGGAACACCTCCTGAGGCCACAGCCACGCAGTAACTCTTCGAGCATTTCCCTTTTAGCAATACTGAATCTCGAGTGTCTAGACTTTTTGCCAGATTTTGTTTTAATCAAGTTCCTCACCCATGGCCCTTTTCCCTGATACACCCAGATCCCTTTTCCCCGCTCCTCAACCTAGCTTCAGTGTCAGGTCATGTCTACCTGCCCTGTTACATTTTGTCCTTTGAGACACTGATTCCCAGCTTGACTCTTCTTGTCCTGATGCCTAATAAGCTTGCAGTTCCATTTTTTTTCCCCCACAGCAGACCTTAATTTCCTTCTTCAATATTACCTCTTCCACTTTCAGCCTCAACCTCTTGTCTTGAAAAACACTCAATTTCAATATTCCAATCCTCACTTCCAGTACTACTTTTCTCACGGCCTGCAATACAAGCTTCCACCATCTACAACCTTGCATCTCATCCCATGTCCCAAGGCCCTGTTCCCATGTGCCATCCCATGGTCAACCCTACCTTCCCATGCTATTTTAATCTCTTTCCTATTGACAAATTAAAGCCTTTTTCCAGATTTCTTGGGCCCAGCAAGAAAGTTGCTACCAAGCACACAGGAGAGAAAAGACTTGTAAGATCCAAAACCTGGACTTGACACAGTAAGATTAAGTCACAACTATGATTTTAAGCATAGTTTTGTTCAACAACATGCTAGACCTGCTACGCTGAGATTTTGGGAGACTTTATCCTGAAAAGCTGTATGAGGAGGATATCTGTGGAACATAACCTAGCTGTGGCATTTCCAAGGCCAAAACTGAGCAGCTTTTTCCACAGAGAGAAAAGGCACTTGCCTGCCAAAACACAAAAATGCACACGTGCATGATGGGTCTTCTAAAGGAAAAAACCCAGGCTGAATCTTTTAACATGAGCAAAATAATTTTTTCCATGTATTTTTCCATTCCATTAATGTTACCAAATGATTTACAAGTTGATTTAAAAATAGATAAATCTATTGGGCATAAACAGGTTTCAGCATGGAAAATTTGAGTTAAAACAGCTCTATCAAGGAAGATCTGTAAGCATTTGAAAGAAGTCTTCTCATAGGAAGCATAAGACATACTGATTGCTAACTGACAATAACAATCCCAAATCTACTATTTTTCTGTTGTTTTTTTTTTTTTTTTTTTTAAATTATCATCTCTCTCTAAATGCATACAACAATCTGATAAAAAGAAGGTGTGAGAGACACACAAGTTCTAGGCTTTCAGAAATGACTGAGAGGCACAAGTTGAAGCAGAAGGTAAGATTTTCTTTTTAAGAGTATTGATAAAACAGATAAACCACATACAGGGTCTAATCTGGAAATCTAGAAATGTTCAAATGACTTTCAAAACAAAAATTAATAATAGAAGAGACAATACAGTTCCAAAGCCTGCTTATTGATTTAAGCATTTTAGGTGCCAGTAGGAATAATAACAATAAAAAACCATCTACAGATCTCTGCAATGAATTCTCTGTGTGTGCTTGAAAGACTTGTGCAGAGATGGGAAGCTGTGTATGAGTCTGTAGACAAAAAAAGTTGTATATGGCAATTGTTTGGAGGGTTCCACTCACAGGAATCCAGTTGCTATGTAGTTTAGACCTTTCCAGGGACTGGAGACCAGCTTCTTGTGGAACTACTGTCATCAAGTTAATAACACATTTCTTGTGGTTTAATTCATAAACCGTTAGTTAAAAATAAGATTGTGAAAAGTATGAGGGTTCAAAAAAGGATGTTACCACAGTAATTTAATATATACTGACCTAGATATAAATTGATGAATAAACAGAAAATTGATAGAGGATATATTGGATTATTTTTTTCTCCTGTGGAAAATTCCATAAATCCGTGACATCAGCTGACAGGTTTTTTACTGTATGCACTGCCTCAATCCAAACCAGGCTGCTGTAAACTCACAGCAGTTGTGATTTCTAAACATTTTTCACAAAGTTATAGGATACAGAATATTTAGGAATGGCCTATTTGCATTTACATGCAAACAGATTTGGCTGTAGAAGGGTGCTGTGCAAACCAAAGGGAAATCAAAACTGAAGATTTCATTAGGGTGGCAGAGGTAAGCTTTACACCACTCCCACATAGTTATTCACATGTTGAATAGGTTAGCAGCTGTTCACCACCAGTAATCACACTGTGGTACTGAGCATCAATAAATATAATTTAGTCACACAAAACCACAGGCTTGACACAGAACTGACAGTGGAGGCACTCGGGACTTCTCTGAGCTTGAGCCAGTTTTAGCAATAGTAAAGGGACTACTGCTTGATTTTTAGCTTCTGGGAAGGCAGCGTTCTGTGTGGTAAAGTTCCAACAGACCTAGGTAGCCACTGTGTGACACAAAACAGCCCTTTATGTTCACAAGAGCTGCAGAAGGTTTTGGGGTGATGTTCAGTGAGTAAAAGCAGGTCTTGTTAAGAGAACATGTAAAAATAGCAAGAGAAGGACTCCAAGATTCCTCCCTCAAGGGGGAATGTAACCCCATCACCACTATCATTCTCCCCCTGAAGAGTGCAGGATGTCCTGGACTCATCATAGAATCATGGAATGGCTTAGATTGGAAGGAATCCTAAAGATCATGTAGTTCCACCTCTCCACAAAGGGTAGGCATACCACTCACTAGGTCATGGACATTTTCCCCGCCATGCACACCCCTCTTCTTGAGGACAGCTGGAGTTATTTGCTGTAAGGTCTGTAGGGACACTGCAAGAGTGAGCATAGGTCTGGGAAAACAGGTAGATGTTACTAAGCTGTCTTTCTAGAGTATTATTGATGAGGTTTTTCCATATTACCTTGGACAATAAGGGTTAATATTACTGGAATTGACTGAGTAATATCAGCTGTATCTTGGTTAGATTGTAATAATTTTGGTTATTCTAACAAGAAATATTTGCATATATATATGTGTGTGTGTGTGTGTGTGTGTGTGTGTATAACGTGTTCCCTTTTTTTCCTAGCAAGATTTCAAAAATAACAGTAGCAGGGATGTTTTCTCACACCCTTCAAAGAGGAAATAATAGTGTAGGTAGACACATATAGACCTTTTAGTGACAAGCATTTTTTATATTATAACTGCAATCAGGAACACAGTTGGCTTCCTACAGGGACAGATCAGTGTTTTTGGAATGCAACCAAGTAATTCCAAAGGATTCTCTTAATTCATAACTGTTAGGTGTAAGATGTGAGCTGAAGTTATTGTAGAGTCTGAGATCAAATCACAGGTAAGATTTGGTCCAACTGGTTATTTCTAAAATGCTGCACCTCTTTATTATGATTATGCTTCTATGGCTGCATACATCTCTGCAGTGCCAGATTCTGTATCCAGCCTGAGATCTAGCTGTGGTCTGGAAACGTCAGAAACCACTCTCTTCCCATCACAGGAGAGAGAGAAGGCACTTATGTTCACCCTTAAAGAAGAAAAGAAGCTGCTTTGTACACTAAATGTATTTTTAACCACTGGGTAAGGTCATGGGCTTGTTTTGTACAAGGTGGAAGATGACAATTCTGTAATAGTCAAATGCCTTCCACTTGCTAAAACCAAAAGGGACTGGAGACCACTTTTCAGTAACTGAGGAGTTAGAATACTTACTTCAAGTACTTCAGGAATAAAAGCCATCAATGGAAAATCTGCACATGCAGAAACCCTGTGAACGTGCCTCCTTGCTCATTTATTCTTCCCATCTTCTCCAGGTGTTGCTTCTTGTTGTAACAAGAAGCATCCTGCAGTGATGATTGCAGACTTTTTGTTTGGACCTTGCAAGTCAGATTTGGCTTGGAACTAGTGATTCAAAAGCCCAGCACTACAAACTGAAACAACTGGTTCAGTACTTGTGTTGTTCACTGATACATTTACCTCCCTACATTGCAGCTCCCTGCTTGGTGACTCAGAGCAAGTCCTCTAGGTGGCTAAATTGGTTTTGTTGGTAGCTTTTCACCTGTACAGTTTTTCTCACTGGTAAGTAATCTTGAAGATTATGTGGAGAGGAAGCCAACAGAGATACTTTTCTGCTACTGCCAGCTGCAAAATAGGGCTTGAGAAATGTCTCCTTTGCAGAACCAGCCCTCAGAGATGAAAGAGCCAATCTGTCCCATATGGTTGCTGTCCTAGATCAGTCCTTTAACAGGTCTCTGATGGCAGAAGAGCTTTCATAGTAGAAAGCAGCAGAAGTGGCAAGAAGAACACTAATCAACTAGCAGAATTTTGGGATTTTTTTGGGCAGAGAAGGGGGCAAGTCATGATGCCTACTAAATAAGATAAGCACAAGCCTGTCACTTGTCCCAGCCTTGCCTGAGCAGATCTGTGTGTATTTCAGCATTCTTCCTCTACAAATTCCTTTCAAGTGTACTCAATATTCAGTAAAGAGACTATGCACATCTGCTGTTCCAAGAAGCAAGTTTAATTGCTGATGGGATTTTTTCCCACTAGCATTTCAACCCATCTGCATGTTGCGATTACTGAAGCCTAATTTTGTTTTTGTCTACTTCAACCTTTTCAAGTGATATTCATTAATCCCATCTATGGCATCTCTAACATGTGGGAAATCTGCCTAGAGTAATTACAAAGTATTTCCTCTGCACTTAGTTCTCATATAAGAGCATGTGAAGATAATGAAGGCTGATTGTAGTGTCATCATTCCATTGAGGAAATGAATGATGCTGTTCAAATAACAGCTGGCTTGTTACATAAAAGAAATGACAGATCAGAATAATAAAGACAAACTCCCCTTTAACAGATCTTTCTAATTTGAAAGTCTCAAATAATTGTCTGGAATCCTAGAAATACAGAACATAGTGCAAAAAAGGCCCTTAGATTTGCTCTCTGTATGTATAAGTGCACATATATATATATATTTGTGCACTTATACATACATGCCTATAAACATATAGGTTTATATTATTAACTATTAATAGGTATATATTATTATATTAACCCATTAACATATAGGTTTTATTATTTTTGCATATTATATGTAGCAGTGAGACAGCAAGGAAGACCACCAAGGATAATATTTCTTAATCTGGAATATCCATGATGGAAAATAAAATGTAATTTCAAGAAATTACCTGTTTTAAAGTTAACTGATCTGAAGTGGGCATCTAGAAATGTGAATGATACATATTATAATTGAATTTAAGGTGCAATGAGATTTTCACNATATATATATATATAAATAGAAAACCTGGGTTTCTAAATGGTCTGTTTCCCAGAGGTTCCCACTGCTCCATAGATCAAATTTTCAGTGCTCAGCCCATACTCTGTAAAGTTAAAGGGCTAATTTCACTGTGTCTTTCTTCCTGAGGGTGTTCCTAGATACTCTTTCAGTCTAAACCCGAGAGCTTGACTCCTTTGAGAAGGAAGAGATAAGATCTTATGGCACTATCACCTGATTACAGACTACAACACCTGATTTCTATCTGGAGTTTGAAGTAAAGGCTAATAATGACCAAAATGTGATATCTTTCAGGTCTAAGAATTTCCTTGAATGATCCACAGAAAAGGTCAAGGTGTGACCTCAAATGATACAGAAGACAAAATTAAAACTAGTAACAACACTGGGTAAAATGAGGCACAGCGATGAAGCCTTTGAGAACAGACCTTCTCAGCAAAGCCAACTATATTACTAAACTAGATACAGAAGACTTGGAAATATTCTTCACATAGTCCCATTTTATGTTTTCAACCTGACATAAACTGGACTCTTGGGACTCACAAATAAGAAGGACCCAAAGAATTACAGAATAATCCCAGTCCAGACTCTTGTTTCAAGCAGCATTTGCTGGGATAACCCCCAAGGGTGAAGTTCATCCCAAACTGTCTGGGAAACATGTTCTGCTGCTCAACTCTCCTAACAAAACACCCCACATTTTGTATTTATGCATTAATGTTTGCCAGTGGGGTAGCATAAGCGAAAATCAATGTTTAGATCTTTAACAAAGAAACCCAAGTAGAATATAAAATCCTGTTAGAGAGGGCAATAAAGTTGTTTAAATGGAGTGTATACAATGTCTTCATGAAAGGCTAGCTTCAGGAAATGTAACTTGATTCAATTACGTTTCTGTTATTATTCATAAATGAAGAAATAGGTATCTATATTGCCATAGTGACAAAATACTGTGTGTTTTTTCTCTATAGAGTTGAAAATGTAGTGCTTTCACATGAAATTAAAACCAGAGCCCAGGAGCACAAAGAATATTAAAGTCGTGCATTTATAATAGGAAACTGATAATTTTCTGACCAATTGGCTTTGTCTCCAAATTAAAAGATTGTTGAAAGGGATATTTAACACTGAAGACAATTTTTGAGAAGTAACCTTTCACTCCATAACTAAAAATTATCTCAGAGTACAATTTTTCTCTAAGAATCACACATGTAGCTTTTCTAGAAATCATAGCTGCATTTTAGCTTGGGGCACAGCTCCCTTTTAAAGGAATGACTGTGTAGACAGTGGTGTAATCTATGCTGCACATGCAAGCTGACTCTGCCTCTCTTGAAAATGTAGCTTCTAAAGATGTTGTTAATCACAGAATTAGTGAATAAATTTAGTGAAAGGCTTTTACTGAAAGTCATTTTATCCAGCAAAGAGGTATCTGCATGCATTTAGCACTGAATTCAGCAATCCTGAGTTGTGGACCCCTGCACATGCTGAGAGCCCTCTGACCTGAATGCCTCTTATTACCAAACTAAGCCCAAATGCAAATTTAAAGCAGTAGAGGTTGAAGCCAAAATCAGAGTGAAAGTAGTCTGCAATCTTTTAGCTAGTGGACAGCATTTGCATTTAGCTTTTCAGTACCCCCTTTGAATTCATACATCACGTGAAACTGGGTTTTTAATGGTTACTCAAAATGTCTTTTCATTAGCAGCAGGCTTCTTGCAGCTCTCATGAAAGTATCTAAGCAAGGAGACTCTAATAAGAACCTCTTCTACTGCTTATTCTTTTGAAGTCTGAATCTTAAACTTTGCTGCTTTTATTAAAAATCACATCAGACTTTAAGAATTATCAGGAAGAGATAAAAATAGGTAATTTTGATTCAAATTTTTTCACCTGACCTGCTCTTATTGATGTCACTGGAAGTTTACCAGACTGAAGTGGGGCATAATGTGTACAAAAGCACTGCGTCAACTCTGGATTTTAGTGAATTTTTCCAGGTGACCAAGGGTCTCATCTGATGCACATTTTTCATTGTCAGTGACCAGGATAGACCGCTTGTTCTTTTCTCTACTGATTTGACGAGCATGACAATTTTAGGTTGTATCTTGAATGTCATATCAAAAATTCACAATTGAGTTGTGAAAGTGAATAGTTATATCAAGACCAAGGGAATTAGGGAGATAGATGTGACACATTTCATTTATCAATAATTTATTTCTTCTTAAAGTCTTTTTTTAAGTTTTTAACAATAAAAAAAGAAATTACTGCTATTTCAGCTCTAGCAATTAAAAGTTCTTTGAAATTTTATGCATGTGTCCTCATGACATTTTTTCACTTCTCCACATTTTATTTATATGGTAATTGGTGTCAATCGGCCTTATCTTCACTGTCACTGACAGTTTTGACTGATGAAATCACCCACTGCTGTTGTGTCAGCAGCACGTTCCTATCAGTTACAGAGCAGCCACTGGTTGCAGGGTATTTTCAACTGACCAAGGAGATAAGTCTACCAAAATATTGCCTGTTTCAACTAGCAAACCGTCTGGGCATACCTAATTACCAGGGAAAAAGAAATTGATGCTGTGTGCACTGTTAAATTGGTAATTGCTACCATTTCTGCACCAGACTCAACAAGCATAGAAAACATGGGGTAGGGAGAGAGAAGAAAAACTCTTCTTTAAATCGCTTTCATTTTGGACAACAGTTGTATCTAAAGGTTACTATTTGATATAAATCTATAATTGAACATAGACTTTTGAAATTTCCAATAATATTTTCACAGAATCTTAAAGGAATTGAATGCTCACGGCTAAATTGAATCAGAAATAAGGTGTTTGATTCTTTTTGTTCAAAGAAATAAATGTGTTTTGTCCAAAACACATAAATATGTCTGGTTTAGGTACCAAATGAAGGAAAACTTAAATCTGAAATTCGACACCCAGTTTTCACCTTAGACAAAAGATAAAATGATTTTTTACTTTGAATATCCCTAGGCACTTCTTGTCCAGCCCTTGATTATTTCCCTCTCTGTTTTCCATAATCTAAGCACATTTTTGCCTAATTTACATCTACATTCTTAGTATATAGCATAGTCACAATCTTGCCACAGCAAGCACAAGCCAGGACTGTCCCTGTCCACACTAATATGAAGCAATATGGACAAAGTCCAGCTTGAGCAATCTGGCCTTTGGTATCCCAGGTATTTTCAACAACACAATTTTTACAAAGGGATGGGCAAACCCAGGGTACTCTGAAGCCTGTCACAGCACTCTGCCTGCAGTAAAAGTAATAAATCACTTTAACTTAGTGCAAATGGGAATTCCAGCTCCTAGGTCAGTGCACACAAAGTATTAGTTCACTCTTGTGCTTTTCCCCATGGAGGGAAGCCATAGGCGCACTGCTGAAGTGCTCTTCTCTATGACAGTCTGAGCACCCACTCTGAGTAGCCCAGATACACAGAGGCAAGATTATGCCCTTGAGATGGCAGCCAGATGCTCTTTTGCTTACTGTCTTGGATTACCTGGTTCAAGTGGCACCTCCTCAGATCCTGCTCCATACTGCACATCCATTTCACCCAATGTAGGAAACCTAGTCACAAACTGGAGGAGGAATCCAGCCCCTGAAACACTGCAGCAGTATTTGTTTCTGCAGCTAGAGATTAACTAAGCCTTCTATATAACAGCTGAATCCTATAGCACTCATCAGGAGACTACTCAGGCCCCGATCTTCTTAAAACCTATAAGTATTTTACCAGCAACATTAAGGTTGTTTTCTTATCAAAATGTTAAAGCATCTGATCCATTAAGGGACTAAAAAGAGCAGAGTCTATCCAGGGAATTTTGATCTCCTGAGAAAACAAGATTTGAATGTGATAAGGCCAAAAAAGCAAATGAGATAAGTATGAACTTCAGGAATTAATAAAGCAATGCAAACCACCTCTGAAATCCAGATACATCTAGACTGAAATCCAGTCAGCCTGCCTTACTAACACAGCAAGCCAGTGACCTATTTCTAGTTCACTTCTAAACCAGCCTTCCGAAATAAGAGTGGAAGTTTCCCAGAGAGTTAATGAAGCCAGGAAGACAACGTCAAAAGACTCTAGAGGAAGTTCCTGTAACCCTAAATTTTATCCCCTAAACTAGCCAGGGCAGCAGTGGATCTGCAACTCTTCCTATGCATTTTCTTCTTTTCACATGATAAATGAACATATACAAGCTGTGCAGCAACTCATTTCCCTCTTGAGCCTGGGCTGGGAAGTGCAGGTACTAGATGAACGTTGAAAAACGTGAAGTTGTCTCTAAATTTAGCACATCCATGTGGGAAGCTACATGGTGACATAGTGGAGGATGGCAATAGGAATAACTCAGTATGTGGATGCAGCCCTGAAGAACAGAGTGGAATAGAATGGAGTAATCGTAATTGGAAGGGATCTACAGTGATCATCTAGTCCAAGTGCCTGACGAATTCAGGGCTGACCAAAAGCTAAAGCATGTTGTTGAGGGCATTGTCCAAATGCTTCTTAAACCCTGAGAGGCTTCATATATCAAACATATCTCTAGACAGCTTGTTCTAGTGTTTAACCATTGTCTCTATAAAGAAATAGCTCCTAGCATCAAGTCTGAACCTCCCCCGACACAGCTGTGAACGATTCCCATGGTTAATGTCATGGCTTATTTCCTTTGCAGTTTCCAAGGCGGAATATGTTCTGCTAAACTTCATCTCAGGGTTTATTGCATGAAATTTTTGAGCTTCCTACATGTCTGCGTACCTACCCTTTATACACATGCATACAGAAACACCTACAGGGTACCAAGTATATACTTGGTGTATACTTAGATCTTTGAGTGGATTATGCAATTCTAACATGCGTAGGCTATATGAACACAAAGGATTTAAACTGGATACTAGCTTAAATAGAAGAGAATTAGCCAGAGTAAGTTCTAGAGAGTTAGCAGACTATTAGTAGCAGGTCTTCTCTTTTTACTAATTTTGAAATTAAAAAAAAAAAAAACAGTTCAAATGAAATTTTGAAATAAGATGTCCTTGCAAACAAATAATAGCAAGTCTTTTGGACTGTGCTTGACAATGATTCTCTTTTTTCTCCACTTGTTTTTTTTTAGCCTTTTAAATTTGCCAGTGAAAGTAGCACTTTGAGGAATTTCTCACAAAAAGCAACAGAAATTAAAAAATGAGAATGTAATTAAGGGGTGCATAAATATCAAGTAGAAAGAGGGAAAGAGCCACAATTATTACATTTTCCTTCACCCACTGATTATGTCATCAAAGATAATTTCTGTTTACTTTCTTTCCTTCTGTGAAACATTAGAGAATGGAGCTTCTTGCCTGTGTCTAATATATTTCACATATGAGCTATTAGTCTGGTGTTTCTGTCATACTTCAGAATGATTTGGAACAAGCTGATTCCTTTTCCTGATACATAAGAATTTCCCCAGAGAGGAGTGATTAGATTGCTGAGGGTCAGTCACTGCTCCCTTTATCCGGGTATTTGGAAGTTTGAATGACTAAAAAGACCGACAGACGTAAACTATGTTTGGCATATAGCCAGTTAAGCAGGGACTTAGCCCTCCCTCCTCCCCGCAGATTTTAAACAACTTTTCATCTCCCTATTTAACAGAGTCAAATGTGCTTTGTATAAAACTGAGTAACCAGATCTGTGCTGGAGAAACTCAATGTATGACAAGTCTTGTTGATCATACACCCCAAGTTCAAATTCAAATTTAAAAAATAATTTTTTTCAAACTGCTAAAGTCTAAACATTTTTCTTACATTTTGGTTACATTAGACACCCAATCAGAAAGAGTTGCAGATTCTTAGCAATGAAAGTTCCAGAGGAGAAGTGGTTTCTAAATAGTAGAAGATTCGTTAATGATGAGACAGCAAGATATCTCAGATGACTTGTGCAAGTCAGGTTTAAGATAAATTGTGGCAACCAAGAAACTTCATGCAAGCAGTGTTGGAGAAGTATTGGATATGGTTTTCACTGGGTGCTCTCTTTTCTCCTTTTCTTTTCTTTTCTTTTCTTTTCTTTTCTTTTCTTTTCTTTTCTTTTCTTTTCTTTTCTTTTCTTTTCTTTTCTTTTCTTTTCTTTTCTTTTCTTTTCTTTTCTTTTCTTTTCTTTTCTTTTCTTTTCTGACACTGACATCAATCTGTAAATTCTGCACATTTCTGGGCTTTAAGACTAGGTTAATTTTCACTCAAATACAGTTAATAACATGAAGTTATGTTTCCTATTTGTGCTTCAGTTTAAGACAAGTAGCTCCTTTTCTTGGAAAGCTCCAAAACTAAAAAATAAATTCTTCACATTCTTCTTCATTATCTCAGAAAATTTCATGAGGCTTCATATTAAAGTTTCTGCCTTAAGGCTATCACATTACTTATCTTTCCCCCCAAAAAATCTCATGTCATCAGTTAAAAATCTTATTAAACATAATGAAGCAGAAATCAATCCCTTCATGAAGTACAGAGATACTTTTTAGAAAAACCTACCATACATCATGGTGCTGTGCCAAATAATATTTTCAACTGTTACTTTGCTGTTTCCTTTTTTCACAATCACAGAAGAATTTCTGTCAGAAGAGTACCCTGAAGACCATCTAGTCCAAAAGCAAGCTGAACTCCAGATATGGTTTGACAAATGTTAAGCAAAGGGCTACAGTCACACTCTTAGACCTCCTGTTTACGCTCTTGCCAGCACGGCCCAGATGGCCAGCCCTCACTGCCACACAGATATGGTGCTGACTCATGATCATTTTCACGTCTTTGAGGACCTCAGGCCCTTCTCACCAAAGCTGTGACCTAACCAGTCAGTTCTCAGCCTGCCCTGTGCAACATGGTTGTTCTTCTCCAGCTCCAGAACTTTCTTCTTTCCAGAGTTTTTCTTCTCCATCTTTAATGCACTTCTAGATGTCCTTGTCAGCCCATTTCCAGCTGGTCAAAGACCCTAAAAATGGCAGATGTTCTCACCAGCCACTCTCTCCAATTGTGTGTCATCCACTAATTTGTTGAGGGTATGTTCCTTAACATAGTCCAGGTTGATCATGAAGAGCATTGGGCCCCATATCAAACCCAGCAAATACCTTATTCCCCTGGTTACCTGTTAAACTTTGAACCACTGACTCCTTGAGCCCAATGGTTCAGTTCATCCAGCACCATGTCTCAAAATTATTTGTAGACCTCTTGACTTGTTTCTAGCACTCATTCCTTTTCCATGATGCCTTGGAGCATCTACCTGAAAACAGAGGCTGGACAAGATTAAAAGGATAAAAGTGGGTATTTATTCAAGGGCCTTCAATAAGGTACACTATGGGCAAAACAAAACCCTAGGGCTACACCCAAAATGGATGATAGGTCACGGGTTTTTCACACTTTTATAAGTTTGGTCCATTTGCATATCAGGGTCAATTCTCCAATTACAATTTCAGGTAATAATGTCATTACCCTAAGTTGGTTCCCTCTTTTTACAGGTTTAGTTTACATATTTCGAGGGCTGAGACAACAAGGTGTCCTTGAATCCAGGCTCAGAGAGGATTTGTTATGTCTAACCGGAATGGGAGCACAGTAGGAAATAGGCTATATGGAGTTCTAGAGTTACAGACCAAAGCAGTACAGGAGCTGAAAAATATAGAAGCTAAATCCTAAGGCTTCATCCCAACAGTAGATAACTCAGAAGGAATAGGATTCCAAAACTTCATTCACCTCTGTTCTTCCTATTTCAAACACATCTGAAGCTGCCTTTAGCCACTCTTATGCAACAGAACCTAACTTGGAGCATCAGACTTCCTCATTGAATTATTTGGCTTGTATGTTTATGCATAATGTCAGTTTTTTGAGGTATGGTTCCACTCAATCAAAAATTACATTTGATGCAGTAATTCCTGGAAATGAAAGTCTGCATTACATGGTGTTAATGAGAAATCAAATGAGATGAGTAGAATCATACCTTGCAGCATTAGAAGTCAATTACTCAGAGGACACAGAAAAATGATTTAGCTAAAATAAGAATTCTTTTGGCTTTTTGTCATTATTCAAGCCCAAACTCAAATGAAATAAAAAAATTCTTCTTTTTCTTTAATATCAGCACTGCCTTATTCTTGATGAAATCTAAAGAAAAGTTATCATTTGGTTATGAAAAAAATTAAGTTTGTCTCTTTTATTTCTGGTGCAAACAGAGGCAGTCAGAAACCTGAGAAAAACTTCTAAGTGTTCTCACACAATCCTCTGCATTACTGAGTGCTTGTCTTAATCCAGCTATAGTCCATAGAAGCTGTGGGTGCCCCATTCTTGGAAGTGTTTGAGGCCAGTTTGGATGGGGCCTTGAGCAAGGTAGTCTAGTGGAAGGTGTCCGTGCTCGTGGCAGGGGGGCTGGAACTGGGTGATCTTCAAGGTCCCTTCCAACCCAAATCATCCTACAATTCTGTGATAAAGATAGCAAAATGTAAAGGGATGTAGTTGTCCTACTAGCATTATCCAGAAGGACACATTCCCAGTTAAGCTAAGAATCAACAACACAGTGGCCATATATGATCGCAGAACCATTAAGGCTGCAAAAGACCTGTAAGATCATCTAGTCCAACTATTAACCCAGCACCACATCCATGTTCACCATTAAACCACGTCCTCAAGTGCTCTATCCACGTTTTTTTAACACTTCCAGGAATGGTGATTCCATTCCCTGTGCAGTCTCTTCCAATGCTTTACAAACCCTTCCATGAAAAAAAATTTCCTAATATCTATTATAACCACCCCCCCCACCTCTCCCCCCTCTGNCCACCCCCAGCACAACTTGAGGCCGTTTCGTCTCATCCTGACACCTGTTACCTGCGAGAAGAGACTGACACCCATCTCGCTAAAACCTTCTTTCAGGTAGTTGTAGAGAGCAACACAACAGGAAACCAGCTTACCTGTACTCGCATTTACACATTATTGTTGCAACATTTGGCATTTGACTCAAGCTATTAACTTATTTCTCACACACAAATTATCAGATGCACCTTTGATCAAAACATAAAGGCCACCCCCATTCCCACTTCTCCTTGCTTGTGTGCTTCCATGATAGTTCCTTTTGTCTCCTTTCAGAAAAGTTTAGTGCAGAGTAGATTATCACTTTGCTAAATTTATGGACTTTGGTCTTAGCCTTTGTGAAACTGAAATTTCATCTCAGCTGTAGCATCCCTTGTCTACCAACATAATCACAGATGTGCTGCTTTAATGTTCTGTTGATACTGGAGAAATGAGAACAATGACCTTTGTGTTAATTAGATAGCCCACAGAAATCACTAAGACAGACAGTGTGGACCTGTACAGGGCAGTAGTTTCCATATTTTACCCATATCTTTTGTTAATTATAGGCTAAAAAAATGTTGCCTTATAATTATTTTAGCCTTTTAGTTCCTTTACTTAAGAAGTAAATAGATTTAGAATTCCTTTATTTTAGTTGAGTAGGCATATATTACCTGTCAATATTTTTTTTTAAATTCAGGTGAACTAGAGCAGTAGAAACTGATCAGTGGATTGTGTAAATGGTGCTGAGTGATTCACTATGCTATTTTCTTCTTTCTCAAGGTACTCTCATGACACATTCCCTTTGTATTTTTATAATATAAAGAGTTAAGCCATTATCCTTGTCATTTCAGTAAAAAACCTCCTCATAAAGTTGCAAATTGGATCTTTTCAAAATGCAAATTGTGCCTTTTCAAATACCTCAGCAGAGTATCTACCTGAACTATAAGAATAAAATTGCAATACACTTCTAAATAAATACAATTGTCATATTCTCCACTCTCAGCCCCTACCCTTACAATGAAAATGCCCAGCTCTAGATGCTGTTCTTGGACAAGTCACCAGTTCCTGAAACCTTTATAAATTACCATTTTGCTCTGAGAATATATTATATTCAAGTTATTACTTGAAAGGTTATTTGGCAGTGAAGCTAACAGAGAGGTTGTCAGGTGAGACTGATACTGTCAGCCTGAAAGCACAGTCATGCAGCCAGAAAATGCTGCACAGACACGGAGCTGAAACTGCGCAAGCTTCCACTGAAACGGGACCTGCCAATCTGTCATGTCATCTTCTCTGATTAAAAGGTTTTGTGAGCAGGTGTCTGCAAGTGCAGCAAAGGTTTCCTAGAAGGTAATGATGCAAAAATAAAAACGTGACTGATGTGTCCATCACAGAATGGTCAAGGGCAACAAACTTAGTTTCAGAGCTTGTTTATCTGCATGTTTCCATTTATCAGATGGCCTTTTGGTGGAAGTTGCCTACAAGGCCTCTTTTGACTCACTATTTTCTCAGAAAATACTTATGATATATGCCATCAATACAGACAATTCAAGTCCTCCGTCACCTTTGTTTAAGAAAATATTTTAGGTTGGAAAATACTGTGAGAACTCCTTCACTTTAATAAAATGTGCAAAAGAAAACATTTTCTGCTCTCTTTCTCGCTTTTCAGAAATTTGTCTGCATCAGCATTATGTTTTGTTTCCTCTCCAAAAGAAGTCTTCTACTCATAGCCTTGGAGAGGACCCTACAGGGAAGAAAAATCCTAGAAGCTTTGGCTCTAAATCACAGAGCCCTGTTGGTGACTTGAAATAGAGAGGGAAGATCAAAGGAGGATTAGAGGCTGGCTATGGAGAACATGAGCACGAATGACAAAAGGAAAGGCTCTAGTTATGTTCCCACCATGAAAATAATGAAGGAAAAAACCCCATCACCCTACTCATATTTGTTGGATTCATTGCTTAATAGAAGAATTCCCGGTACACCCATGTTACTAGTTATCCTATATACCAGATAGGAGGAGACACCTGCAGATCATTTCATGCTCATAAATGTATGCATGATATGTCCTGAACTCAAAGAACAGGCAAGATGAATTTTGAATGTTCTGTTAAATACTGTAACATCTTAAGATTTAGAAAAATGCACACATAAAACAAAACGAAAAAACAGACCTTCTCTCTCCTTGACTTTTCCTCTTTCTTTCTTGCACAGCTGTGTTTGTTCAAGCTTCCTGTAAGAAAGTAAAGGGGAAAGAAGATGGGGAGAAAAAGGGTGAGGAGCTGTAATCAGGGCAGAAACTCATACTTGGAACTAGGAAGTTCCCCCAGGCTGCCTAAAGCAGTTGCAATTCTCACAATGCCTAAGGTAGGCATATACAATACCTGGCCAAGCACTCCTGCAAGGGATTATGTTGTACTTCCTACATCAACTATCATTTGAGAATACAAAATTTGTTACCAAAGCAAAATTTCTCTCCATTCTTCTTAACAATATTGGAAGCTGGAACATAATGAAGTTAAGAAACTCCTAATCATTGAAACACTTATCTGTGTTTCCAAGGTCAAAGATAGTAGAATAGTGGGATAGCTGTTTCTGGAAAGTAGTGATTAAATAATGAGTTCATAGAAATTAACCATCATTTTCTCTTTGTCTTCTGCAGCCACGCAAACAGTCATGAATTCAGCTCAAATCTTTGTCTGACCAACTGCTGCTTTGCATCGTGACGGAACTCCATTCCTCTAATGGGGGCTGGGAGATGTCCTCCAAAATATTTTCTCTCATGATAATGTCAAAGAACAGAGGAAATTAGGAGCTCAGAAACAAACCAAAAAAAAGTGCTTAGATCTCTGTTTGAAATCTATTGATTTATGTCAAGAAATTCAGCTGAAGCTCATCCAAGCCTTAAGCCATTTCACTCTATGTAGGCCTTGCAACTCATAAAATGCAATTGCTGGGAAAAGTAAACCATGCCTGATGTCAGTGAGAATATTTTGTTGGATAATGTCTGTCAAATGCATTTAAGCTTGATCCTGTAATGATAAGAGTGCAAAATCAGACAAATTGAGTAATACCAGAGATCCACTCTGCTGAAATGCCTGTCTTGAAAAGTGGCTTGTAACTGATGCTTGGGAAAATGGGCATGCACAGGGTAAAGTTTCCCTGGTACCTCTGTGACTGTTCACTAAATTCCTGCTTAGATTTTGGCTAAGTCAGCTCATGCTAAGAGCAGTGCCATTAGGTCAAAGAGGGTTAGACCTCATAAAAGCAGGACAGGTGACCAGGAAGAGCTAAAGGGCCATGATCATCTGCAAACTGCTGCCTCTGGCAATCATTATCTTTTGCCTGGCAGTTTCCTCAGAATCCACTTATTTGTGGAAATGGTATAGACCAAATCTCCAAACCAGAGAGTATAGAACCTCAGCTTACTCAAAAGGCTTCTAGAGCATATCCAAGAGCCGCTAAAATGACGAGGCTTTCATAATTCTGGGTGTGACACAGGGGACACCTGCACTGTGACAGAGAAGGAAGGATCATCATCAGGTAGGTAATTAGTTACATTAAGTCACAGACTAAATTGTCCTGTAAATCTGAGAGATATGAATGGGCTACAAAGTTTAAATCACAGAGTAAAATATCCTGTAACTTTGAGAGATCTGAATGGACCTTGACATATCTCCTATTCAGCTTTAAGAGTGTACTTTCTACACCAGAGACTGCATCCAGATAATTGTTTTAACAGGTGCTGAGGGATGTGAACCCATTTTGGCCTCCATGATATCATGTGACAATGAATCATGTAGTTTAATTATTTATAATATGAAAATAAGCTCTCTAGACAGAAAGCAATAGTTTCAGTGAATTGTAAGACAGCTTGCTTAGTCACTCTGTGAATCATGTTGCAATGTCTGGGACATGGCAAATACCCCAGACAGTGATACCACGAGAAAAGGATACACATTAGAAACTATCTAGTTCCACTTTCTTGCTATTTCAAGCTCACTGAATTGTGAAGGGGAAGTCATCTTGAGTATCCCAATACGACTTATGCCACAAGAAGGAAGATGGGTAAACATTTCAGAAGGAGGTCTCTGCCTGAAACTGTGGTTATATCAGTAAAACTGACAGTGACTTCAAGGACACTGCTCAGCAAATTTTTCCACTAGGCAGCTCTAGAAACTGATCTGAGCATCTTTTCAGTTTTAGTAGCTGAAACATGACCTGGTAGAATAACAGCAAATGCTACCAATTTTTTTTTATTACATGTTTGAAAGAAATTATTATAGATTGAAGTGCAGGTATTTCCTGGTAGATGGTCCAGAGAATGAATAGTAACAGAGAATTTTGACTTCCTCCTATGCTGGCAGCCATATAAGAGATTTATAAAGGAGCAAAATGTATTTTAGCATGATAGGAGGTGCAGTCTTAGGAGACAGTATAATTAGGAGGCTACCAAATTCAGAAAAAATGTTCAGAAGAAGGTAAGTCAGAAAGTAAAAGTTTTCACCTCACCTTTCAATTCTTACTCAAATTAGAAAACTACATGACTCACATACAGATTCTGAACAATTTTTCCCTCTGACATGGATTTCAGATGCATAAAAACTCTATGTAGTCTTGCTGTGGAACAAAAATCATACAAACACAAACCTGCAACTTTGGAAAGGGCAAGTAAGCAAATTTGTGATTATAAATCAAATTAGGATCACACCAGGAACTTAGAAAGTCTATATCCTGATCTTCCTACCCTATTGGGAGTTCACACCTGCTACTTTGTCAGGGAAAAAGAATTCAAGCTATTCAGTCAGGTTTTTTGATATGAAAAATTTTGCAGGATGACAGTGTACATATTATTCACTTGTGTTTGTCACCAGGCTTTTAAAATCTCAGGTTTTGTGTGGTATCTCAGGAGGTGGCTGACCTAATCTAATTGCTTGCTACCAACAGGTGGGCTGTCCCACAAAGCAGAAGTTGAGTGGAACAGCTCTTGCTCCTGTCTTTGCCCTGTCAGACTGACAGCCAAGCATGGATAAGCCTTTTTAACGACGTGGATATGTCACATTGAATTGTTGAGATAACTGGGCAGAATTTGCAGCAAAGCTTTCCAGTTGCAACCCAAATGACTTGGGCATAGGCAAAAACCAAAGGAAAAACAATAGGGGCAAGGCAAGCAGCAGATATCACTGACAAATAAACTCTCCTGGCATTGCAATTTAAATTTTTGCACTTTAGACCTAAGTTTTGGTTGTGTTATTCATGGCTTTATTTGCACAGGCAGGTCCGACTGTCTGCTCTGAAGTCTCCAATTCTGTGTATAGCTGAGACTGTTTAGAGTTTGTTTAATCATTTGCATCTCCTTGGTTGTTTGTAAGGAGACAGGAAGCCACAGCAATTCCAAAAGGATTTACTGAAATACACAGAAAGAGCAAACAATCTATTCAAGCCAATAAAATATCACCATATGACCCACAACTAGCAAACGGAGACTTACATTTCAATTAATACTTCATGTAAATTGATATTTAATTCTGTAACAACAAAATATTCAACTCTTATCAACTGGAATCCCAAACATTCAGCAGAGACAAAAAAATCCAGGGAGATTAAGAGCTCTCCTCACATTCCTGCCTGATTTTAAAACACAAACACAACAAGCTTTCAAATGTCTGTGACAGAGTTGTACAACTTGCTGAAACTGAAACAACTATTAGATTCCAGAAGCCACAGCAATGTCTCATGTACACGAACTGATCTTAGTAATTGGGTGTCCTGACACATTATGTGTCTCAGACTCAGAGGTCAAGGTTCCTTTGCTAATCCACAAAACACCTCTGCAAGTTTCAGAGGCAGCTATTAGCCAGCCTGTACTCATAAAAAAAAATCTGAGCACATCTCATTTTTTCCTTTTGTTCAGAAAATGTGAAGTGCTTTTGGAGTCTCAACTGGATGTATAAAATAGAAAGGATTATTCAAGCTTCTTCATGTCCTCTTGTTCAGAGTCATTCAACAGTTTTGCAAATTCTGTGTCTTATTCATATTAGCAATTCCTAACGTGAAATATTAGGTTGCAGTCTCATGATGTTTTCCAAAAAATATTTGTTGCCTTTTCTTCTGCACAAACGATGAAAGTTTACATCACTTTATCAGTCTAACTGCCCCAGCCATCATAAGAAAAGGAAAGAAGTTCCCAGTGCATCCCATGACAATCCTTGGAGAGTCTTAGCTCTGCGTGGCAGTGTGAAACCTGAGAAATGTGTATCTGTAGATGTTACTTACTGAACATACCCCATGTAATGTTAACCCAAGTACACGAGCAAGTACAGGAAAAAAAAATCAGTGTACTGCAAGTAAACACAGACAGCCAGATCTCAGTGCATGAGTGGGAGTAGTTTGCATCCTTGATTTTCTATGTTCCCAAGCAAAGATATTTATCAAAGTAACCATAATAAGCAGCTACAACACATACTTATTGTCTCAATACCAAAACCAGCATGTCAGAATGCCTTTTTGAAAGAAAGCGTATGTTAATTTAATACCTCTACTTTTTTTTTACATTTTTATATGATTTTTGTTGCCAAAAAAAAAGTAATCAATAGTATTCTTCCTGGGATATGTGTAACTTTAAGTTCCTGGGCTTGCTTGTTTTACATTACATGAAATTATAAATCTGTGAAAAGTTTAGTGAGATCCACTAGCAGGCAAAAATAATGTCTGTTCAAACCCAAAAGCGGAGCAGTTGGCAATTACAAAAAAGATGTCCCTTTTAAAAATATATTTTATTTTCTCTTGTCTTCATCCAGTCAAAGCCATTTCAGTTTTAAAAGGCACAATAGTCCTGTTTACATTAGAAAAAAAATCTAATCCATCCTGCCTGACTGTCTAGGAAAATGGTACTTGCAGTAGCAATTACAAGGACGATTTGAGCTTTCTCTCTAAGGAAAGCAAAGCCAGCTCTTGTCTAAATAAAGCAATGTGTTCCTTTAAAAAAATGCAAAAAAACTGTTTATGCTGTAAAAATTTTTAGAAAGCTGCCCTGATCGCTTTAATGTGTCTTGCAGCAGGCAGTAAGGAGGCGTTTGTAGGGCCTAAAATAAGCTTTCCCAGACACACTTGCTGAACAAATGAATCCCTGTGAGTGGCTGGGAGAAGTGGCAGACCCCTGCACAGCTGTATCCAGGATGTGATCTGCTGCAAGGAGCCAGCTGGGTGAGATGCTAAAAATCCCACTTCTCTACCTGAAGAAGGCTGTTCTATATTCAGACGGCCTTTACTTGCCTCAGTATCTAATGAAACTTTGGGACAAATGACACTGGTTTATACCAGTTAAGAGCTCAGCTTCTGTGAACATTACATTCAGGCAGGGAATAAGACGTGGTAAGTCCTGTGAGATTTCAAGGTGGGCTTGCAGCTATCACTCAAGTTGAACTCCAGAACTTTAAGAGTGGGTTTCTCATTCAGCATTGCAAAGCTTTCCGTCTGACCAAAATCCTGCTTTTCTACTATTCATGTATACATCCAGGCACATTTTCTTTCATTTGTTGTGAATGACAGGTATGTACCTCTGGATTATGCACACCTGACAGTTCTCTGCATCATTGTATATGAGACGATGGCTGTCCTTGCTGTAACCTGACTGCAATAACAATGCCAAAAAAGAAAGAAACTGATGGCAGACATCCTTCTTCCAAGAGGCAGGAGGTTTGTGCTGGGAAGTAAAAGTCACATGTCATTTTAAAATCACATAATCACAGAATAAGATGAGTTGGAAGAGACCCTCAAGGATCACTGAGTGCAGCCTCTGGCCCTGCACAGGACTATCTCCAAGAGTCACACTATATGCCTGAGAGCATTGTCCAAATACTTCTTGAAGTCTCTCAGGCAGGTGTTGTGACCACTTCCCTGGGGAGCTTGTTCCAGTGCCCAACCACCCTCTGGAGGAAGAACCTTTTTCTGATATCCAGCCTAAAACTCCCCTGACACAACTTCAGGTCATTCCCTGGCCAGCAGCAAAATATGAGTGGTTCCATCCTAGATAACAGGGTTTTTATCAGAATCTACCGGGGAAAGAAAGGGGAACTAAAAAAGGTTTTGATTAAAAGAACATAAAACAGCAGGGGGCAACAGAAAAGCAGAATCTGTCAGAGGAGTAGCATTGTTATTAGCACTAGATCTGAACTTCTTAGACAAATGATGCTGGCCTCACTTCAAGGCATAAGGCTCTTGAGAGAATGTGGTGTCCAGGAATATTGTTTTCAACATTTTAAAAATGGGATACTGTTCTAAAAAACAAAAAACTGCTTTGTGGACCTGAACAAAAGGAGGCCAAATTTGTTTGGACTAGCTGGTTCTAAAAATTACCTTACAAGCACTTTTACTTCCTACTTTATAAAAATTTCTGAATCTACTTGAAGGTTTTAGCAGCTAGGATTTTTTATCCAAACTTCAACACTGAGTTATTTATATCATAAAGTATATATTTATCGTCAGAAAAAAAGGATAAAAAATAAATCAGAGGTATTATAGCATAAAGGGAATATCACTGTTCTCCTTGTAGAGCCTGAAGCCTAGGGGAGGCTGTTTCAGGGAGATCAGAGCACTTGGACTTAAAAGTAGTATTCGGAGGGGAAATCAGATGAGTGAATCAGCTGCCTATGGAAAAGGATGCACCAGCATGGAGAGGGCTATCATCATTTTCCAAGAGGAGGAGGAGGAGGAAGAAGCAGAAGAAGCAGCAGAAGAAGCAGCAGAAGAAGCAGCAGAAGAAGAAGAAGAAGAAATGTATCAGTAAGGAGACAAATAACAGTTCTCACAACAGCCTGGCAAACCACCTGTTGGGGCTCTCCACTTAAACAGCTGTTTTTCTGTCACTGTCTACAATGATGTCCCTAACATGAGTTGCCAAAACTGGTAGCTCCTGACTTTTAGTGCATTTTAGTCAAGTAAAAATATTTTTTAATCTCAAAGTAAGTATACCATCTCACACTAACATAACTTCTGCTTCCATCCTTTTATAGCTGTAAACCAGGGTAAGATTTATTTAAAGACATAACTATAGTATTTGATTGCAATTGTCTCTAAGGCTTTAACAGAAGGGACCATGAAATCTGTCTTCAAGGATAGCAGGAGAGCTCAGTTCAAAGGTATTAGTTTGGGGTACAAGAGACACGGCTCAATTTATACCTTCTACTTCCTGGGTGACATGGAGAAAATCTTTCAAAAATACTTATACCAAAATGGTAATTAAAGGCATTCTATCCTCCAGAGAAACATGACGATGTTTCTCTCGAAAATGAAAGTAAATTTTGTAATATCTTAGATACCATCATAAACACTTTGCATAAAATTAATGCTACACAATCTGGGCATTTGGAACAGCTCCCTGTTCACTGAGCCAGACAAGAATTTGACTTCAGTCTTGCAAGTGAAATGATAGGGTGTTGGCAAAGGCAGAGCAGAGCAAGGCCTCTTCAGGCACCAGTAAACCAGCACCCCATCCTAATATTTTTGCTTAAAAAAAATCCAAAAACTAAAAACAAAAGATTGTTTTTCAAACAGCTTGTCTATAACCAGTTGAACAAAAGACTATGAAGATGTGTTGGTTCAACTGCCATATATAACATTATATAAGATTGAAACTACCTTACATTATTGCAGGGAAAGTATTTTTAGGCAGCATGATTCACTGCATAACTATGACAACACACTTCAAACAACTGAAAGTAAACTAATATTCCTATAAACTGTTTCAGAAAAGGGCAGAATTCAGGATTTCTTTACTGAACATTGCAACTCAGCAGGGCTCAGGCTAACTCACAGAACTTGGAACAACTCTCCCTGCCTTAAGACTCTCCATGGGTATCTCTATTTACGCTCTGTTCCTGCCTTCAGGTCTCAAAACCAATGCCAAACTTCTTTAGCCTATTTGTGACCTGTACCTAAAAGCCATACAGAAACAAAATTTACATCATTCGTGGTTCATTTAAAGTATAATTGCTTCTGCTCATTAGTAAGGAACATGCTTTTGTGTATTTGCATGAAAACAAAATAAGATATCAGTTAGAGATGCTGAACCTCTAGCTGAAAATGCAAAGGAATAAACCAAGACCCTTGTCTCCATAAATATATAAAACCACAGAAGACAGAGATTAAGACAGTCTGATTTTTATCAGTGGAAGAGACCACTTATTCTGCCAGAATTTCACATCTCCCCTCTCTGTCTAAGGAAATTACTCCTTTTGTTTGTAACACTGTATGCCTGGCACAGCAGCATGTGCTCCCCAGCCCCATGTTCTTGAAAACAGATTGCACGTTCACCAGAAAAGTGAGAGAAACACAAGAACAGACGCAGGGACAGGAAGTGGCATTTAGTCCTGCAAAGTCACCATGCACCCCAGCAGAGCTATGAAGCCAAATAAACAGCTGTGGGCTGGACTTCCTGACAAAGCCATAACCCTGGGGACAAGCATAGCCAATTCCATCCCTTTGAAAAGAGAATGCCTTGCTTCTTTCTGTTTCCTTGTGACATTGCTCAAGAAAAAATCCTTGAGACCAGGTCATTTGCCAGTATACTGTCATACCATAAAACTCCCATATTTTGGATCTGTGTTATCACACTTGGTCACTTTTCCTTGGATAAATGATAAAATTTTAATTTAGATTGTGCTATATAAATAAAAATAGATAATTTGGGAAAAGGTTTTATAGAAACCAAATAAGCAAGAGTTATAGTCAACCAAGAATTCATTTGTCCAAATTTAATATTCTAGTTAACTTAAAATTACATACCTGAACTCAAGCTTGTACTTTTATGCTCGCTTTGAAGTAATGAGGGATAGCTACATTTAAAAAGCAATTCAGCCTATCATGAATTAAGAGTTTAATCTGAATATTCCTCTGTAGGTGTGTTTATCTCTCAAAAGGCAGTATAGCTTAGGATGACTAACTTGGAACTGTATGTCTAATTTCTACTCTTACATTTTGGCAGATGGATCCCACCATGAGCATACTAACCTAACGTATCTATGAAAGGCACTATTAAGACAACAACTTGGATAAAAAAGAATTTAAAGAAGCTAACGATACCGCACTTCCCATTACAGCAATTTTTTTTTCTCCTGCAATTATTATACCCGTAATAAATTTTTCTTAGTGATATGTCCTGAAATGAAGTGCACATGCACCTGGGACCACCAGCTGAGCTGTACAGCCCATAAGCTTTTACGTGAAATGGCAGAAGTATCAGATACAACATCTTTATTGTACCCTTTTAGCATGCTATACTGTCATACAGAGCCCATGAGCCCTTTTCTCAACAATGTGAAAAAGATTGTGTGGCAGCGTTGATGACAATGGCTTTTATCTTCCCTGCACTCAAGCGTCTTGGTTTTAGACATTCATAAATAAATCTCAAAGAAAAAACTATAGAAATAAAAAGGAAAGCATGTAATATATTAAATTGTCTGTAAAACATTACGGAACATTATCTCAAAACCTAGAAAAGGGAGTTGTAAAGCAAATCCTATAGCTTTCAAATTCGATGTCTTTCTACTGCATCTAAATCTGAATCCAAATTTATTCCTAATTCTACTTCTAAATCTAAATACAAATATTTCATAGTCCAAGTAAAAATTAAAAGCTTGTCATATATCCTCGTACTAATGTTAACAGTCTCACTGCCATAATTTTGAAAGGAACAGTGAGAGAGGAGTAGAATGTAATTTTGCACTATTTAGTAAGGCCACAAGGACCAAAGATTACGGCAGGATTTGGTAGAGAGACATGGACTTGATTTCTATTGTACAGACCAATGTTAGTGGCCTCAGATATAAACACAAGGAACCAGCATTGTTCGTTTCAAAAGAAAGAAGGTGATCATACTTGTATTCCTGAAGATCAGAGTCATGTACCTGGAACGTTAAAATACCCAAGACACATTATTTATACAGCATAGCACGTGCAAGAGATGTCCCAGCACTGGTCCTGACACCAGACAGTGCTGACACCACTGCCAATGAAGATCTGGAGGCTGTAGCATTCAACAGATACGAGGTCCTTGTCTCGGGAGAAAACTGAAAGATGTACTTAAATCTTCCAATCTTCACGGAACAGCTCCTAGCTCCTTGGCAAGTCTGAAAAATTTAAACTTTGTAACTATTTAAAGCTAACTATTAAAGCTAAGTGTTCTCAAACTGGGAGAGCTGCAGGCATCTTGCATCCAAGGGTATCAAAACCATTAGAGTTTCTCACCCTGCACAGTCTCCCATCATGTGGCCTTAACAGCAATTAGAGAAAAAGTAGGGCAAGCTGATCTAAGATTGAAAAATTGGTAAATCTCTGCTCTCAGGCAAGTAAACTGAGCCTTTGGGCCCAAGTCAATTTGAGATTAGGAAACTTAAAATGTCTCCACGTAGGTGTCTATAGATGTCTTAAATCCTATTACAGGCAATAGAGCCCAGAAAGCATTTCAGCTCATGGTAAAACAGACAACTAGAGGATGAGTCAGCTGCCTACATGTGGGTTTGCAGTGGCATTTGATATGTCTCTAGGCATGCATGGCGTCATATCGACCTCTGGGAGACTATTGCCCTTCTAGAGCAGCACCAGATGAGATTGCTGAGGACACAGGAAGTGGCATTAATGTCCGGTCTTGTGAATGAATCGTACCCTTCATGATGGTCAGCTGAACTGCCCCTCATATCTCCACCAACTGGGAATTCTCCTCCACAGACACCACCGGGCACTAAATTTATCAGCCTAGATTGATCTATCTTAATCTCGAAATGAATCCCATCTGTCACAACCATTCGAGGAGAAACTGATGCCACAGTTACATGATGCCAGTTTTCTTCTTCAGTGTAGAGAGACACACAGAAACACACATTAGGCATCATGGTAATGAATGAGTGCAATGTGATAGCTTGTAGGGCAAATGGCATCAAACAGGAGAAGGAAGGTGCTGTCACCTCCCCACATACCATCTGTGACAGCTTTTGGAGCTCTGTTGTCAACATTTTAAAAGAAGATAGTGACAGGTGGGGAAGGATTTCATAGAGAGCTATAAGATCTGGTCACAGTCTAGAAAAAAATAATAAAAGGCATGGGAGGTATTCTTATGCATTGTGTTCAATGTTCGCACCTGTTTATATGGAAAGAAATTTCTGCCAGCAAAATTCTGTAAACTATCAGGAAAATATTCAGGGAGATGCCATGTTTAAAGACTGGTAATTTCTAAGGCTCGTTTTCCTTTAATAAAGAGAAGCTAGAGCATAGAGGCAGGGAATTTCAAGCCTAGGCTTTCCTGGCTTTTTCACAGAGATGCCCTAGGTTGATTCATTCTGCTGCTGAACAAGTGGTTTTCTGCAGGAGGTCAGAGCAGAAGAGCAAATCTCCCCCCTGTAGCTGTGATACTTATGACACTATTTAGTGGTGCTAAGACATCAAAGTGTAACCCCCAGAAATGTCCCCAGGCTCTGCATGAAACCTCAGAGACCTTGGGGAATGCACTGAGAGAGGAGAGAAGAGGCAAAGTCTGCCTTTTAGAAGAGAGTACACAGTGTCAATTAGCACAGAGATTTGCTGAGGTGCATCTTGGTGGCAGGGCTGTCCTTTCATCTTTCACAAAATATCCAATCTCCCTCAAAGCCATATAAGAAGTACAACTAATAGCATATCCCAATGTTTATGGCCAGAAATTGTTAATAAGGCTGAAGGTTTCCTAAGGGGAACCTGAGGAAACATTCCATTACTAAAAAACTTCCATTCCATTGCTAAAAAATTAAAACAAATGTGTATCATTTCAGTAAATTCTGTGTCAAAGCACAATACTCTAGAATGAAACCCAGTAATAAACTGTCTCTGATTAAACATCCTTAGAGAAGGATGATTTCCTCACAAGCTGAGGAATTATTTTGTTTTTGTGCAGTGAAAGAAAGGTAACAAGGAGCTGCTGAGATCTCGTCCATTTCCCACAAAAGTGATTGAAAATTTATGGGCATCTATGAGGGAATCAGAGGGGATTTGGGAGGAAAAACATTGTACATATAGAGTAATGTAATAATTATTAGTTTCAACTCAATATAATTACAAATGAGCTTCCACCAGCTACTAATTATCTTCTTGGTTACAGAGGCCATATTTTATTTAAGTGAAGTGGAATGAAATGTTGGTGAAAGCTACGTAAGTAGTACTAATGAGAGAACACATAGGAGGAGATGTATTTCCCTTTTAGGTCCTTGGATTAAGGGTTTTTAAAGGTACTGAAAGAAAAATTGCAAAGAGACAGAGCATCCTCTTGAGCATCTGAGAGACCCCAGGTCTAGCTCAGACAGAAATTTACTTTCCTTGATTGTGTAACAAAGAGTACATGTGAAGTTCATTTGTGATAGAGCTAGTTGCTCTAGAATTCTTTCTGAAAAAAAAGAAAACCAGCCAAAATAAACTTTCTGGATGGGGACTTTGGGTCATATCCCTCTCACCTGTCTTCAGGCATTCATGGTAACCTTCAGCATTTTCCTCAGTCATGGAGGTAAGCACATCTTTGTTGGGTCTCTAGATGCCTAAGTTACCTGGAAAGGAAGAATTCACCAAGCTTCACTTTAAGGAACTTACAAAGCATTCCATGAACTAAAAGTCAGATCATTTCCCTTCACAGGAATGTATAAACTCATCTCTGTCAAAGCAATGTTATGTTACATTTAACTCTGAAAAATAATTAGTATTCATAATCCTGGTTACTGGAATAAAGTCTAAGGATGAAACAGAGAAAGGCAAGGTAACCTGCAGTCCTCACCTAAAAGCTGCACCCTAAATAGACAAGGCAGAACTGTGTGGTGACACCCATCATCTGACATGATCCACAACTCTCACTTCTGAGCTGGGAGATAAAGCTCACAGAAATAGAGGAGAAGGTCAGAGATGTGGTGGAAAGGAAGTCAGGGAAGGAAGAAGGAAGTGGCTCTAAAGTGTATGCAAGGGAAGAAGTGGTAAGGATCACCATTTTTTCAATATGTTGCAAATTATGTCGGGTTAATGTTGGACTTAGTGCATCAGATATCAATCCACTGAAATTAAAGCATTGGAAGACAAAGACAGAAATACCAGGATGATAAAAGACAATAAAAGTCTTTTAAGAATAGCATATCTTTTGACACTTGAATGTCAAAATTATTTTATGACAACAACAATAGCTGTCAAGTGCAAGTGCACTGAGATTTCCATTCACCTTTCAAGTAGCAACTTAATCAGTAGTTTTAGGATTTTTACCTCCATAGACAAAGGGCCCATATTTTGTTTATAGGATTTGTAATTTATATTCAAAGTGTCATTCTTACCATCGAACATTAACACACTTTGTTGATTATTTATCCCTAGCAAGCTGAATTTTCTTAGGATGAGGGCTACAGTGGCTAAGCACTCATGGTCTTGCTGTGAGATATTCACTACTCCAAGCAGATTTTCAGCTGAAGCCACAAAGCCTTGCCATGAAGTTCACTAGCAAGCTGCACTCTGGAGTCCAGAGTGGCAATTGCAAAGGCATGAAAACCTTGTTGCTTGTCCCACAGAGCAGGCACCACAGTTAAAAAAAACCCAGACACAAACACAGTATACAAACCTTTACATACACACACAGTCTTATTATTATAGCATAATGAATGTACTTTATCTGTATTTGCAGCTGGTTCAGCTTACTCATAATTATCTGGCTCATTTCTTGTACATCACACCGAATATATAAATGTAATATCCACAGAAGTAGCAGAGTGATAAAAACACCAACATAATTCCTATGACTACAAAAAAAGTGAAAGGCAATATTACCATGCTGATGAAGATTCCAAGTTGAAGAGCACATATTTTTTGAAAGGTGTCTTTCTTTCTTTTTTCTGAAAGAGTAATAGACATTTGGCTTTAACCCTCCACTATTATAGCCTGTTTTATTACACACATGAAATAATTTTTCAGTATTTGGATATCTGAACACTAAGCACCAGATGCCCAGCACTCTGTATTTTATATGAAATATGTATTCTTTTAGTATCTCTAATGAAATTCAGTAAAAATAAAAGCAGAATTGTTTTTGCAGTTTTTCTAGATAGCAACCTATGCCTCTTGTGTGTTGACTACATTTCCATACGTGATTAAAATTATAGGTGTCTTGTGGTTTATAAAATCCAATCCTATTTACTTAGCTGTATTTTAATTAAATGTGCTTTGCAGTCAAACTCTGTGACACTTGTATGGAGAATGCTATAAAACTAAAATGAGTGACTGAATGTAATACTGGGTAGGGATTGCAGAAATGCATTTTAATGTTTTTAAAGCATGCTCATAAAACTTCTGTTGGACAGGTTAAAAATTCAAATTTCCTGAGGAGAAGAAAGCTTTTTCATTATTTAGCCAGACTGACATATGATTAGTCGTTACAGTCTACCCAGAAAATTAAAAAATTCTTTTATGCCACTATTTCCTCTCTGAGTTTCAGGAACTTCTACCTTACAGCTATTTTCATGAACCATAGCAGAGCAGGTGATAAATGAGCCTCCTCCCTCTGCCCACAGATTTGCGGTTCTTGTGGCCCTGTCACAGGAACAAAGAACTTGGACCACCGGGTGTTTGAAATCTGCCTATTTTCAAGCCATGTGTACATCTTACATCTGGAAACACAGACAACCTTAAATTACTAGATGACAATGGATAGGAGATATATAATTATCTGGAAGTATATTCAGTACTTTGTTCTTATTGTTCTTATGTCCATGACCGGAACATGCAGAGCCTCAATTTCGATCCCATTCAGAGAATGCCTTTACCAACACAAAAACAAAAGATGGTCTCTGCCCATAGCAGTGTATGATCTCAACAAGAGATTATAGAGATACAGGGTGATGCTTAGGTTATGCCAGAAGGAATGATGGGCAGTAAAGTAGTCACCCTAAAAATATACATTCACATTAGAGTAAAGTAGGCAATGCTCTCCAAAATGGCCCTTCCTCTCTAGCAACTATAAAAGGAATCTGGGAATTTGAGAACCAGGTATCCACCTTACAGATGTCTAAAATAAAAGGAGATAAATCCCAAGGAGTCAGAATAACTATTGTCAATTTTCTCTGAGAAGGACAAAGATAAGGCCTAAGGAAGGCTGTTTGCCAGAAAGAGAGCAAAGGAGTGGGTTTGGGCATATTTAGGTGGAGCAGATGATTGACACCCCACTACAATACCTGGTATCATAGTGGCACTTCCCAGTAGTGCAATACTGCAATCAATGACTTTGCAATGTATTTTTTTTAACACATAATTCAATTTTTTTATCATCTTCTACAGAAATAAGGCAATGCTTTGCATATAGTAGAAATTTTATTAAGTTGCAGGAGCAACTCATACAGCTGTACAAAATGTACAGCTACTGCTGCAAGTACTTCTTCACTTCGTGAGTCAATTTTCGTGACTCATTGCAAACCCTGTATTACACTGCAGCTGTGAGCAGTGAACATAAAGCTCATGCTCTTTCTGGTGGCCTCTTTCCTCTCCAAACCACAGCTTTCTGTATGATCCTGTATGTGTTTGCAGTATGTCAACTACACAGTGGACTGAGCCCATTCTTGACACAGGTGGCTTGCCCCCCTGAATAGTTTTTGCAAGTGCTTTCAAAGACCTGAGTTATGGTCTGATAATAGCTCATGCTCATACATTTTAAGATGATTAGGCGTGATGGGACTGATCAAGATACAGCAAAATCCACCATCATCTTAAATTTGCCTCTTTCTAAGCTGCTTGGTTCCTTGAGCCTCAGCTGCAGCTGGAACAGTAGCTCACAGGAAAAATAGAAAATGTGTGGATCAGGCAGCAGCTCGTTTATGTCTATTTTTCACCTCTACAGTATAGTTAAGTACAGAGCCTTTTGCTGCCTGTCTGGAGATCTGCTTTTATCATAGATCTTCACTTGCGGAATAGGGATTGTATCAGCTTCTTTGTCACCGTCCTTGTCTATCCTGGATTACAGAAAGAGAAACGAATTTGTGCACAAATACCTCAGTGAGTTTTGAGAAACATCTCCAGTGATTTTTTGTGGTTTTAGAAGTTTCAGCTCCTCCTTGGCGCCTCCTGTTAGTTTTAGTTTTAAAGCAGCAAAAGACTTTAGTTGAAGAAGAAAACTGTATTCTGTGTTGTGAACATAAGTGAAAGCTTTTTACTCTTATACTTGTGATGAGCATAGTAGTCTAACAATTGAAATTACCCATTTACTGCTCTTTAAATTTCCACAATATATCTAAATAGTGCAAGGGAGAGTGTAAAGTCATGAGGGAAATGGTATAGCTCTTGGAAAGCCATACTTTTTAAAAAAGAAGGCTACGTGCTACTAATCGCGGGAGAGGTGAATATTTCTTAACACACATTTTTAACATGTTCAAGCCATTGTGTAGGCTCTGCTTGAGTTGCCTACATGTTCTTTATCTGTGTAAAAATCTTCAGATTTTAAAATGGAAAGTATTTTTACTTGTTGTGTAGTGCTGTCTTGTAAAGAAAGCAGTGAACTTTGACAATATTAAATTTTGTGGCTTAAGGGCATCAACAGAAGAAGAATGTCCAGCCTAAAGGGAGAGACAGGGAGAGACAGGGAGAGACAGGGAGAGACAGGGAGAGCTCTGCCTGTTTCCCATTGATGAACAAGGGGATGCTGGACAAAACAAGGCAGCCTTTGAAGGATAAGCTTCTGCTCTACTAACGGCATTCTTCTCTCAATAAATAGGCCAGTATATAATTTTCATGGAAAGTGAAGAATACAAATTAAAACTTTCATTATCTTATTCTGCACATCCTAGTTAATTTTGCACTTGGATGGGTTTCAAGGGATTGTGAATGGGTGAATCTTCTGCAGTTGTCTTTTGTAATGTTGCATTACCAGTGTTCTTTCCAGGAAAAACATAGCATCCCACTGAGTCACAAGAAATGCTGAAAGCAAGAACAACAATGTTCTGTTTTAGAAAAGTGCTCTCATAACAGATTGAAAATGGCACAATATTGATGAGCTATGTGAAGGCCCTAGCTTATATGCTCATCTGATAGAAACTGTGCCTTTTGTACTGAGTGGAGCTGGACAGAGCAAGGTTTACAGGAAATCAGAGTCTGTTCTGTGATGACATTCTTTAATTACTGATCATGATTTTAAGTTCATTTTCAGACATGCAGCAACAAACAGTTAAGCATTCCTGGCTCCTGATATTTGCAGATCCTACGGCAATAAAATCCTGCAATATGCTGCAATGTCAACATAACACAACTGTTCCCAACTCCTTGGTTTCTTTCACCACTGAACTTTGAAGAAGAGCCTCTTCAAAGCTTATTCTTCACAGCATGTGACATATAACACCCCTACCACTTAAGGCTGGTATGTCACTTTGCATTATTACATACAAAAAAGCTTGGTACCTTGGCATATATAAAAATGACAGTGGGATATAAAGTTTAATATTATAGTGTGGGTTTTTCCCTGGTTTTTTTATCACTTCTCTGTAACTTAACACAATTGTAGGGTATTTAATGAATGGGGGACATTTGAGGCAAATAGTTTTATCAGTTCAGTTCTTTCTGGTGTGTCATTTAGGGACAGGAATCAGAATTGTTCTGCCTGGTGTCTGGACACTCTTGCCGTGATTTGATGCCTCCACTGCTGAGTTCTCACAGTGCTGATGGTTGTCACCATTGCTGGAGAGGAACAGTTCTGCAACCTCCCGGAGAAACAGCTGCACAATGGTGCAGGACACAGTGTCTTTTTAGCCAATTCAGTCATCCCTGGGGGGCAGGAGAGGAGCAGGAAGGTGTCAGAAAGGGCAGTTTGGATAAAATAATGGGAAGGTCAGGAGTAATAGACTGTGGGGGTTTTAGGGGATCTAGAACAGAAAAAAATCAAACAACTTACCTACCTCCTCTGCAAGGAGTATGCGCAGAAAGGTTCCTCCCTTCCGTTTCCTTCCAGTTCAGAAAAAATCTCAGCCACCATTTGCCTTCATTTTTCTGTGCTCAGCTGCCAGGCCAGAGACTCCAGCTGGGCACTGTATATCCTGAGCAACTCCAGACCCACTGCCTCTCCCCTTCTTGGTACAGCAAGCGATACTGTCTATCCATCAGCCACAGTCCCCAAGCTTGACTTACTTAATCTGCCCTCCTTGCACACCCACTTACAATCAATCTGCCGGGTATTGTATGCCCTTATTGTAGTTACAGCACTGAGTACATTTCATATAGCCAAACAGTTTATTTCATCTTCTGTTCCCATAAAATATATATATATATCTCCTTAATTCAATGTAGGCAAAATCACTCAATTTCTCTCACTTCTTCAGCTTCAACTTTGTTGCTGGTATTTGTCTTGTCAAGTTCATATAGCAAAACGCATTTACTAGCTGCAGTTGCAAGAATTATAAGTGGGTTTCTTGCTTTGCTTAATTTCGTCAAATCAGGAGGCTTGGTAGTACCCTCATAACAGGAATTTGCAGCGATACAACAGTGAAATAACTCCTGAGTCACTTTGTTCATATCAGGGTGGAAGTTTTTCGGTGTGAGAGAATCCCAGGGGAAATTAGGAGGAATACTGAGCAGATAGACATTGAAAAAATAGTCATATAACTTACTGATTCCAAGGCATTCTGCTGAAATACTAGCTACTTCTTTTTGTACCAGAGGGAATTCTGCTGAGAAATACCTTTATAAGTCCATTGCTTCACTAACTGATTTGATAAAAACAGAGCAAAAAATTACATTTTGTACCTGATTCTTCAGGCTGTTGTTCAGATGTGTAATTATAGGTGATTGCAGGAGCCCTAGTGACTCAACCTTACATGTGTGTGAAGGACTTCCAGTATTAAGACCACAGATGCATAATGCTACATTCTTATGCCACTAGAAGTGGAGGTCAGTCTATCCATTAGATGATCACAATCAAACCGTTCTAATCAATATCACATTATTTAATTAATAAGAATAAAAAGTATTTTTTTAAAACATGAGAGTCCATGTGCTAGGAAAGCTTGCATGATTGTTTCTTATAGAGGAAACTTAAGATATCCAAAATCCATACAAGCTAGAACAAGGACACAAGAATCAAAGCAGGACTTTGCTGGTTTTTTCAAAGTAAAAATCACTTGTCAGATACAGCTGTGAGGACTACAAGATCACAAAATATATTGGAGTTAGATGTCAGACATCTATAAAAGCTTTTTTGAATTCATGGACATCCCAGGGCTTCTTACAACAGTCTTTTTAGAGTCATTTTTTTTCCTTTTCTCAGCACCAAAATAAGTCTAATAAACCAAAGGAGCTATAATGTCATCCCTGCTAGTACTGCAGCATAATGATCTAAAATTGAATAGATTAGCTTAAACTGAAACATTTTTTGGCATCATAAGAGAGCCATTATGGGATATTTGGTTGCCATAGAAACACAGGTAATAGAGGAGACACTGTCACTAAATCATGAAACTTGAAATAGATGTCTGTATCGGAAATAAAGCCTCATGTATTACATTAAAGGACTGGTATCACTGACACACCACTGTGTCTGGCATGTAAACTCTCACTTCACTGATTGTACCAATCTAAAAAACAAGCTGTACCTGGATGTGATTCGAATGAAGAAATTAATCTTTGTTCAGTGTTCAGAAACAAAAATAAGTTCTAAGAAATTGCTGCTATATATTTGTTGCTCACCGGTGTTAAACAAATATCCTTAGACAAGAAAATAGTATTTCCTAAAAGGTAACATTTACAAAGAGGGCAGCACCACAGCACCAGCTGCAACATTTAGGCAGAATCCATAATAGCTAGAAATAGCTGTTTTTCTAGCACATCTATTTTCTGAGTTTTAAGGTTAAATACCATTCTGTTGTTATTGGCTTTTCCCCAAGGTAAATAAGAAGTTCTTTGCCTTTATCAAACAGCTTTGTCAACAACTATGAAAACTAGTTTCTACTCTGCTCGACCACATTGAAAAAGCTCAACCTCTACAGCCACTATCCAAATGGTGAAACCCCACATGAAGGTCTGTGCACTGAGGCAGGGGTGCATGTATTTGTGTTTTCTTTTTCCCTTACACAAAATTTAGCATCAGCACCCACATGAGAAAATTTAAAACTCTGAATCTTCAACAAAATTACAGTCTCACAAAACTGGCCATTTTGACTCTAATAATGTCTGCCATTCTCAACCTACCCTTCTCATTCTTCATTCTTCCTTCTCTTCCCTATTTTCCCTCCTGGTATCCTTTGCCCACTGACTTGCCTGCTTTGACAAAGAGGTGAGCCAGTGCAAACAAAAAACCTTTTTTGTAAACAGCTCTGCTCTAATAGTTTCAACCACATTTGCTTGGAATTAAGTTCTTCATTACTACATATGTCGCCAATTAGGGAACACAGTGTCCTACCAGCTAAAGTTTATTACAGCAACGTGAAATAAAGCTATCATAACTTGAGAAAGAGAATGAAGAATAAGGAAGGATGCAATCTAAAAACTTTGGTATTTACCTACGCCTTAGCAATCTGACACCTAAAACACAACACCTATATGGAGATCAGCGTTATACACACTGGAGGACAGGTGAGATCCAAAGATAGAGTTGTGAGATACAGAGCATTTATTACATACATGACTGGTCTCTGAAGGGGATTGACAGCTTTACCATGCCACTACAGAAGAGGGTTTGGGTTTGAGCTGTTGCATTTGCAGGAGTAGAGAATTTGGAAAATATTTGTTCCTGTATTGTAGTTATGCTTCAGCCACCTTCCACTAACAGAAGTTAACAGCAATATGTTAATATTCCTTGTTTCTGATTCTATTATTTCATTGTTACAAGAACAATTAAGGGAAAATTAGTCTACAGTAAAGCTGTTAATTATACTCTCAACTTCTACCCTGCTCCTGAAACATGACAACTGGTGTCACGTCTCCACCTTGCAGGCAAAAAGGAACCAAAAACCTCAACCCACCACCACCCAAAAAATCCCCAACACACCAACCCCTCCCCCCCCC